>CM052705.1:68932114-68980410 GCA_028551405.1 Uromys caudimaculatus | reverse complement strand
ATGATCAAGTAGGCTTCATTCCAGGGATGCAGGGATGGTTCAATACCCAGAAATCCATCAATGTAATTCACTACATAAACAAACTCAAAGAAAAAAACCACATGGTCATTTCCTTAGATGCTGAAAAAGCATTTGACAAAATTCAACATCCCTTCTTGATAAAAGTCTTGGAAAGATCAGGAATTCAAGGCCCATACCTAAACATAGTAAAAGCAATATACAGCAAACCAGTAGTCAACATCAAACTAAATGGAGAGAAACTTGAAGCAATCCTACTAAAATCAGGGACTAAACAAGGCTGCCCTCTCTCTCCCTATCTATTCAATATAGTAATTGAAGTTCTAGCTAGAGCAATTAGATAACAAAAGGTGGTCAAAGGAATACAAATTGGTAAGGAAGAAATCAAATTATCATTATTTGCAGATGATATGGTCTTATACCTAAGTGACTCGAAAAACTCCACCAGAGAACTCCTGCAGCTGATAAACAACTTCAGCGAAGTGGCCGGATATAAAATTAACTCAAACAAATCAGTAGTCTTCCTATACTCAAAGGATAAACAGGCTGAGAAAGAAATTAGGGAAATGACACCCTTCACAATTGTCACAAACTATATAAAGTATCTTGGTGTGACTCTAACCAAGCAAGTGAAAGATCTCTATGACAAGAACTTCAAGTCTCTGAAGAAAGAAATCGAAGAAGACCTCAGAAGGTGGAAAGATCTGGCATGCTCATGGATGGATTAATATAGTAAAAATGGTCATCCTGACAAAAGCAATCTACAAATTCAACACAATCCCCATTAAAATTCCAACTCAATCCTTCATAGACTTAGAAAGAACAATTCTCAAATTCATTTGTAGCAACAAAAAACCCAGGATAGCAAAAGCTATCCTTAACAACAAAAGAACTTCTAGGGGAATCATCATCCATGATCTCAAGCTGTACTACAGAGCAGTAGTGATAAAAACTGCATGGTATTGGTACAGTGACAGGCAGGTAGATCAATGGAATAGAATTGAGGACCAAGAAATGCACCCACACACATATGGTCACTTGATTTTCAACAAAGAAGCTAAAACCACTCAGTGGAAAAAAGACAGCATTTTCAACAAATGGTGCCGGTTCAACTGGTAGTCTACATGGAGAAGAATGCAAATTGATCCATTCCTATCTCCTTGTACAAAGCTCAAGTCCAAGTGGATCAAGGACCACCACATAAAACCAGATACACTGAATCTAATAGAAGAGAAAGTGGGGAAAACTCTCGAACACCTGGGTACAGGGCAAAAGTTCCTGAACAGAACACCAGTGGCTTATGCTCTAAGATCAAGAATAGACAAATGGGACCTCATGAAATTGCAAAGCTTCCCTAAGGCAAAGGACACTGTCAATAGGACAAAACAGCAACCAACAGATTGGGAAAAGATCTTAACCAATCCTATGTCGATAGAGGGCTAATATCCAATATATACAAAGAACTTAAGAAGTTAGACTCCAAAAACCCAAATAACCCCATCAAAAAATGGGGAACAGAGCTAAACAGAGAATTCTCAACTGAGGAAATTCGCAGGGTTGAGAAGCACCTAAAGAAATGCTCAACATCCCTAGTCATCAGGAAAATGCAATCTCAAAACAAGTCTGAGATTGCACCTCATACCAGTCAGAATGGCCAAGATCAAAAATTCAGGTGACAGCAAATTCTGGCAAGGATGTGGAGAAAGAGGAACACTCCTCCACTGTTGGTGGGATTGCAAGCTGGTACAACCACTCTGGAAATCAGTTTGGTGGACCCTCAGAAAAATGGACATAATACTACCTGAGGACCCAGCTATACCACTCCTGGGCATATACCCAGAAGATGCTCCAACATGTAATAAAGACACATGCTCCATTATGTTCATAGCAGCCATATTTATAATAGCCAGAAAGTGGAAACAACCCAGATGTCCCTCATCAGAAGAATGAATACAGAAAATGTGGTACATCTACCCAGTGGAGTCCTACTCAGCTATTAAAAACAATGACTTCATGAAATTTGCTGGCAAATGGATGGAACTTGAAAATATCATCCTGAGCGAGGTAACTAAGTCACAAAAGAATGAACATGGTATGTACTGGCTGATAAGTGGATATTAGCCCAAAAGTTCAGAATGCCCAAGTTTCACTTTACAGTAACCGCTGGACTGAGAGTGAGGTCCCAGATGGAGGAGTTGGAGAAAGGTCTGAAGGAGCTGAGGGAGTTTGCAGCCCCAAGAATGGAGCAACAGCATCAATGGGCCTGACTCCCCCTCCGGTCATCCTGGAGTTTGGACCACCAACCGAAGAATACATATCTATGGACCCATGGTTTGGACCACATATGTGGCAGAGGATGGCCGCATTGGCCATCAGGGAGAGAGGAGAGGCCCTTGGGCCTGAGGGTGTCAGAGGCCCCAGTAACGGGGAATGTCAAGGTGGCAATATGGGAATGGGTGGCCGAGTGGGTGGGAGGTGGAATTCCCTCATAGAGGCGGGGAGGGGGAAGGGATAGGGGGTTTCCAAAGAGGAGACATTGGAAATGTAAATAAAGTATTAAAAATTAATAAAAAAAACAAAAAACAACCCCAAAACAAAACAAAAACAACAAAAAAAGCAACCAAAAAGTTTTCTTCTGTTAAAATAATACTTATGAATGGGAAATCAAAACAATAATAAATTAAATGAAATTATCAGTAAATTTAATGTACACAATTGACCATGATAAATTAAAAAAAAAAATAAAGTCGTATTCTAAGGGTATATTTGTATTCCTGCTAGAGCTATTAAAGATGTGTGGAGTATATGCATTCCAACTGGTCACAGAGACCTAGAAGTGTTTTGGGTGTGATCCCTTGCCAGAGCATCAATTTATAGATTAAAGTTCTTCTACATTGTTGTTTGTTTGTTTTTCTTTTCATTCTTGACTTTTTAAAAGGGATTTACTCAACTCCTCAACATATTTGGTTTTCTTTTTCTTGATTACTTTAAGTGATTTATTCACTTTTTCTTGAAGGACTTCTATCATTTACATAAATTTAGTATTAAGGATTTTTTCTTGTGTTTCAGCTGTGATGAAATTTTCAGGATTACTCTATTAGGATAGCTGTGTTCTTGTCATGATATACTGGCCTAGATCTTGATTATGTTCTTAACCTGTTTAGACACATGGGTTTGTGGTGATTTTTGACCTACGTGCTGATTTCTAGGTTTATCTTTGTTGAGTAAGTGTTTTCTCCTCTGTTTCTTTTTTCTCTCTGGTCCTTTTGTTGTGGGGTTGGGTTGAGTAGAGTGCCTCCATATGAGTTGATGTCTAGACTTCTGGTGGCCATCCCTTGGTCTCTAGTCACCCAGGTGCCTCAGCCTGAGTTGGAGGCAGAAGTTTCTGGTAGCCCACCTGGCCTCTGATCCAACAGAAAGCTCTCCCTGGGTTGGAGACTGGTACATGGTGATGGTGGTAGGAGGATTGGAGATAGTGTTCTCTGTGGAGCAGGACACTGAGAGATGGTAGAGAAGGTCTATGGGAAGGTGGCCTTCCTGACAACCCAAATGTTTCATTGTTGACTCAAATTGGGGGCCGAGACATGGTGATAAGGATGGGATGGAGCTACTCAGGGTAGGCAGGGTACCTACCCAGTCTTCTGGAAGGGTGGGCCTGAGGTTGGGCAGCGGTTGTCAAGGCTTTCTTTTTAACATTACTTCCATTTCTTAGATTATGAATCCATATTAAGTACATGATTTACATGTTGAATGTACTTTTTGTATAGTATTGTGCAATATTTGTAACAGTTTCCTTATAGTAATTCCAATTTATATTCCTATCACTAGTTTTTGAATCTTATTTCTTCTCTTCCTTGCCAGTATTTACTTGATTTACTTATTTGATAACCAGTATTCTGAATGGATAAGATAGCACATTGCCGGTTTGATTTGTATTTCTGTTATGGCTAATGATACAGATTGCTTTTTAAAACGTATTTATTGTCCGTTTGTATTTCTTCTTTGCACTGATGGTTATTCACATTTATTGTCTGTTTTATACTTGATACTTTATTATTGATGGTGTTATTTTTGGTCTTGTTTTCATTTATTTTTGTTGTCATCTTATTATCTATTTTAGAACTATCATTCTTACTAGATATGTATTCTAATATAAATATTCAGTCTGCTTTGTGAGTTTCTTAGACATAATTTTAATGAAATTTAAAATACAAATGAAAATTCATGAAAAACACGAAATGATTGGTATGTTTAAAAAGGTTGATTATACTCACTGATGGTATCATTGCAATTTCTTTGTTCTGAACTTCTTGGAACAAAATTGCATTTAATTTCTTTCTTTAAAGAAATGACAGAATAGCTTTATTATTTATTGTGCTGTTAAAGTTTGTCCTCATAGAAACTACTAAATATGATCTCTAGTATTCTCATAAATCAGCTAAATTCTTCCTAAAATAAATGAAACGCTTCCCTACTTTTCTGTAATTTCATTCACAGTGCTTGTGGTGCTCATGGGATTTTGGTCAATTGTTTAGCATTTAATATTCCGGAATCTCACTGCCAGTGTATTTTCTGGCTACCTGTAAACAAATGTTCACAATTCATCTTTTCTAACCTCTGAACATTATGGCACCAGTGAACTTATTCATTTATTTTTACTTTTGTATTTTCTTTAAAATACATTATATAATTTTACCTAGCACTAATATGTAAATTATCTACATATATTCTTCACTAAATTTTCAACACATTTAAATGTTTCTCAATGATTTTTGATAAAATTAAATCAATCTCTTTGATTATTTTTACATTTAAATATTAGTTTTTGAGAGGTTTATAATAAATACAATACTTAAATCATTCCTCTAAACTTTTCTCCACTCCAATACCTCCATCACTCCCAAAATTCCTGTTCAACATCACATCCTTCTTCCCCAGCCCCTGGCTTCCACGAAGATGTCCCCATCCTCCTCACCCTACCAGAACTCTAAATTCCCTAGGACCTCCAGTCTCTTGAGGGTTAGGTGCATCTTCTCTGACTGAACCGAGACCTGGCAGTCCTCTGCTGTATATGTGTTGGTGGCCTCATATTACCTGGGGTATGCTGCCTGGTTGGTAATCCAGTGTCTGAGAGATCTCGAGGGTCCAGGTTAATTGAGATTGCTGGTCCTCCTACAGGATTGCCCTCCTCCTCAGCTTCTTTCAACTTTCCCCTAGTTTAACCGAAGGGGTCAGCAGCTTCTGTCCATTGGTTGGGTGCAAATATCTGTATCTGAAGTTTTCAGCTGCTTGTTGGGTCTTTCGGAGGGCAGTCATGATAGGTTCCTTTTTGTGAGCACTCCATATCCTCAGTAACAGTGTCAGGCCTTAGGGCCTACCCCTGAACTGGATCCCACCTTGGGCCCATATCTGGACCTGCTTTTTCCCAGTCTCTTCTCCATTTCCTTCCCTCCAGTTCTTTAGAAAGGAACAATTATAGGTTATACTTTTGACTGAGATGGCAACCCCATCCCTCACTTGATGCCCTGTCTTCCTGCTGGAGGTTGGCTTTACAAGTTCCCTTTCCCCACTGTAGGGCATTTTATCTAGGGTTGCTCCCTTTGAGTCCTGAGAGTTTTTAACTTCCCAGGTCTTTGGCACATTCTGGAGAGTCCCCCTATAGGTCGCCTGTTTCCATCCTTTCTGCTGGCCCTCAGGGCTTCAGTCCTTTTTCCCCAATTAATACCAGATCATGTTCCCCTCTCCCCCTGTCCCCTTTCCATCCCATGTCCCTCTCTCCCTTCCCACTTGTATTTGGTTTCTTTTCCCTCCTAAGTGGGACTGAGGCATCCACACTTGGGCCCTTTAGCTTGTTGACATTTTTGAGTTCTGTGAATTGTATCTTGGGTATAATCTACATTTTTTTTTTTTTTTTTGCTAATATCCACTTATTAGTGAGTACATACCATGCATTTCTTTTTTCGCCTGAGTTACCTCTTTCAGGATATTTTCTTTTTTCTTTTTATTTATTTATTTATATTTGGATACTTACTTTATACGTATTTCAAATGTTTTCCCTTTTGGAAACCCCCTATTTCATTCCCCCTCCCCCTGCCTCTGTAAGGGTGCTCCCCCACCCACCCACCCACTCCCAACTTTCCTCCCTAGCATTCCTCTACACTGGGGTATCTAACACCCTCAGGCTCAAGGGCCTCTCCTCCCACTGATGGCCAACAAGTCCCTCCTCTGCCACATATGTGGTCAGCACCATGGGTCAGAGTTTTGAATGTGGGATAGCAACCTCCTCCCTCACTTGATGCCTGTCTTTCTGCTGGAGGTGGGCTCTATAAGTTCCTTCTCCCTACTGTCAGGTATTTCATCTAAGGTCTCTCCCTTTGAGTCCTGAGAATATCTCACCAACCAGGTTTCTCGTATATTCTGGAGGGTCACCAAACCTCCTACCTCCTGAGGTAGCCTGTTTTCCATTCTTTCTGCTGGCCCTGAGGGCTTCAGTCTTCTTCCCTAACCCAATACCAGATCAGGTTCCCCTCTTCCCTCCTATGCCCAGACCAATTTCCCCCAAGTCCCTCCCTCCCTCCCCCCCTGTGATTGCTTTCTTCTCCCTCTCAAGTGGAACTGAGGAGTCCTCACTTGTGCCCTTCAGCTTGTTGACCTTTTTGAGTTCTGTGAACTTTATCTTGGGTATTCTGTACATTTTGTTGGCTAATATCCACTAATTAGTGAGTACATACCATGCATGTCCTTTTGGGTCTGAGTTACTGCACTCAGATATTTTCTAATTCCATCCATTTGCCTGCAAAACTCATGATGTCCTTGTTCTTAATAGTTGAGTAGTATTACATTGTGTAAATGAAACACATTTTCTATATCCATTCTTCTGTTGTGGGACATCTGGGGTTTTTCCAGCTTCTGGCTATCACAAATAAGACCACTATGAACATAGTGGAATACATGCCCCTGTGGCATGGTGGGGCATCTTTTGGGTATATTTCCAAGAGTGGTGTTGCTGGGTCTTCAGGTAGATCTATTTCTAATTTTCTGAGGAACCTCCAGATTGATTTCCACAGTGGTTGTAGAAGTTTGCAATCCCACCAAAAATGGAGGAGTGTTCCTCCTTCTCCACATTCTTGACAACATGTGTTGTCGCCTGAGGTTTTGATTTTAGTCATTCTCATTGGTATAAGGTAGAATATCAGGGTCATTTTGATTTGCATTTCTCTGATAACTAAGGACTTTGAACATTTCTTTAATTATTATTGCTATGTGTTTATATGCAGTTGTATATTTAACTACCTCTTGCTTAGTCCATTTAGTGTTACTTTTATGTATGTGTTGTTTAGGGTTGATTACGTTTTACTTAAAACCCTATTAGATGGTTCGTCTCTGGAGAAGAATCTTCTCTCTTAGTATCCATAATTATTGTAAATTTTAGTATCCATTCTTCCCATAGTATCCATTAATATTGTACATATAGCTCTTATTCAGGAATGGGGCTTTGTGTGATTTTCTCAGCCTAGTCAGATGTCAATTGGTACTTTCATTGTATATGTCATGTTTAGGTGATCATGGTTTTATGTACTTATAAGTGTAACTCTCTGGCTTACATGGAAAATATTGTCTCACAGAAGATATTCTGGTCTTCCAGCTTGCAATAATCTTTAGCTCCTCTTCTATAATATGTTCTGAGCTTTAGGTGTAGATGTATCAGTTGGGGTAGACACTCCACATTAAATTGTTTTATGAAATTTTAGTAATTTTATGATGTGCTCAACTGAAGAGTCTTGTTTGATGAGGAAGAGCTACATGTGTTTGTGGATATTCAGTAAGTGTTTAGAGTGTAGTTTGGGATTATGGGATTATACCAGCTTTAAAAAGTGATATAGTTGAATTTCTTCTATGATCCAGTGTGTTAAATGTCTACTGTAGATATTTTTGCTACTTCTACATCTAAAAGGGATTAATATCCTGAATATGTGATAGATTAAGAGAATAGATTCAAAAAGATGAATGATAAAATGAAAAAGTGGGCTGTGGATATGAAGTATTCTCAAAAGAAGAAATAAAAATACTTAAGAAATATCTTTAAAAGTATTCATTGTTCTTGACAATTTTGGAAATGAAATTAATATTATATGGGCAAAGACCATGAGACATCTACCCTACACAGAGTACTGCGGGAAACCGAGTAAAGCTGGGATTGGGATAGGTAGTCCATCCCATAATACAGCACACCACTTTGTTGTGTGAAAAGTATCTCAAAATGTAAAATCAACAGCAAAAACAACAATAAACACTGACAAAAGTGCTAGAAAGGTTGTGGGGAAAGGGGTGAACTTAATCATCATTAATGTGACTGAAAGCTGGCACAGCCGTTTTGCAAATCAACATGGATTATTCTCAAAAGGGCAAAAAGAATATATACCATATACTTCTATTGTTTTAGAAGTTAGAATATGCCAAAATCATTGGAATGTCTCCTTACAGATATAAGTCTACTTATGATATTAATGTTCTATTTGCAATAGCTAGATAATGGAAAAAACTTAGATGCCCTTCGACTGACAAATGGGCAATGAAACTTTGGTACATATGTACAATTGAGTTCTATTCAGCTAAAAAGAAAAAAAAACCAAAATTATAAAATATGAAGTTAAAGGCATAGACATAGAAAATACACTGAGCCTAACCTTGCTACTTGCATCTATTTAAAGAAACAAACACTACAAGTTCTCTTATTTATGTGTTCTAGTTCCAAGTTTGATGTGTGAATATATCCCCTCGAATAACAACAGAAACCAGGAATGTCGGATACATTTTATGAAACATATAAAAGATAGGGTCCTTGGGAATAAGATTCTCAATTGTGGTTGTATTTCTATCAGATTAATTTGCAGACAAGTCAGTGGGTTTTTTGTTGATTAATGATTGATGTCTGAGAAAGTCGCTCACTATGCAATCCTTGGGGCAGGCAGCCCTGGCTGTATAAAAAAGACAGGCTGTGCCAACACAGGGAACACAAGCACTGACCTGTTCTGACAAGGCTTGGACAGCACAGAGCTCCAAGCAAAGCTCATTGGGCTCCCTGAGTTGGTACTTTTTTTCTTTTTCTTTGCTTTGCTTCAGTGAATCTCTTTATGTCTATACCAATTCCACTCTTGCCTTCAGTGAGGCCACTTTGAGGTCTTCAGCCTAACTTTTTCTTAGTCATTCCATAACACACATATTCTATACCATATATTATGTGTATGTACATATAATATAATGTGTAACTAGAGAGCTCATAATAGTAATTAGAATGAAACTCTAAAAAAAGGCAGGCTGTACAAAGCCGTGTGAAGCATTCTATAAGCAGCACTCTTCCACGATCTCTGCTTTAGATTCTGTTTCTGGGTTTCTGTCTTGAGTTCCTGTCTTAACTCCTCATTATGATGAACTGCAATTGGGACAAGTAAGCCAAACGAATGATTTCATTCAAAAATTACTTTTGGTAAAGATGTGTTATTACCACAATGGAAAGCATACTAGTCCACCAGAAAAGTCAGTCTTTCTTTCTTTCTTTCTTTCTTTCTTTCTTTCTTTCTTTCTTTCTTTCTTTCTTTCTTTCTTTCTTTCTTTCTCTTTTTCTTTCTTCCTATCTTTCTTTCTTTTTATGGAGGAACAGGAAGAGAATAAGGTGTAGAAGAAGCTCTAGAGAAGAAGATATTTTAAAAAGGGGCAATGAAGGGAAGAATGGGGAAAATGAGAGAACCTTTAAATGGAAATCAGGGAGGGAGGGACAAACAGAAGCGGATAGAAAGAAGGAATAAAGAATGCTAAGAAAGACTACAAGGACACAGGGAAACAGCTTAAGCACAAGTCCTATCCATGTGTGCGTGTGTGTGTGTGTGTGTGTGTGTGTGTGTGTGTGTGTGTGTGTGTACATATATAAATAATTTACCTCCTCTATTTAGGGTGATAATTTACCAGCCAAGAGGCATATAATATCTAACTCCATTGCTGTGCAGGTGAGATTTCCTTTCACGATGCTGGCCTTTGGAGTCCAAGATAAACTCAAAGAAATAAAGATTATTTCCATTGCCCCAGATTGCTTCTAAGACTCTATTGTTGAAGACAGCACGGACTTCAAACAGAAATTGAAGGAATAGAGATGTAACTGGGAAGGTAGCCATTTTTCATGAAGAATTAATAGCTCTTGTAGTATTTAAAGCTACTAAGAAAGCTACCTAGAGAGAAAATAAAAATTAATATTCCTTCCCAGCTCGATGCCCATGAATCACAGCAATGAACTGCATGACAAGATATCACCTGTGATTCAATACTGTCACTTACATCTCATGGGTAACACACAACTCTCTAAGTAGACTTAAAGTCCATTACATTGGAGAGAATATGAGCTTGGCACTAGAAACAATATTAACTGAATTTTAAAAGCGAATATAAACATACATTTCTTGACCTTAATATAAGTAAATTAAATAGTGGAATAATTTTTAGTTTTGTTTTTCAAAATTTCTTTTAATGTCCCAAAACAGTGCAATGGCTCAAGATAATGCAATCTAATGCCAGCATTTCTGTTCCAGTTTCATTATTTAGAATAATTATTGAATTATGGATTATAGAAGATGTATTTTTAAACTGTTATTTAATCAGCTTTCAATTTAATATAAGAATTAAAATTTTAATTCAATTAAAATAATTTTAACATAAAATAAATTGTCTCAAACAGAAGGTACTCACAGTATTTGAAAGGCAAAGAGTAGGATAAATTCTAGATGGCAGAAAAGAAGACTTCAAATTAAGAGGAAGTAGAGAAGTTTGACATTGTAATAGAGTAGAGACAGCCTGAGCTAGACATGGAAATGGAGGACTCTTCTCTGTCTGGGACAGCTCACATTCTCACACACAGTTGCTAACTGTACACATTTATTCAAAAATAATAATTTTAACAAGAATTGGGAATGTGACCAAGGCTTTTGAGACTGCAACTTTTGAACCAGTAGCTTGAAGCAAGTTAGAGTCATCCTAGAGGAGGACGCCTCAATTGATAACACATCTCTATAAGATTAGATGCAGCAAAGCCTATTGGGGCATTTTCATAGTTAGTGATTGATGTAGGAGTGATCAGCCCATTTTGGGTAAGACCATCCCTGAGTTGGTGTTCCTCAGTTTTATAACAAAGCAGGCTGAGTAAGCTAGCAAATAGCAATCCTGTCTAGTCTCTGCATCAGGTTCTGTCTCCAGGTTTGTGTTGTTTGAATTCATGTCCTCACTTTTTTGAAGTTGAACTGTGATAAGAAACTATAAGCCAAATAAATCCTTTCCTCTGTTGCTTGCTTTTTTTGGTCATACATTAATAGAAAGTATATGTATGTATATGTGTATATGTATACAGGATGTATGTATATATTAATATATACACACGTATTTTGTTAGGTAGTTAGGTAGGTAGGTAGTAGATTCACAGCTATTCTACTAGGGGTGATAGTGCTTCCTTCCATAGCCATAGTCTATCTAGAAAAACCTCTATCAGTAAGTTCTTTTGGGGTTGTTAGTCAGGGTGGTTCAAGAGACTATGAAAACAATACAAGCTATTGCTGCTGTAGTTGTTGCCCCCTAGAATTTGAAGTGCATCCCTATTGCTGAAGGTTGACACTTCAAGTAAAGGACTTGGAGAAATTCAGCTCAAAGTGATATGGAAGCCTCTCCTCTGAGGGCTACCTCCCAGTGAACTGGTTTATAGTATAAAAGCTTCCAAGGAAGGCAAGCAATCAGTAGCCTATCCAACTGTGATAACTCCAAAGTACAGCAATGACCACCATGTCAATATATCTTCAAAAAATGTGTCAGTAGAAAGTGTATTATGGTCATGCTGTCTAATTGGACTTAAGGTCCACTCAATTAGGGGAGAATTCATGCCTGATACTCTAAAGCTTACTGACTACTCATGACTGGTGAGGGCATATATCTTAGAGGAGAATCTACAATTGCAACTTTTCGAAACTAGTATTGTTCTTAAGTACATTATAAATATTTATCCTTATACTGCAAATAACATAGCTATCTTCCTTCATCAAAAATACTTTTTTTTTTCAGAAGGTCAGAATCTCTTAAGAAAACATTGTCTGTCTAAAATACAGAAAACTGTAATGCTCTTTTTAATGAGCATAACATGTGTGTGTGAGTAATTTAATTGATGAATCATTCTTTATCAGGTTTTTGTTTACTCGTGGAGTATTGTTTATCTCTGGTTCTGAATACTTGGTTAGCATATATAGTGTTTAGTGCAGTGAACTGTAATTATAATATGATGAATGAAATTTATATAAAAGCTAATACATTGTATGAGAAATAAAGACTTTGAAAAGAAATATAAAGGGGTTGTTTATTTCTTGCTCAAGTACTCATAATGACATAAAATTTACGTTTTTAATAGTCTATAAAGAAATAAACTTATTTTGGTAGTATTATACAAAAGGTGGCACCAAAGTGATATGAACTGCATATGTAAAAGAGAAAAGAAGGAAGGATGGCGAAACCAGCTTAGGGACATAAAATGTAAATAAGATAGGATCCACCAGAAAATTGCATTTATAATGAGAAAACAAAATTGATAAGATCCTTAATATGTTTGCTATGGTAGGGTCAGAATAATAGAAGAAAATTAAGACACGAAGTAATGAAAGCATAGATGAATGAGCAGGATGAAAGGTCTACATTGCTTACATTAAAGCAAGAAGAAAGTGACAGGCTTTAATTAAGTTTCCCTGTGCTCAAAAGTTAATGAGGTAATAAAGAATAATTAAATATGCATAAACAATAATTAAATATGCATAAACAAACAGTAGTAACTATTATATCTGATGGAATGAATACCAAAACCAGATTTTTTTTTTGAGAATTTAAAAACTTTAAGCAGGTGAAATAATTTTAACTCTCAGAAAAGAAAAAAAAAGTAACGTAAGTATAAATTAAAATTATTTTCTCATTTTATAAATTCTTTAAAAATTTCATAAAGTTAATTTTGATCCTATTTCTGCCCCCACTCCTTTATAATACATCCCCACTTTGATATGTACAAAACTTTGTGCATTATGTTTGTATTTGTACAATCTATCAGATACAGTTTGTGTTGTTCATACATACTCTGATATGTGTACTCCATTGAAGATAGTGAACCCATCAGGGTCCTCACAACTCAAAAAACACCTGACTCCTCCTCTCCTAGACCTATCACCTACCAATAGGTTCATACCTAGGTGTAGGGCTTCTTGCCCCCTTCCCCATCTCTGTTAGGATTTTGACCTGTGGATCCCTAAGGAGATCTCATGTAGACAACTATTTTTATCAGCCAAGGACCTGTTGCTTGACAACACTTAGGAGTTAAAGAAGAACCTGCTCCTGCTACTGTCCTAGTGAACATAGCACTAAAGCAACTCCTGTGACTTAACTTTATACTCTTTGATTAAGGCATTCATCAACATTCATCAGAGAGACTTTTGTTTTGCAGTCCATAGCAATAAACATAGAAATCAAAAACAACAGTGTCTCCATTTTAATTTCTGATTTTGTTAATTTGGATACTGTCTCTGCGCCCTCTAGTTAACCTGGCTAAGGGTTTATCTATCTTGTTGATTTTCTGAAAGAAACAGCTCCTAGTTTTGTTGATTCTTTGTATAGTTCTCTTTGTTTCTACTTGGATGATTCAGGCCTGAGTTTGATTATTTCCTGCTGTCTACTCCTCTTGGAGTAGTACTCTTCTGTAGGACCATGAAAGGCAGCCTGGTTTCAGGTTGAGCTAAGGTTTAAACCCCATGGACCCTGTTGGGAACAGCAGGAATTTACCACGTTCCTAGAACCAGTTCCTGACACTAGATCACAGCTCTCCATAGGTCTGTGACATTTAGTCACATAAAGGGAACACTCCCAAGTCCCTCCACAGGTAGAGGCATGGTCACATAGCCTCAAGACATCCCCATGTTAATGACGCACCTAGAGGCTTAGCCACTCCCCTTCCCAGTTACTAGTTCAGCCTCGCCCCTCCCTGATGTCACTGGGGTACAGATTCACCCACGCCACTTTCTGCCATGACAATAAACGCCCTGTAACCCTGGATTGTCTCTCTTCATCCTCCATGGGGAATAATGGTACAGGCTTTCATCTAAAAAGCCTCTGTCTAGTCTCCTGCTGAAGGCCTCACAATGCTCCCAGTCACAGCTGCCAACACAACAAAACCAAGTGAACTTCCCGCAAGAGATCCCAGGGCAGGATGCATGGAACCATCACTCCACCCTCCCACCATTTTACCCAACACTCCTCTTTGATTGTTTTGTTCTAGAACTTTCAGAAGTGCTGTTAAATTGCTAGTGTACAATTTCTCCAATTTCTTTATGGAAGCACTCAGAGCTATGAGTTTTCCTCTTAGCACTGCTTTTATTATGTCCCATACGTTTGGGCACGTTGTGCCTTCATTTTCATTAAATTCTAAAAAGTCTTTATTTTCTTTATTTCTTCCTTGACCACGTTATCATTGAGCAGATAATTGTTCAGATTCCATGTGTATGTGGGCTCCCTGTTGTTTTGTTGTTGTTGATGACCAGCCTTAGTCCAGGGTGATCTTATAGGATGCACGGGATTATTTCAATCTTCTTGCATCTGTTGAGGCTTGTCTTGTGTCCAATTATATGGTCAATTTTGGAGAAGGTACCATGAATTGCTGAGAAGAATGTATATTCTTTTGTTTTAGGTTGAAACGTTCCGTAGATATCAGTTAAGTCCATTTTATTCATTACTCCTGTTAGTTTCATTATGTCTCTGCTTAGTTTCTGTTTCCATGATCTGTCCAATGATGAGAGTGGGGTGTTCAAGTCTTCTACTATTATTGTGTGATGTTCAATGTGTGCTTTGTGCTTTAGTAATATTTCTTTTATATATGTGGATGCCTATGCATTTGGGGTATAGAAATTCAGAACTAAGAATTTCTCTTGGTGGATTTTTCCTTCGATGAGTATGTAGTGTCCCTTTCCATCTTTTTTGATAACTTTTGGTTGAAAGTCTATTTCATTGGATACTACAATTGCTACTCCAGCTTGTTTTTTGGGACCATTTGCCTGGAAAAAAAATTTCCAGCCTTTTACTTTGAGGTAATATCTGTCTTTGTCACTGAAATGTGTTTCCTGTATGCAACAAAATGCTGGGTCCTATTTTCTTATCCAGCCTGCTAGTTTATGTCTTTTTATTGGGGAATTGAGTCCACTGATGTTGAGAGACATTAAGGACCAATGATTGTTGCTTCCTGTTATTTTTCTGTTAGAGGTGGAATTATACATGTATGGTTCTCTAGTTTTGGGTTTGTTTTGAGAATATTAGTTTCTTGCTTTTTCTTTGGTGCAGTTTCCCCCCTTGTGTTGAACTTTTCTTTCTATTATCCTCTGTAGGGCTAGATTGGTAGAAAGATATTGTATACACTTGGTTTTGTCCTGGAATATCTTGTTTTCTATCTCTATGGTAATTGAGAGTTTTGCTGGATATTATAGCCTAGACTGGTGTTTTTGTTCACTTAGGGTTTGTATGATATCTGTCCAAGATTTTCTGGCTTTTATAGTATCTCTTGTCAAATCTGGTGTAATTCTGATAGGTCTTCCTTCATATGTTACTTGAACTTTTACCCTTACTGCTTTCAATATTCTCTCTCGGTTTTGTGCATTTGGTGTTTTAGTTATTATGTAATGGGAAGACTTTCTTTTCTGTTCCCAAATTGTTTTGTGTTTTGTAGGCTTCTTGTATGTTTATGGGCATCTCTTTTTTTTAGGTTAGGGATATTTTCTTCTAAAATTTTGTCGAAGATATTATCTGGCCCTTTGAGTTGGGAATCTTCACTCTCTTCTATACCTATTATTCCTAGTTTTGATCTTTTCATTGTGTCATGGATTTCTTGAATGTTTCCAGTTAGGAGCTTTTTGCTTTTTGTATTTTCTTTGACTACTGTATCAATGTCTTCTTGGGTATATTCTATGCCTGAGATTCTCTCTTCTATCTCTTGCATTCTGTTGGTAATACTTGCATTTGTTACCCATGACCTCTTTCCTAGGTTTTTGATAACCAGGGTTGTCTACCTTTGTGTTATCTTTAATGTTTCTATTTCCCATTTTAGATCCTGGATGGTTTTACTCAATTCCTTCACCTGTTTTATTGTGTTTTCCTGTATTTCTTTAAGAGATTTGTTTGTTTCCTCTTTACGGGCTTCTACTGGTTTTCCTGTATTTCTTTAAGTGAGTTATTTATGTCCTTCTTAAATTCCTCCATCATATTCATTAGAATGGATTTTAAATCTGAATCCTGCTTTTCATTTATGTTAGGATATCCAGAGCTTGGTGTGGTGGGAAAACTGGGTTCTGATGTTTTCAAGTAGCGTTGGTTTCTGTTGCTTATGTTCTTGGACTTGCATCTCACCATCTGGTTATCTCTAGTGCTAACTGTCCTTGCTGTCTCTGACTGAAGCCTGTCCTTCCTGTGATCCTGGTTGTGTCAGAACTCCTCTGAGTCCAACTTTCTATGTGATCCTATGATTCTGTGATCCTGTGATCCTGAGACCCTGGATGTGTCAGGACTCTTGGGAGTCAAGCTTTCTCTAGGTGTTGCAGGAGTGGGTAGGGAGCCAGACTCCTGGGTCTGAACCCGAGACAGGTGCAAACCAGAAGGAATCCGTGCATCTGGCTGTGCGGGATTCCTATTTCCGTGGTTTCTGTGGGGGTCCTAGTTACACTGGGTGTTGGGAAAGACGTTGTAGCCTCAACTGTGATCTTGAGTGTGTCAGAGTTCCAGTGATCCTGGCTGTGTCTGATATCCTGGGAGTCCTGCGATCCTGTGATCCTGGGCATGTCAGAGCACCTGGGGTTTGCTACAGTGCTACTTAGTAGAGGGAAGAGGATTATTTCTGGGAAGTAGAGGGAGAGAGGGACCTGGGAGGGAGATAGGAGGGGGATGGAAAAAGGGGGAATGGTTCAGATATGGGAAGAGATGGGGGGAGAAGTACACAGGGTCAGATCCCCAAGCCCAGAAACCCAAGCTCCACCCACTGCTCTGCTGCCCAGCTACAGGCTGTAGGAATCTTTATTAACCAGTAGTTTTAAATTAAAAAGCAAGGTTTCACAACAAGAGTTGGCTTACATGAGAATTCACTCCTTTTGAGGAAACTAGACTTTGTGATACAGAATTGAGCATTATAACACATAGCAACAGACCAAACCCCAACAGTAGTGAGTAGAAACAGCAAAAGATGAATTCATCACTGTGAAAAACACTGATGATATATGATAGAGAAATGATGTTATAGGACTAAAAGTTATAAGCTATCAGGATTTTTTAAAAATTTATTTCTTTTTCAAATACTTTATAAATATTTTACTTATAGAAATATTGGGACCTATAATAACATTACAGACGTTAGTGTAGCCTACTGAATACTCCTTCATAACAGACTGACTTTCATATTAGTGCCATATTTAGAAAAACCATAAATATATTTTTCTCTAAAAATGTGTAACAAGTATTTAATATACTTGCTTAGATTCATATCAAACTCACTTATTTATTAAGTATTATAACTGCAGCCATGGTAGAGTTAGTTCTATACATACTCTATCACCTTTCACATCCTCTAATATTTTGCTATATGATTCAGTCAGTCCGAATTTTTTGTAATTTACAGTTAATTTCTCACAGGAAGCTAATTCTCTCTACCAAACACATGTTTCCTTAAGCCACAACTTTATCTGGAAATAAAGGTACAGATGTGTTTTCTTAAAAATGCTTTATTGAAAGATGATTTGAGTTGAGAATACATGTCTGAGTGTTTCTTTACATTCAAATAATATATTTTATCCATATCTCTAAACTCTCAGAGGACAAAAACTGCTTTTTCTATTTATGTGTCTAGAATATACTTGAACTTTTATATGTAGTTGGCAAATAGTGAAAAAGAAACTATAGATCACCCCAAAACCATGGTAGAGAAAACTTATATCTGCTCTACAATAAGGAAAAATTAGCTAAATATTGTCACATCTAATTTGTGTATTTCTCAGCATAAAACACTTAATATAGAATTGTAAATATATATATATATATATTTCTTTGTTAACTGTCTATCTCTAATAAAGCCATGAATTATTTGGATTTACTAAATTTCAATATTCAAAAAAGGAGCAACTTATCTGTTGTCACTGTTATAACTTTTTGACATCAATATAAACTATGTTGGCTTTCTTTGTTGGAATATATCACTGTCATTTCTGACTTTTAATGTTTTTATATTTGTCTAAATCAAATGATCTCTTTGAAGATGATTATTATGAATTCAACAGATACAGTCTCAATGAATCAATTCATGGTAATGCTATAACAAGGCTACCTATGTAATAACTGTTCTTCTATTAAAGCATTGTACTGGGGCCCAGCTCCAGCTGTGAATGGGTTCTAGAGAGGATGTAAATATCAGGCAAGGAAATGGTTGAGTCAGACAACAACTCTTTGCAACTCTGACTGATTAGCAATTAGAAAACTTCTTTATTTATACAGATTCAAAAACATTCATATAATTTTGTCCTGGCATACTTTTCTAGTATGCACAGGGATGCAGATTAAGCACAGGTCGAAAGATTCTATTATCATCAACACCATATCCTTATTCCTGAATTTCTACAAATCATTTTATCTTAAACAATCAAGCCTATAACAGCCTGTTCTTGAGCTAAGCGCACTTTATGGTTTCAAGATGCTTAGATAGAAAATCGATAGAATCCAAGTTAGTCTAGGTGAATCACCATGCTGTAAGCTGGATGCTATTATTAACTTTTAATGATCAATCATATCACTTGCAAGTTTCCTTAAGTCTGAGAACTCAGGCCTATGAATCATTGTAGCTGTTATTTGTATTTATAATCTTATAAGAATCTGTTTAATAAAAGAATTGTTTTGTTTCTAAATTAACTAATAATATAGCAACCTGGTGTAAGCTAGTCCCTCTTAAAATGACTAGTCCTATTGTCTTATTCTTCTTACATTCTTTTACGTGCTTCTTGCTTCACCTATACATGCTATTATATTATCCTAGTCATCCTAGCTTTTGTTTCTGAGTTCTCACTTAGTATCCTGTAGGGTTTAATTCTAAGAAATTCTAAGTATACTGTAAAAGGATTTCTGTGCTCTGATCTGCTGTCATTTCTACAGTCCTTCTGAACCGTGTCAACATGCTCTGAGTTCCAACTATTCCAAATATTTCATTACATGAAGTTATTTAGGGACAGACAACAATCTCCAAGGCACAGAGAAGACTCCCAATTAAGGTCAGCTAAGTTACTACCTTGACAACATGGGGTAGTATCTTCAAGACTTTCTCAGGGGAATACAGTAACAGTTTTGTCATAGAAGACATGGGTAAATCATTATGATAATAGACACCAAAAGTGGAACACCTAGAGACTCAAACAGAAAGTAAAGGGCATCAGGTCAAGGATTGCAGCATGTGTCTCAGCTTTGCTGGTACTTTGTCAAACAGCTGTGTTGGCTTCATGACTTTCACCTTTCTCTAGGGAATGACTGTGCCACCGTTGCTTCGTTATTAATACATTCAGCAATAGCACATTCAAAAAGTGATGTGGCAACATGATTTTATTTGCTATGTGTGAAGAACCATGAAGAAAAGTTTATTGATTACATTAAAGCGGCAGTTGATTGCTTTCTTTAGCGTTTCTCTACGAGAAAGTCAAGCCCTGGAACTCTTAAGAAGGAAAAAGAGAAAAAATGATAGAAACTTGTGGGTAATAGAATTTGTTTATAAAACAAGAGGAATGAATTAAAATCAAGACACATAGGAAATAATGTCAGTACGTAGACATATGATAATGTCTCTTTCTTCCTTTTTTAAAAATGAAATAAATGGAGAGTGATAGAAACCAGAGTCATGAATAAGTTCATGATCTTTCCCACATGTTAGATTTTATAAATTCTATATGCCTCAGTACATCATACAAAAAGGAAAGGCTTGTTTTACAATGCTATCTTTGTAAATATTTTCATTAGTAAAATGATGTGTAAGTCACATACTATTCTTTGAGAATAAAAATACTACTTTCAGGCACATTAGTTTTTCACTTTTGACCAAGCAAAATAAACTTTAAAATATTTAACACATACACCTTGAATGATGATATTTTGACTGGAACCTTTCAATTCCTCCATTATTCACAGAAAATCAAAACTGTGCACTTTAATTATAAAAAAGTTAGTTGTGTATGGCTTTTTATGGCAAGAAAACCAATGCTGGTGAGGCTGTGGCAATAGGATCCAGAGTTAGTGGTAAGCCTGGGTGAGGTTTCAAATTCAAGGACAATCTGAGCTACAAGGTATGAGGTTATCTCAAATGCAGCAATTGGGCAAAGTAAAATATAAATAAAAATCATGAGATTTATTTAACATTAAAAATGCATCTGTTTTGTTCCATTCTGTTTGAATATGCTTTTGACCTGATTCTAGTTATTACACCTACAGAATGTTAAATTCCAAAATCTCTTTTGTGTTGTCTAGTAGCCCAAAGCATATGTGTTTAAATCTATTCTCACTCTTTCAGTGGCATTTTTATCTGTCAATAGTGAATTTATTTTATCAGTTAGGTCTACCACAGTGAAGCAAATGTGACAAAATTTTATGTTTTTAATTTTAAAAAAATCATAACTATTTTTTTTACAGAAAAATGTTCCTAGAATAATTTTGATCCCATTTCTGAGAATACTTAATATATATGCCTTGCATAAATGAATAAAATATTTGAATCTTCTCAACACATATGTTCACAAATGGAAGAAATGTCGTATATGACATTAAGTTTTCCTGTAATTTTAATCTTTAAAGAAACATAAGTAAAAACACATATTTTAATTAGGAATTTCAGTTGCTTAATTATAATTTTATATATGAATATTTTCAGACTAGACAAGTGTCATATTATTAAAGACACTATCAATATACTTATTGGAAACCTTACTATTTTGTGGATGCATTTCATTGTATTTACTGAGTTCTTAGTAGATAGTTTTTAGATGGTTTTCACTACTTTGCTGTCATAACCCATGGAATGTTTTTTTTCTGACAGAAGATTTCTTGCAATTTAATTTTTGCCATAAAATAAATTCCAATAAACAGGCAAGACAATAACATTAAATAAGGAGAAAATTATGATCCATTATTTTTCAATATATTTAGTATGTTTTCTTCTTCCTCTCTGTCCCTCTGTATTCCTCTGTTCACTTCCTCTATAAAAATTACTATTTCACCATTTCTTTCTTTGTAGCACCTGTGTTCTATGTGGCTTCTTCTCTCTGGAGATTTCTCTAGTGGTCCTATTTTACTTTTCTTATTTCTGGGGAAAATCAATGGCATATGCTACCATCTAAACTTTCAGAGCTCATAACCATAAATAAGAAAGTGTGAGTTACTGTATTCAGCATAATATACTTCATTTCTATTCATTTATTTTCATACTTAATTATTTATAGGTGAATAGAATTTCATTGTATACATCCAGGACATTTTTACTACCAATCAGGGCATTTATATGACAGCAGAAGTTCACCTAATATGGAAGGCTAGTTGAGGAAATATCATGAAGTCCCGACTATAAATGAAAAGCCAAGTTAAGTAATAACTACAGAAAGAGTGAGACCCAGAGAAGAGCCATTAACTGGGTACTGAATATCACTGGTCACCATGAAACGTATAAATGTAAGCAGAAGTATAAAGTACATTTATAAAAATGTATAAATATAAATGATCTATGAAAAATTACTAAAAACAAATTATAATAATTGTAATATTTGACAGTTGAAGTTAAATAGATGTTCTCTGTGTCTCTAACCATCTTATTTTTATGCATTCACTGCTTTTTGACAATGTTGACTGGTACATTGCCTCATAATGACCACGAGTAGGGTGAACAGCAGAGACATTTTGTGAAAGAACTTTGCATTCTGTCAATTTCACTTGAACACTATAAATGTTAAGTATATTTGCCACTGATAATGTACATGGCTATTTGATGACTTGCCAATGACACAACTAAGGCACAGTGGATTGAGGGATGATTTTATTCTGTTACTTAAAATGGACTGAAATTGAAAACATAAAGAATGTGTATTGCCATATTTTTACATATAATAACTTTTGATTTGTATGTGGTTAGGTAACTGAATTGACAGGAAATAAAATTGCAAATCAGAGGCTTTCTGAACTGGGTCTATTAATCTCCTATATGCTCATTCAGGAAGCTGGAGGAATTCAACAGCATCACACAAGTGGAAATTGCTAAGAATGTCTCTCAGACACTGAAATATTGGGTGGAAGGGCTGCACCATAAAGCCAACTATTCACTTGGCAAATATTTATTGAACACCTAGAATGTGGCAGGTCATTTTTCTGCAATTGAGAGAGTGAAAAATGGCCATGGGTACTACCCTTGGTAATCTTTCATTTCTAGTTTGACAACAGCCACAGATGCACATAAAATTGTACCTCTCACATGTTGTCTTACATTTAGAAAGGAGAAAACTACACAAGTACTAACATCAGGCTAGGCTCTCCCAAATGTGTCAGAATGACACATTTTTCCTCTATCAGATACTTTTTGTATTGTGCCTTGTTGTGTCTTAAATCAGCCAATGTATATAATACTTTTGTAAGGACTAGAGAGTAATAGAGAATATGCCATTTTATAAATAAAGAAAGAGAAATTAACTGAAGAATTTGGCAAAAACCTCAGCAGATTTTGTGAGAGCTTTGTCTTTGAACTGAGGACTCTGCCCTAGGGACTTTGTTCAATGTTTCTACACTACCATGTCAAAGCAAATCTTGTTTGGCATCAGAATTGAAATAAAAATAGATTTTTATTAAGTACAATGAAAGAGTAACTTGATGACAATTTTCTTATTGTGTACGAGATTCTTTTGTTGACTTTTGTTAAATCACCTCTGACTATTGTGGGAAACATTGTCATTACAAACAACATAAATTTATTTAAGATATACACACAATATATATATATATATGTATATTATTTTATATTAATATCAAATTTGAGGTTTTATCAGACATCCTTAATGTTTTTGGTCTCTCTTTCCACCTTCTCTTTATGCATTGACCTTACTCTCCATCTCCACTTACAACCCCTTCCATGTTCTTTCTTACTTAACTCTTCATACGGAGGAAGCTAGAGAGGGAACTAGATATACCAAGTCTTAGGTCGGATGCAGTGAGCTAATAAGCAACAAATTATTAACTAGATCCTAAATAGAAAATGGTGGGATTGGTGAATATTATAAAACTATTGAACTTATGTGTTCATATCTTTTTTAAAAGAATTTTTTAAAAATTTTAAGTGTGTGTGTGTGTGTACATGTGTGCATGCGTGCGTGCACGTGCATGTGTGTGTGTGTGTTTGTGTGTGTGTGTGCGTGTGTGTGTTTGTGCACGTGTGTGTTGGCTGAAACCAGAGGGGCCAGATCTTTTGTGGCTGGTGTTTTGGTGGTTGTTTGCTGCCACACGTGGGTGTTGAGAATAAAATTTGAATCCTCTAAAAGAGCAATTAATTTCTCTTTCTTTATGTGTGTATAGTTTATAAGTTTAGCTTTACCTCATCTTTTTTTGAACATTGTTTAAATATTATGTAGCTATTATATTACTAAAAAGAAAGATATTGAAAGAATAGCAGATATGACATGTAGTCTCACATTTGAAATACTACTTTGAACTAATATACACTTCATACATGTATAAAATTCATTTTAATTACACTCATCCTCTACCATCTTTACACTCTACAATTTAAAAATTGCAGAAATACAAATTGTTTATTTTTTTTATACAAAGAATGTAATAATTAAAATTAAGAATGTTACCAAGAGAATAAAAATGTTTAAAGGTCAAAGGCTAGTGCTGAGAATGTTTATGTCACTTTACTCTATAACTCAGAGGGTCACAAGAGTGGGGAAAGAATGTCAGAGCCAGAAGACAGGGAGAAGGGCTACAAAATGCTGTCTTTTAGACTTGATAAAGCCACTGTAATCCTGATCCTTCCATAGCTGAGATATAGCCCTTTAGGCCTGAACAAAACTGGCCTGTCAATATTGAACCCAGGATTAGATGTGGGAAGGGCCTACATGACCTTTCCCCTACCTGCTAAACTAGTAGATACATGTAGTTTGGGGGAAAACAATATTTTTAACTGACTATCCATTTGTAAGCCCACCAGATTCTGAGGATTCAGAAGCAAACCCATGAACTCACAGATGGCCCTGGTTAAACTCAATTACAAAACAAAGCAAAGCAAAACAAAACAAAACTGTTTTTTTTTTCCATTTTACAGAATATATAAGCATATCTTGTTGAATTCCTTAATATATAATAAATATTTCAGGTAAATTAAATGTATATAATTACACACTTCAAAACACTTACTTCAAATATGCATTTTATTAGTTAAAATCTAAAAATAAATAAGTACCATTAAGTTATATTTCAGTCAGCAGGAAATCTAATATATAATCATTCAACTTATATGAGCAACCTAAAAGAGGCAGAAACATAAAAACGTTATATAAACTCTAGTGTTTAATGATGCTGTAAAACAGGCCACAAAGGCAGCTTCAAGACTGCTTTAAATGACATCACCATGTATACCCAGTGTGGGACCATAAGTGTTTGGCTTATTCATCAAATCTGGATTCTCAAATACTGGAGCTATATATTTTAGAATGGTAAAACTGTTTAAAATAAGTATTGCTGGTATTATATGAAAATGAACCCTGAGGTAGTATGTCTCAGAGCATACATTTCCTTCAAGTGTTTTGCTTATTTGTTTGTCTCAAGCTCCAAAGTCACACAGGCTGCTGAGTGAAACACAAAAACTATCTATCTTAGACATTCTTTGTTCTCCCCTTTGTTTATATAAAACATGTATGTTTGCTATCTGCTTCATTGCTCTCACTTTCTGTTTCCTATCAAGGAGTAGAGAAATGCACTCTTAAATGTACAAATAACTGATAGCTTTACAGCTCCTGCATATGGTCATGATAATATAAACCCATGGGAAATAAATGGATGAACCCTCTTTGCCATCTACTAAGAATGATAAACATACTAGTAATGCATAAAATATGTAGATTTATCATCTAATTATTTTTGTAGATAATTTTTTGTATGTTTGAAATTACTGATGTTTAGAAAATTTATAACATTTCAAACAATTATGATATGTTAAGCCCTAGAATAATTAATAATCTACATAGGGAAATTTCAACATGTAATACTTAGTTTCATAATTTATTTATATTAAACTATTTTTATGGTTTATCTGACATATATTATTTGAAGATAGAGTTTTATTTTTTTCAACTGACATATACTAGATGTGTTTATATAATACAGATATGATGCCCTCAGACATGAACACATCCTGCAGTTATAAAATCAGGATTAACATATCATTTGCATCAAGTACTTTCTTTATGGGAAGAACATGTAAATTCTCTCCTTGAAGATTTTGAAATATTCAATACATAGTTACTATCTCTAACTATGGTGCTGTGAAGAGCCATGAAACCAAATCTTTTTCTCTGAAGTCCCACCAGTTGTGAGAATATGGAGAAAAGAGAATGTATATATTGATGGTGGGGCTGTCAGTCAATAGTCCTTGTTTTTTTTTTTTTTTAAAGTATGGCATTTCCTTATATAACCTTAAAATGGGAAAACAAAAGACATGCCCTATGAAAAACAAACTCCATGTTGAGTACTTTTTCATAAATATCTACACCAATATTAGTCTTAGTATTCTTTGAAACAGCCAAGAAATAAAAACAAAGAGTAGGTAGGTTATGAATGTTACACACACACACACACACACACACACACACACTCAGTGTCAGTCAGCCTCAGAAATCAGGGTATCATCTAAGTTGTGATCACACGGGTGAACTCAGGGATCATACGTTAGGAGTAATAATTCAAGTATGGGAAGCAAAATATACATGATCTTTCTTACATGCTTATTGTAGCAGGTAAAGTCATAGAAATAGAAAGTGAGTGGAGAGATTTTTTGAATGTGAACATTTTTTTTCTGTGTTTTCTAGCAGTGTTAACTTTGTAAATGTTTGAAATCACATGCACAAAGGGAATAAAATATTGTAAGACAATTACATGTAAAATTGGATTTTATCAGATACAAGCAGGTATTTAATTCTTTCTATATTTGAAATTATGCTCTTTAAGTTGCTTACATGGGGACAGTCAAATTGAAGAAATTTATTTGAAAAAACTCTAGGTAACTGGATAATTCATGTAATAGTACATGTTTTTATAAGTGTACAAGGATAAGTCAGGGATAAAATCAAACCACAAGCAAATAACATTTTTTTTTCCTGAAAACCAAGTAGCAAGGGGCAGAGTGGATGCTTTAATTCTGCTTTGCATGATAATGTATTTTCCAACGGCTATGTTATTTTTAATGACAGTTTAATTTGATAATTTTTTCCCTAAACCTTTTGTACATTTTCAAGCTTAGTAGAATTTGTGTACATCATTTCCTTACTAAAATGATTCCTATTTTTCTTTGCCTTAGAATTAAGGATAGAAAAATACCTGTTTTAGGCGAGAAATATACTCAGTTTCTGTCTTTAAGCATTGCAGATAATCATTAATAGTGTTAGGGGTTAGACCTCACCCGTGGAATGAGTCTCAAGTTGGGCCAGTCATTGGTTGGCTGTTTCCTTATTTTGTGTTACATCTTTATCACTGCACATCTTGTAGGCAGGACAAATTTTAGGTTGAAGGTTTTGGGTAGGTTGATGTCCCCCTACTTCTGTTGGGAGTCCTGTCTGGCTACAGGAGGTTTTCCATCAGTCTCTATGTCCTGGATGGTAGGAATCTCAGATGGGGTCCTGAGAAGCTTTATCTAGCAATTGATGGAAAGTGATGCAGAGAACCATAGCCAAACTTGAAGTGTTGGTCGCGGAGTGTTGTAGAAGAATAGGGGATAGAATAAGTAAGCCAGAGAGGTCAAGGACACCTCAAGAAGACATATAGAGTCAACTAACTTGGGCCCCTGGGGTCTCACAGAACTGAACTACCAACCAAATAGCATATAGGGAATGAACCTAGATTGTTCAAACATTTGCTGTAGATGTACAGCTTGGTCTTCATAAAGGACCCCTAACAATTGGAGCAGGAGACTGTCTCTGACTCTCTTGCCTGCCATTAAATAATCTTCATCTAGCTGAACTGTTTGGTTGGGCCTTAGTGGGAGAGGAGATGTTTAGTCCTGCTGGGACTAGATGTCCAAGGATGAGTGGTACGCAAGGCAGTCTTCCTCTTCTCTTATGAGAAGGGGACAGAGTAATGAGGGAAGGGGTTTGTCAGGGTCAGATTTGGAGGAGAGAAGGGATGAGGATTGCTACTGGGATGCAATGTGATTATAAAAATGAATTATGAAAAAAGAAAAATATCTGTTTTCACTGACATATTATTTCATTTTTGTGAATTAAATGTTCTATTTGACAATACTATAAAGTTACTATATACAATACTATTACTATATATAAGACCCACACTTTCTTCTCTAGTATACCTCCTTATAATCTGTTTGCATTTTGTATTGTTTGGGAACCAGACTTTAACCAGGATGATCTGTGTGGCTCAGGTTTTACAGATGAACATTGGATCTTGGTGAGATCATCAGTGGATACCCAACACCTCCAGACAAGGATTTCCTCAGAAGCCAAAAACTGTCAGTAGTTAATTTTTCAGCAGTGAGGGCTACAGCATTATTAACCCTTTCCTCTTCCATCATTGTAGTTGACAGTATCTGTCTTGTGTAGATTCAGAACAAGGAATCACAATTGTCAACAAATGGCTAGTATGAAATTTAGAGAATGTGGTTAATGCCCTTCACTTTCATTTCCACTTCTGAAATGTTCCCTGAGCCTTAGAGGAGATTGAGTAAATGTTTTCTTTAGGGCTAAGAACTTAGCAGTCACTTACTCTCTATACCTTGTCCATGACTTTTAGGAAGATTCCTTTGTGTGTTATTTTTTTAAAATTCATTTATTTATCTATTTTGATACTTTATTTACATTTCCAATGTTTCCCCTTTTCTAGGTCTCCTCTTTGGAAACCTCCTATACCCTCCCCCTCTCTGACTCTATGAGGGAACTCCACATCCCACCCACCCACCCACCCATTCCTGTATTCCCACCTTAACATTCCCCTTTACTGGGGCCTCTAACACCCTCAGACCCAAGGGCCTCTCCTCTCCCTGATGGCCAACGAGGCCATCCTCTGCCACATATATGGTTTGAACCATGGGTCCCTCGATGTGTATTCTTTGGTTGGTGGTCCGAACCCAACAGAGAATTTTCAACTGAGGAAATTCCAAGGGCTGAGAAGCACCTAAAGAAATGCTCAACATCCTTAGTCATCAGGGAAATGCAAATCAAAACAACTCTGAGATTCCACCTCACACCAGTCAGAATGGCTAAGATCAAAAACTCAGGTGACAGCAGATGCTGGCGAGGATGTGGAGAAAGAGGAACACTCCTCCATTGTTGGTGGGACTGCAAGCTGGTACAACCACTCTGGAAATCAGTTTGGCGGACCCTCAGAAAAATGGACATAATACTACCTGAGGACCCAGCTATACCTCTCCTGGGCATATACCCAGAAGATGCTCCAACATGTAACAAAGACTCATGCTCCACTATGTTCATAGCAGTCCTATTTATAATAGCCAGAAGCTGGGAACAACCCAAATGTCCCTCATCAGAGGAATGGATACAGAAAAAGTGGTACATCTACACAATGGAGTACTACTCAGCTATTAAAAACAATGACTTAATGACATTTGTAGGCAAATGGATGGAACTTTGTGTGTTATTGACTCTGTGGCTGCAGAAAATAATATATGGAGTACTGATTGAGGACTGATTGTGGAGAATGTACTGTGAGTGCCAAATGTAACTACTATTCAAGAATGAAAATATATTCATTAAGACCAAGAACAACTGTATTTAACATTGCATTGAATATGTCAGTTTTATTGAAAACTTCTATGTAATGTTGTTATATATAAAAATAAGCACTGTCAAGTGATCCATTTTTCAAAAATTACTTGGTTTCCCAGAATGACTTGGTGGGAATTCCAGGAAGAATAATCACAAGAGCTTTCCAAGACAGACCTTGTTGTTGGAAGACAACAATATGAATAGTACAAGCTGATATCCACAGCCTCTAATAAGGAGAAAATATGAAAATCTGTAATTGATCTGGGAAGCACACGAAGAAGTTGCTGTGAAGACAGGAAGAGGGTTCTTGGTATCAACAATAATTTCACTGAAATCTCTTCATGAAAAAGATTACTTTGGTTTTAGCAGAGGAGGTGTCCATGTTACACTAGTACATGTGTCAGAACATTAGAATGTTCTACAAAAGCACTATTTATGAGGGATGTTGCTACTGTTGTTGCGAAAATGATTTTGGAGTTCCCAAATATTCAAAGCTCGAATAAAATAATATCTATTAAATCTGGGTAAGAGATTCCATTATGGAATACCATAGTTCCTGAAAAACAGAGCTACTTCTCACTGGCCACTAACCCAGCTGGTATAAAACGTAATGTTCTGTGCCAGCCAAGAACTAATCAAGCAATTTAACTGTGTACACAATGTGGGCTGACTAGAAAGCTGAAGACAGACTTACAGTGTATGAAATGGTTCAGAGCAACAGAAAAAGAGACAGCTCAGAGTTTTCAATGTTGTTAGAATATATGTTCTGTGAAGTTTCTGTTAGAAGGACTGGGACTAAGGGTTGAATGTTTCCCATGAGTGTAAAGAGAAAGTTGTTTGCTTTCCTAGCAGCTGTCTGAGTTAGGGTTACTGTTGCTTTAATAAAACACTATGACCCAAGGAAGTAAAGAAGTTGTTTTAGTCATAATTCTATATAACATTTCATCATAAAAGCAGTGAGGTCAGGAACTCAACCAGGCCAAGAACCCGGAAGCAACAGTTGATGTAGGGGCCATTGTGGGATGTGGCTTACTGGCTTGCTCCTCATGGCTTGCTCAGCCTGCTCTCTTACAAAACCCAGGACCTCCTACCTGGGGATGCCATTGTCTATAATTGGCTGAGCCATTCCATTTCAATCAGTAATTAGAAAGTGCTCTACTGGCTTGCCTACAGTCCAGCCATATGGATGCAGATTTGCAGTCGGGGTTACTCCTCTCAGATGATACTAGCCTACATTAAACTGACACGACAACATAATCTTGTATTAACACAAATTCTCAACTTGCCTAAGTCTACAACATTTTAATACAGTTTATTATGTTGTGGCAACTTCCAACCATAAAACTATTTCCATTACTACTTCATAGAGATAATTTTGCTACTGTTATTGAAGGGACTTGCATACTATAGGGTGCTCTGCTCTGGACTTTCTAGTTTAAGCCCAGACCACAACCCAAGACCAATCCAAACTTAAACCAAACCAAAAGAGATCATTTTAAGGAAGGCAAAGAGACAAGGTGGTTGAATCAGAAAGAAATAGTAACAAGTTTTTGTAAATAATAATTTTAATAGGGGAAAAGGAGATGCCTGTAATTGTATGAGCTGTGTATTTCAATTAGAGCAGTCAAAAGCATGAATTTGGTTTTTAGACCTTGATGTTTTGATAGTTGAACCTTAGTGATCAGCTTCCTGAATGAGTCAGGCAGAAGAAAATAATGAAATAGATCTTAGTGGCTAAATTTAGGGACAGGAACTGGAAAAAGGCAAAACCTGATAGGAAGATATTTGTCATGCTTGGACCTGCTAGAGTCCTTAAGTTATGACTCCTAGTGTAAACACTTTTGGAGATAGAGATTTTCCAAAAGGGTTACAACCTACAGGTTGAGAGAACCACTGCACTAAATAATAAGATGGAGAAGGAAGGTAGATACGATATTCCACATTTAATAGAGGAGCTAATGGTAATGAGTAGCAGCTAAAAGATGGAAAGTTCATATTCTTTAGGGGTGTTTCCTAAACTGGTAGGTTGAACAACCTACAGTGCGTGCTACATAATAGTCAAAATATAGGTAGGACTAATGAGAATTGATCATTTAAAATATAGTTCACAAAATTGGGTGTGTATGAAATGGGGGTCTGGAATTTTGGCTAGGTGAGGAAGAGGTGAATATGTTCAAAGTAAATATATGACATTCTTAAAGAATTAATAAGCTGTTCTATTTTAATTATCCTTATCAGAGAGAAGAGTGACTACAAGGAAGTCATGGTCATATATTGTAGTAAATAAATGACAATACTGAAATAAGCAACTGAAAAACATAGTCATATACTTTCTTATAGAAATATTTGCCAATGCAATTTGTATATGACTTCTTTAAAGAATAAAAATATGGAAAGAAGCATTGCAGTTATTTGTTGTCAAAGTATACACAGTTTGGTTCTAGTGATGCCCAACATTATACAATGTCTTAGTATCTATTTTTCATGGTTTTTGGAAAAACCTGTATCTAGATTTTTCTAAGTATTGGAAATTAACCCTGTGATTTTAAATACTTAGAGGGACATTCAGTGCAGAACCTGCTATATCACAACAATCTACTAGTTCTTACTTGGAGGTTCAATGGATTATACTCCTACCACTTTACTGTGCTTATCTTCATCCTTTAGCTGTTGCACGTCTACTGAAATGATCCTCTGCAGAGAGCCATGGCACATGTACTTCTTCACCATCCAAAAGACTTTTTTTCTTTTAAAAAATTATTTATTATTTACATTCCAGATTTTATTCCTTCTCCCACCCATCCTCCCACTGTTCCACATCCCATACCTCCTCCACACTGTCCTGTCTCCACCAGGATATCCCCACTCCCCAATTGCCACCCCACCTGAGTTCTAAACTCCCTGGGGCCTCCAGTCTATTGAGAGTTAGGTGCATCATCTCTGATTGAACACAGAACCTGCAGTCCTTGGTTGTATATGTGTTGGGGGCCTCATATCACCGGTGTATGCTGCCTGTTTGGTGGTCTAGTGTTTGAGAGATCTTAGGGGTCCAGATTAATCGAAACTGCTGGTCCTCTTATAGGGTTACCCTCCTCCTCAGCTTTGTTCATTCTTTCCCTAATTCAACCACAGGGGTCAGCAGCTTTTGTCCATTGGTTGGGTGCCAATATCTGCATCTGATTCTTTCACCTGCTACACATTGATCAATGGAATAGAATTGAAGACCCAGAAATAAAGCCACACACCTCTAGACAATTATCTTTGACAAAGACACCAAAAATATACAATGGACAAAAAAAAGCATCTTCTATAAATGTTGCTGGTCTAACTGGCTGTCTATCTGTAGAAAAATGAAACTAGACCCATATTTGTCTGCTTGCACAAAGTTCAAGTCCAAGTGGATCAAGGACCTCAACATAAAACCAGATACACTACATCTAATAGAAGAGAGCCTTGAACTCACTGGCACAGGGGGAAATTTCCTAAACAAATCTCCAATGTCTCACATTATAAGAACAAGAATTGATAAATGGGACCTCATGAAACTGGAGAATTTCTGTAAGGCAAAGGACATAGTCAATAAGACAAATCGGAAACCCCCAGATTGAGAAAAAATCTTCACTAACCCCACATCTGATAGAAGGCTAATACCCGGAATGTATAAAGAACACAAGAAGCTAACCACCAAAAAACCAAACAACCCAATCAAAAAATGGGGCATAGAACTAAATTCAGAATTCACCACAGAGGAATCTCAACTGGCTGAGAAGCACCTAAAGAAATGTTCAAAGTCCTTAGTGAGCAGAGAAATGTAAATCAAAACCACTCTGAGATTCTTCCTTATACCAATCAGAATGGCTAGGATCAAAACCTCAGGTGACAACACATGTTGGTGAGGATGTGGAGAAAGAACACTCCTCCATTGCTAAAGCAAACTGGTACAACCGCTCCGGAAATCAAACTGGAGGTTGCTGAGGAAATTGGAAATAGATCTACCTGAAGACCCAGCAATACCACTCTTGGAACATACAAAAGATGCCTCAACATGCGACAGAAGCACGTGTTCCACTGTGTTAATAGTGGCCTTATTTGTGATAACCAGAAGCTGGAAACAACCCAGATGTCCCACAACAGAAGAATGGATACAGAAAATATGTTTCATTTACACAATGGAATACTACTCAGCTATAAAGAAGGAGGATATCCTGAGCTTTGCATGCAAATGGATGGAACTAGAAAATATCATCCTGAGTGAGATAACTCAGACCCAAAAGGACATGCATGGTATGTACTCACTAATAAGTAGATATTAGCAAAAAATGTACAGAATACCCAAGATAAAGCTCACAGAACTCAAAAAGGTCAACAAGCTGAAGGGCACAAGCGAGGACACTTCAGCCCCACTTGGGAGGGAGAAAAAAAGCAATCACGGGGGGAAGGAGGGAGGGACTTGGTGGAAATTGGACCGGGGGTAGGGGGGAAGAGGGGAATCTGATCTGGTATTGGGTGAAGGAAAAAGACTGAAGCCCTCAGGGCCAACAGAAAGAATGGAAACAGGTTACCTCTGGAGGTAGGAGGTTTGGCGGACCCTCCAAAATGCACCAGAAACCTAGTTGGTGAGAGACTCTCAGGAATCAAAGGGAGGGACCTTAGATGAAATGCCTGATAATAAGGAGAAGGAACATATAGAGCCCACCTCCAGCAGAAAGACAGGAATCAAGTAAGGAAGGAGGTTGCTATCCCACATTCAAATCTCTGACCCATAATTGTTCCTGTCTGAAAGAACTGCAGGGATGAAAATGAAGAGGAGCCCAAGGGAAAGAAGGTCTTGCAACAGGCCCAAAATGGGATCCAGCTGAACGTAAGGTCCCAAGGCCTGACACTATTACTGAGGCTATGAAGTGCTCACAGAAAGGCATCTAGCATGACAGCACTCCAAAGAACTTCTTTACCAAAGACTTATACCACGCCTGCATCTGTAGCATGATTAATTGTCCCAGCTATGGAACAGCAGTGCCCTATCTACCTCAGCACCACTTTCCTCTGCTTCTGGAGTTGGGAATGCACTATACATTGAAAAGATCACCCAATTTTACAAATTCCCTTCCAGTATTGATTTTAAGGGAACCCCTCAGTGAAATCAACATCTGCATATCACTACTGGAGTCATCTGAGAAGCAAACATTGAGAAAACTCATAGCTACAGTCTGAAATACCTGCTTTATTTATTTATTTATTTATTTATTTATTTATTTATTTATTTATTTATTTATTTATTTTTGCTGGAGCAAGAACCGTATCTCTGGTAGTTAATGAATCATAGGTAGCCTCTGGCATAAAATAAAAGAACAATTGTTAAAACTCTCAAGATACCAAAATAAACTGTTATATTAATGGAAAGGAATACACTAGCAACTGTTCTTATTGTGGGGTTGGAAATATGTAGGCAATTGTAATTACAAGCAAGGAGAATGCTAGGGAAATAGCTTGGGGCAAGTGATGTTCTAGAGAAAAAATTCAATGTCTGATGTTGATTAATCATAAGTAAAACTAAATATGAAAGTCAGAGGGTCCCCTTAGCAGCACATGACAGTGTCTCATTTTCTATAGCTTTCTACCACTCAGCACCCGCACCAGGACTTAATCATAAAAATAGCCAGCCTTTGATATTAGCCAGGTCACCCTTTCAAAGGCACAAATTCTCAAACTAATCATGCTGCAATTAAGATTAGAAAACAGGATATTATTTGATTAAAATATTAAGTCTTAGTAATTTTCAGAAGCATTTTTACCCAAAGAAGTCATATTTTTGTCTAGGATAAATAAAAGTATGTCTGTATGTAAGATAATGCCAAGTATCTCTGTTGCTAGAGGAACGTAAAGCTTTGGAAATGTTACTTCTCTGCATGTACATTCAAAGTCAGTAAGTGGGACAAGCCATGCCATAATCTAACCAGATAACATCAAAAGACAGGAAAGCAAGCTGAAAGACCACATTAGACAAGAACATGTCCATAGTTCTTTTCCTCCTTTCTTTTAATTACAATTCCAAGTCTTATTACTAGCTGTGTAGCAGACAAGCTGCTCTGAGCTCCTATTCCTCTCTGCCCTGATTCTCAGTAGATCTTACAGGTCTTTGATAGATTTGCACTACTTCTTCCCTTTGTTTTAGAATCTAATCAAAGAAGGCACCCCTTGGTAACCTGCGAGCTACACCCACCATGTACTTGGATAGGTAATCTTCAGTCAACCTCCTGTCTGACATTTCCAATCCTCAGTATTATCTCCATCTTTGTAGCAGCACAACAGTTATTAGCTCTCCTTCCTCCTTGTCCTCATTATCAGATCCTTGTGGTATATACCCAGCTTTCTTCTCTACTCTCTGGACCTGAGAGCCCACATCTTTGAGCCTAACCTAAATCCTTAGGGACATATCCCAGTACATAGAAGCATATCATATCAAGGAAACCCAGAGCCACCATGGTTTCCAAAGAAACATGAAGAGCAAAAGAAACTAAAGAATGAAATAAGCACCAAACCCGACAAAGACCAAACCAGAAAGCATCACCTAGAATTACAATCATCTCCAAAAGATATGTATAGAGACCAGCATAAAACGCAGAAAGGATAGAACAGTGTGTGTCAATTCTAACACATTAACCATAATACAGTTATGCAAATAGCTGAAGCACATTTTAAAATACACATTACAAATATGATCAAGGACCTTAAAGATCATATGAATAAAACCATTAATGAAATCTATGAAAAGAAACTTTGGAATGAAATGAAGAAAATAGTTCAAGACACATTAGTACAAATAGAATCCCTAAAGAAAACCCAAACTGAGGAAAAACAAGAAATAAAAAATTGAAGAATTTGAACAGGAGCCTCAGAGGAAATTCTCACCAACAGAATGCCAAAGATGAAAGAGTGAATCTGAGGCAATAAGCATAAGACAGATAAAAATAGATAATTTGTTCAAATAGAATTTTATATCTAAAATTATCTAGATACAAAACATACAAGAAATCTTAGATAGGAAGAAAAGTCTAAATATTTTAATAATTAAAATACTTGAAAGAGAAGAAATCCAGGTCAAAAGCATTGTAGTTATTTTTTAAAAAATCATAAAAGAAAATTTCCCTAAAGAAAAGAAGTAAGTGCCAAATAGAGTAAAGGAAGGATATAGAACATCACATAGATTGAGTCAGAAAAGAAATTACCTATGCCATATAACAATCAAAACACTAAACCAAAAGAATAAAAGAAATAATAGTGAAGCTGCAAGGGTAAAGCACAAAGGAACTTATTAAGGCATACCTAGAAGAATTAACATTTAGCTGAGTTCAAATGTTGTCATAAAATAAATGAATCTAAGAGATATTTATAGTAGATGTCATCTAAACCTAAATAAATGCATTTTATCAGTCACAGTTCATGTAACTTTCTCCAAAACTGACCACACACTCAAAAACAAAGCAAGACTCAACAGATGCAAGACAATTGAAATAATACCCTGCATCCTATCTGATCATCACAGAAGAGCACTAGGTATCAACAACAACAAAATACAGAAAGATTATGAACTCATGAATGAAAATGGGTCAGAAAAGACATTAAAGACTTTCTAGAATTAAATGAAAATGATTATACATAATACCCAATACCCACTTTATGGGACATAATCAAAACAGTATTTAAGGGGCAAGTTTACAGAACCAAGTAGCTATATTAAAAAGTAATTGAAAACATCTTATAATGGTAACCTAATGCTGTACCTGAAAGATCTAGAATATGAAAGAGAACTAACTACCAAAAAGGTTACGTGGTAAAAAAATAAATTATCAGACTTAAAGAAAAGTGAATAAAATAGAGAAAACAACAAATACAAAGACTCAATGAAACAAAGAGTTGCTTTTAGAGAAAAGTAATAATATTTACAAATTCTGAGAGAAGTTAACTAAGAGATGGAGAGAAGAGATCCATATTGACAAAAGCATCGATGAATTGTGTGATATAAAAACTGATAATGAAGAAGTCCAGAGAATCATAGGACATATTTTAAAACTTGTACACCAATTTGCAAAATCATAAAAAATGCATAGTTTTCTTGACATATATCAGTGATAAAAGTTAAATAAGGATCAATAAGCAATTCAAATTAACTTATAACTCTTAGTGAAATAGAAGAAATGTTTAAGAGTCTCCCAAGCAACAAAGCCTAGTATCAGGTATTTTTAGGGCAGAAGTCTGCCAAACTTTCAAATAAGAGTTAATGGCATTACTTCTCAAATTATTCCACAAAATTGAAACAAAAAGAACAGGGTTCAATTCTTCATATGAAGCCACACTTAATCTAATACCAAAAAATCATAGAAAGATCCAATAAAGCAAAAGAATTAGAGATCAATTTCCCTTGTGAACTTAGATGGTAACATTCTCAATAAAATATTTTAAAACCAAATTTAAGAACACATAAAAAAAATACCATGTTCAAGTAGATTTCATTAGAGATGAAAATTGATAAATGAAATCCACTATGTATACAGACTGAAGGACAAAAAACTATAATCATCTCATTAGATGCAGAAAAGGCCTTTGACAACACCCTTCATGATAAAAGTTCTGGAGAGATTAGGAATAAAATAGGCACCTCTTAATACAATAAAGTCAAAATACAAAAAATTTATTGTCATCATTAACCTAAATAGAGAGAAACACAAAAAATTTCCACTTATGCAGGGACAAGGTTTTTCATTCTTTCATTCATAGTCAGTATAGGAATCTTAGCCAAAAAGTCAACAGGAGATCAATGGGAAACAAAACAAAAGGGAAGAAAGCAAATTATCAATTTTGGCCAATGATATGATTGTATACATAATTTACCTATAATTTTACTAGAGAACTTCTAAACTGATAAATATTTTTAGCATTTCAGCAGGATACATAGTTAACAAATAAATATAAATAGCCCTCCTATATTCAAATGACAATAGTTTGAGAAAGAAATCAGGGAAACAGCACCTTCCAAAATAGCCTCAAATAATACAAAACATCTTGGGGTAACTCCATCCAAGGAAGTGAAAGACTTGTATGACCAAACTTCAAGTCTTTGAAGAAAGATATTTTAGAAAATGTCAGAAGATGGAAAAATCTCCTATTCTCATGGATAGGTGAGATTGATCTGATAAAAATGTCCTTCCTGTAGAAACCAAGCTAAGAGTACTATGCAATCCTCATCAAAATTCCAACATAATGCTTCACAAAACTTGAAATAAAAATTTTCAGTTTCTTATGGAAACATGAAAATCAAAGGATAGCAAAAACAGTCTTGTGTTATAAAAGAACTGTGGGAAGTATCACTATCTTACATTTCAAATTGTATTACAAAGAAATAATTATAGAAAGGAACAAAAGCAAACAGATGGCAAGAGCACAAAAGCACCATGATATGTATAGAATTGAATTGAAAACTCTGGCATAAATTCACACAGCCATGGACACATACATTTTATAAACAAGAAATATACATTTGAGAAATGACAGCATTTTCAACAAATGGTGCTTGTTAAACTGAATATATGCATGGGTAGAAGAATGAAAATAGATCTATATCTTTTATCCTTTATTCAACTCACTCAACTCTAAGTGCATCAAGATCTCAATAAAGAATCAGGTACACTGAACCTCATAGAACATAAACTGAGGAATAACTTTGAATACATTGGCACAGCAGACAACTTCCTTGAGAGAACACTGAAAGTATAGGGACTAAGATTAACAATTCCTAAAGGAGACCACATGAAACTGAAAAACTTCTGTAAGGTAAAGGACACCATCATTAGCAAAACAGCAGCAGCATGCGGAATGGGCGAAAATTTTTAAAAAAATTATTCATCTAAAGGAAGTGTAACACGAAAATTATATAAAGAATTCAAACAACTCTATATTTAAAATTAAGACACCAATTAAAAATGCAATAAGATACAGAAAGAATTCTCAAAGGAGCAAACTCAAATGACTGAGACATACTCAGAGAAATGTTTAACATTCTTAGTCAACAGGTAATGCTGATCAAAGACTTGCATTGAAATTTTGTCTTACACTACTCTGAATGTTCAAGGTAAATAAAACAAATGACAGCTCCTATGGAATATGTGGAGTGCTCATTCACTACTGGTGTGACTGAAACTTACACAGTCACTCTGGATATCAGGGTGGTGGTTCCCTAGGAAACTGGGAAACGATATTCTTCATGATCCAACTATACTTCTTTTTGGTATATTTCCAAAAGGTACTTTATTTTATAACAAAATATTTACTCCACCATGTCTATTGCAGCTTTATTCATAACACCAGAAACAGGAAATAGCCTAGATTTCCATCTATGGAAGAAGGGATAAAAAGAGTATGGTAGTTTTAAACAATTAAATATTACTTAGCTGTTAAAAAATGAAATCATGATATTTGCAAGCAAATTGATGAAGATATAAAAAATAATCTGAAAGAACTTGAGACCCAGACAGACAAAATATCATATGTATTCATTGTATAGAATATATACTTATATAATGACATTGTAAATAATATTGCCCAATAATGGGAGCAGAAGGAAGGACAGCCCCAATGTGGGCATCTCTTGTTACTTATGAAACCTACAGTTCCAGAAACATCTTAGACCTAATCAAGTTATTGGACAAATGGGTCCCATGGGGACCCCCAAACAACTCAGGTTATTGTCAAGAGTTGCTTTCCACAAACTGATAATAAGGCCTTATTGCTGAAGACAATACCTATACAACTTATTGTACATGCAGAAGCATACCTAGAGCCACCACACTTACTGAATGATGTTCAGGATACTAGTGGATAAGGTACACAATCAAAGCAGAAGGCTAAACAGCAATCCAACTATAAATCCTATGATTTACATAGTGACATGAGAGTAACCAATCAATACTTGATTAACTTTAAGGCTCATTGCACGACATGGAACTCATTCCTAACTCTGTGCAGCTGCCCAAGAACCTGAGCCTACATAGTCCAGTGACATAGGAAAAAAAAAAAAATAAAACAAAACAAACAACAAAAACCAAATGCTACAGTTCTACAAAAGGAATGTAGGAATAAAATACCTAACACCAATCTTTTAAAATCATAGATAAATGTCTTGCTCACCTATCTTTGGAGAAGCCTCCTTCTGCAGTTTACAAGAACAAATACAGAGACCAGCATCTGAAAAATTTGTAGAGAGCTGGAGACCATGAAATCCTCAGAGTAGGTTGTCTTCATCAAATCCCGCCTCTTAGAGCTCAGGGAACCCTGAGGAACAGGAGAGAGGAAGATTGAAAGAGCAAAGAAAAGACCATGGATAGCAAGGAAACAAGGTCCAAGAAAGACATCAGAACACATATGAACTCACATAGATCCTGGTGGTACCCACAGGGCCTGTGTGAATCTGTATTACATGGGGCTCCAAGCACTAAGAAATGTGGACAAAATCTCCTTTTTTTTTTTTTTTAACTCAGAAGCTGTCTCCAACAAGCACAGAAAAATAAAAAGTTAGTTTTCTCCAATAAAGTCTCACTGGGGATACAAATCACTCTTAAGATGTCTTAGAGTTTCTATTCCTGCACAAACATCATGATCAAGAAGCAAGTTGGGGAGGAAAGGGTTTATTCAGCTTACACTTCCATGCTGCTGTTCATCATGAAAGGAAGTCAGGACTGGAACTCAATCAGGTCAAGGAGTAGGAGCTGATGCAGAGGCAATGGAGGAATGCTGCTTACTGGCTTGCTTGCTTCCCCTGGCTTGCTCAGCTGGCTTTCTTATAGAACCCAAGACTACCAGTCCACAGATGGTACCACTCACAAGGGGCCCTTCTCCCCTTGATCGCTAATTGAGAAGCTGCCTTACAGCTGGATCTCATGGAGGCATTTTTCAACTGAAACTCCTTTCTTTGTGATAACTCCAGCTTGTGTCAAGTTGACACAAAACCAGCCAGTACCTAAACATAGGCCCCAAATCATAGCAGTAGATGCCCAACACAAAGCTAAGTGAATGACATCACTGGTGGTCCTTGGTCTTGCAATATTTTGTCAAGCATTCTTTTAAACATTACAGATATTTCTAGTTTTATGTTTTTGTGGCATTTGTGTGTGTGTGTATGTGTGTGTGTGAATGTGTGTATATCCTCATCTACATGTTTGTTCTTTTACTTTTGCTCTTTTTCTTCTCACTATTTGTTACATTCAGCTATGTTTTTATTTTATTTTATCTTATTTTATTTTATTTTATTTTATTTTATTTTATTTTATTTTATTTTATTTTATTTTATTTTATTTTATTGTTATACTTTAGTGACCTGTTTCTTTTCTAAGGACTGACAGAAAACATATGGTTTCACATTAGGTTGTAGAGGGGATCTCAGAGCCGTTGTGTGATGGGGAACTGTAATCAGAATATACTGTATGATAAAAAAGTGCATTTTCATAAAGAGAATTTGAAAAAAGCTAACCATGTCATTCACTTATCCATATTAACTTTAATCAATTCTATTAACCAGTTAACAGTGTAAGAGGATTTTAGTATGCATTCGAGCGATGGAGACTCTCCAGTACCTGGAATGCCTCATATTCAGAATTGAAATGGTTAGTCTATTATGTTGAGTTTTCTCTTGGGTATGTGGTGAAAGTGATGGAAATCAATGCAAAGAAACACCAGACTCCTGCTGCTGATGCTGGTTGCTGATTTTAAACTCAGATTATTGCTCAGGTTTTTTGTGTGTGTTGATGATGGGTTGGGCGTACATGTGAAATAAAGAACTCAAAATATAATTGAATGTAAATTATTTTGCAGTTACATTTTGTAGAAAAATAAAAATGAATAAATATCAGTTGAAAAACGTTATATATAAGTGTAAATCATAATTATTTGAAGAAAATTAACACATACACACATATTTTATATAATATGTTAATATACAATACATATTGAACAATCACTTTTCATTTTATTTCATTCTTCTTTGGTGTCCTGTAACATAAAATGCCCCGTCATTTTTTAAAAAATTGTTTAGTTTAGAAACTGTATTTTAAAGAGGAGTCAGTATATTTTGTGACTTTTTCTCATTTTATTTAGCATCACATTTTGAGGCCCATTTAGACCATACAATATAAACTTCCTTCAACTTAATTTTCGTCTTTTAACTTTTATTTTTCTTTCATGCATTACATCTTCTCATGTTTTTGTTGTTAAAAATGTTGCTGCATGTGTCTTAATAATATATATATGCTCATTATGTTACCACTAATCTTATATATGTAGTGGCTATTCATATTTATTTAGTTTACTTCAAATTATTTGAGTATGCACATAGCAGTAATTGGCTGGGTCATTTAAGGGGGAGGGAGGGGAAAAGGGGTTTCCAAAGAAGAGACCTGGAAAGGGGAAAGCATTGGAAATGTAAATAAAGTATCAAAAAATTAAAAAAGAAAAGAATTTTCTAGTTATTCATTTTCTTATTTTCTTGTGAGGAGTCATAAAAGCCACTTTCAAAAAGTTTCCATTGCTACCTTCTCTTTAGTTCTGAGAAAGTATTTCAGTCTCTTTTTTTAATATTATACATATTAATAATTGCATGTTTATTCAAATTCTGGGGATATTTAGACTTATCTCTCAATTTCTGTGTGCATTTTGAATTTTGTTGCTTCAAGAGTCTTGATGCTATATGTGATAGTTAATTAGCAAACATTTTGTCTTCTTATGTATTTTCTTTTTTTCAATTTGTGGCGGTACACTCATAAATTGTATCATGATGTCCGACTTGTCATTTTTCTTCTTTTTGGGCTGTGTTTTGTTTTGTGTAATATTGAATAAACAATGCCAATTGAATATTGTAAAGGAATTCATTTGTATTTTTCTGAAAATATGTCATGGGTTTTGCTTCTTCCATTTGGATAATGGATCAGAGTTAGTTTGCATGAATTTTCACAGGTTATGGTTTAACAGTCTAGCTTCTTTATTTTACATTATAAGCTATCTTCCCTTCTATATCTGCTAAAGACAGTGAATTGATCTTAGATATTTCTCCATATATGAATGAATATTGGTAGATATTGTATTTTATTTCATTTATCTCTGTACCTAGCAATATAGAAACACAATATCTTAAATTCTTGTATGTTTATAGTACATTTGAAATCTTCTATAGTAGACATTTAGTTGTTTCTTCTTTTCAAAAATATACTAGCTTTTGATAGTCTCTTAAATTTTGTAACATAGTATAATAAAGTTATTTTGTTTTTGTGTGTTTAAAGTGTTGATGAATACCTTTAAGGGTAGTAGTTTAGTACTATGAGTTTACAACATTTTAAATCTGAGAAGTTAAGGTGTACTTCATTTAGATTTGTCTACTTTAATGTGATTCTAATATTTCAGAATTTAATATATGTCTTTTACTTTCATCCAGGCTGGAATGAATAAACCATTTATCTTTATTAGATTATCCCATTGTAGCATGGAATGGGGTATTACTTGGGGATTTGATATATAATAATTGCTGCAGTTAATTCAGAACAACTTGAAGAATTAGATAGAGACACTCAAGGACATGGGCACACAGAGGCAAGGCATGACAGAGCACAGCAAGAAGTCAGAGAGCTGCTAGGCAGGAAGAGAATTTTCACATGAATATAATCTCATCAACAGTTTTGTCTATGACATTTAATCTTTCAATATGCTATAAAACATACCAGTATTAAGAATGATCAGGAAAAGATTTATTTGTGTGTTTGTGTATCCTTGGATGTATGTGTGTGCTGTATGTGTGTGTGTATGTGTTCACATGTACGTGTACACGCAAGTGTGATTTATTGCCATGGATCAGGGAAATAACAGATCTTGACTGTGTTCATTAAATGGGTGTTGACATAGAATGGCAGTCATTGGGGACCTTCCCAGTATTAGTTCCATGAATCTTGTGGACATAGTCTCCAAAATTTTATTTTTAATCCCTCATTTTAATTTAATATTCTTCTACAGAATTATGTAACTATAAAAGTTAATACTTTTAAAAATGTTGATTGGTATAGCAATAACTTCTATCAAATTTATTAACAATTTCAGTCAAGTGTTCTGATTATTCCCACTCATCTACCCTCAGATATCTCCTTCCCACCACTGTCAAATTCCCTCCTCCATAAAAGTCTCTTTCTCACAGTAATTTTTGTTTTGTTTTGTTTTGCTTCTTGAGCAGTTCAGTGGACACTGTACCTGAGATAAATATTCTCAAAGTAAAAAAGTTACAGTAAACTACATACTTGCTTTTAAAGTAAGATCTCAAAGCTCTGCATGCCCCTCATCTGGCAGGTAGATATGCTGAAACAGAAAATATTGCAAGTGTCAATGCTTTAATGATTCTTAAAGTGATTCTTGAAAGTTTACAGATTAGATATTTAATTAGTTCCCATTTATTTCAAAGGCAAGAAAGTGTATCTGATTTAAATTAAACTCAGCTTAAAATTTTCCATACAAATGACTATTCATGTATCATATTAAATTATTAATAATATGAATATTAATACATCAAATTAATATCTTCCATCCAGGATGATCTTGACTTATTGTTGAGTAATAAATAGGAAATGGATATTTGTTAAATGTAATTCCCATGTGGAATATCCATTGCAAGCAAAACATCTCATTTTGTAATTGAACCATATAAGAGAATCCTGTGTTTTAACAGTGCTGAAATAGCCTTTGTAAAACAATTCAGTGGCTTCCAAGAAAGACATATTATTTTAATTCTATGTATGCAATAAGAAGAAATAGGCTTTGCATTTTTCTCTTTAATTACTTTTCATTGAGTTTTGCTTGATCTTAAGAACATATAATTATAAACATGTCCAAGTTTATAATTTTTCCAAGCAGTTATTAATAAGTAAATTGAAGTCACAGTTTGGTTTAATTTTCCAGATTTAAAACCTTAGGACATTATATTAAAACAATCTTAATTAGAAAGGATTTTGGATGAGAACCTATAGCAACATATAGTAAGGAAAGGTATATAAAATTGAATGTACTATCTTGCATGTATTATTTAGCTGTACACAAATATGTTTAAAATCTTAGTTCAAAGCATACTTGCTTTTTAGGATCCAAGCTAAATTATCATCAGGCAAAAATCATTCAGATACATATGATTAAACATATTATTTTTAATATATGAGAATTTCATATACATGTACAATGTTATATTATCATATACAGTGAATATCTCCTTTCCCTTTGTTGGGTATTTCAGCTAATGTCATCCTGTTGGGTCCTGGGAGCCTCTTGCTTTCATGGCATCAGGGACTTTCTGGTTGCTATCCCCAGTTCCCCATCCCCTATTGCTACAAAACTCTCTTCAATTTTGTGACCCTCTGTACATCTCTCCCATCTCCTCCTATCCCCGATTCTGTCCCCCATTTTTCCTCGCCCTCTCCTCTCTTCCTTTTAAGTCTCTCCCTCCATCTACCTCTCAGGATTATTTTCTTCCTACTTCTAAGTAGGACTGAAGCATCCACACTTTGGTCTTCCTTCTTCTTGAGCGTCAGTCATATGGTCTGTGAGTTGTATCATGGCTATTCCTTGCTTAAGACATCAAACTCTTTGCAGATGATGTGATAGTATACTTAAGTGGCCCCAGCATTTCACGAGAGAACTCCTACAGATGATAAACAACTTCAGCAAAAGGGCTGGATATAAAATTAATGCGAACAAATCAGTATCCTTCTTCTACTCAAAGGGTAAACTGACTGAGAAAGAAATTAGGAAATGACATCTTTAAAAATAGTCACAAACAATATAAAGTATCTTGGTGTGACTCTAACCAATCAAGTGAAAGATCTGTATGACAAGAACTTCAAGTCTCTGAAGAAAGAAATCGAAGAAGACCTCAGAAAATGGAAAAAAACTCCCATGCTCATCGGCAGGATTAATATAATAAAAATGGCCATCTTTTCAAAAGCAGTCTACAGAGTCAATGCAATCCCCATCAAAATTCCATCTCACTTCTTCATGGAGTTAGAAAGAGCAATTTGCAAATTCATTTGGAATAATCAAAAACCAAGGGTAGGGAAAACTGTTCTCAACAATAAAAGAACTTCTGGGTGAATCACCACCTCTGACCTCAAGCTGTACTACAGAGCAATAGTGATAAAATCTGCATGGTATTGGTACAGAGACAGGAGGTGGATCAATGGAATAGAATTAAGGCTGAGCAATCCATCTCTTCTTCACATCATTTTATGTATCATATTTGTAAATGTTTAGATGTTAGAACCGTGAATTAAATGCTCTAGATAATGAAGTATTTTAAGTAAACAAAGGGAAAGAGTATGTAATATATTTTGCCCAAGAAAAGAATAATAATTTTCTTAATTTAGAATTTTGGAGATGCTGAAATTTGAAGTTTAAGTTATTCTGAATGTTTTCATAGAAGTGCTGCATCTGCCCTTGTCTATTTAAAAAATGTGATCGATGTATTTGAAAATGAAAGTCAGCAAGCTCGCTGGCTGCTTCTCATAGATATTACTTTGAGGCTTTGACAGCTGAGTTTTAACATCTTCCTGAATTCTGTGCAGTGTTCAGTGGATCCAAAAGTGGATATAACCTGACACTTATTTATTAAATCCTCTGAGTTCAATAATATTGTTTTTACTTTCTATCTAGTTGGAAGCTAGTTTTGGTGCTTAGTCACTTAGCTACCAAAAAGACTGGTTAGCCTTCTTCCTTTGGGGGAGGGGAAAGTACCATTTACCTAAACCCTTTTTTCTCATTTGGTGATCCAAATATTTAAAAATCCTCTTAATAAAAGCTGGCATATCATAAAGCATCTAATCCAGCAAACTAGGTAAGATGTGAATTACCACATGGACTACAGTCGAGTTGAATCTGGAACCTGAAGATGTATTGTGAGAAAATTAAATCTGCAGAAGAACATCCTAAAGTAAGCATTTTGTACAATATTTAATGTTCACAAGTGGACTCATTAGGTTCTCATGTTGCATGCAGGTTAAAGATTTGTCCAGACTGTATTCACATAAAAATCTGCAAGCTGTCTGTACTAAGGAAAACATCTTTGGTGAATTTTACACTTATCTAAAAGGATATCTCATAGTATCTCTTCTTTTAAAAGCAAATTGAGAGGACTCAACACAGACATCGCTGTGAAATTCATAGAGGACATTGAGAAAAGGATCACCCATATTAAACCCTTTGGTAATATAAAATTAACTTATAAAATAAACGGCAATAGGTTTCTACAAGAGGCTAGATAGCACCTGAGATACTAAAATCTATTTTGTAACTACAGAAGCAAAATGAGCAATGTGTGTGTAACAAGAGAAGCCACAAGAAGCAAAAAAAATAGTAGTTTAGATAGCTACATAATTAATATACAATAATATATTATACATGAAATTTATTAACACATACTATATATAGATATATATATAAAACTATTAGATAAAGAAAATGCTAGTAAATGGAATTATACTCAAGAATAGCATATAATATAGCTTGTAAGGAGCGGTTAGAGTATTCGCCTTTACAAGAAGGCGCTGACCTCCGCTGTCGCTCTAAGGAAACTTACGGATAGCGCGGGTAAACCCCCGAAGCGCATTATGGGTGTACATGACTAATCACTGCCCACTCCCGGGGCGCGCCAATCAGTGGAGGACATGCTGCCTCAGGGGCTATATAACAGCACCATTTTGGGGCCCCGGGGTTCTTCCTCCTCTATCAATGGCTAAATAAAGCTGAACTGCAGACGAAGCCTGCGTGGCGTGTCTTCTTGATGGCGAGAGGCACGCGGGACAACTGGTGCCAAAAACCCGGGACGCCGGGAGCCTTTTCACACCGAGGAGAACCCCCCGCCCAACGGACGGGGAGGCTTCGCAAATCTGCAGTGGTAGGTGAGCTCTCTCAGATACGCTGGATTCTGAATTTCTGATGGGGTCGTTTGCGGGTGATGCACTGCTGAGACTTCTCTTGGCAATTGTGATTGCTGCCTGCTTCCTTGAGATAGCTAACGGCCAGGAGGCACTAGAAGACATTCAGGATAGTTTATCTGAGTCGGAGCGGGACCACAGGTTAGGAGCTCGACCAAAACGGAGAGATGCATCTAAGGAA
>CM052705.1:68897328-68931614 GCA_028551405.1 Uromys caudimaculatus | reverse complement strand
ATGCTCCATTGCACGGGGATGGGTGTTACTCATAGCATAGCCTCCTTAGCCCTTGCACCCAGGGGTCTTGTACCATTGCACCTGGAAGGGTAAGAATGGAATGCTCTCAGAATATTGGCCCTTGATCGCCTATTCACTCATGACGGAATTTGCTTGATCGAGCCTGGTTCTGTGTTTTGATACCACTGTAGGGAGGTGTGGCCCTATTAACCCAGCTGACCCCCCTCTCCTTCTTACTTGAAAGAATAGGGGGAGATGTAAGGAGCGGTTAGAGTATTCGCCTTTACAAGAAGGCGCTGACCTCCGCTGTCGCTCTAAGGAAACTTACAGATAGTGCGGGTAAACCCCCGAAGCGCATTATGGGTGTACATGACTAATCACTGCCCACTCCCGGGGCGCGCCAATCAGTGGAGGACATGCTGCCTCAGGGGCTATATAGCAGCGCCATTTTGGGGCCCCGGGGTTCTTCCTCCTCTATCAATGGCTAAATAAAGCTGAACTGCAGACGAAGCCTGCGTGTCGCCTGTCTTCTTGATGGCGAGAGGCGCGCGGGACAATAGCTAAAAAGAAATATAAAGAAAGTAGTGTCGTATTATATGCCTATTATCTCAGCACATGACACACTGAAGCAGGGAGATAACAAGGTAGAAGTTGGGCTAGCCTACAGAATAAAACTTATAATGTACAAATGGAAAATTAAATCTCTTATAAATGCATATTTGAACATATATGAGGGTAATATTATATTCAAGTAAAAAGTAGATTTATACAAATAGAAAATAAATATATACAAATATAAATATGCACAAAATATTATTAAACATTTCAATTTAAAGTTTTTGAAAATCCAATTACAAGTCTGAGTATGACTTTTTTCTTTTAACTAAAAATATTGTCCATAGAAAATAAAGAAGGAAGTATAAGTAGCTAGTCTTAAATATTTATATATATATATGATTTTACATGTATACATATAAAATATATATTTATATATTTCATAAAATATTTGCATGTGCACAGATATGTCTTTAATTCTAGAAGATGTATATAGATGTATACTAGGCACATATATTGTGGGGATTTTTGGTAATTTTGGTCACAAAAATCTATATCTGTATATGCATATTTTTATGTTTCAAATATTTTATTTTGTGTTCATCAATGTATGTGGAGATATATGATACAAGTCTGTGCGTATCCATAAAGAGAAGAGGAGGTGTAAAAATCTTATGTTGCTAGAGTTAGAGGAATTCTGTGTTAAGTAAATTGGATGAAGGAGGTGAACTCGGGTCCTTTGGAAGAGCATTGGAAGTACTATTAAACTCTGAATCATCCCTCCAGACAATTAATATTTTTATTTTAGTGGGATTGCTTCGAGTTTCTCTCCATTTAGTTTGATGTTGGCTACTGGTTTACTGTATATTGCTTTTACTATGTTTAGGTATGGGCCTTGTACTCCTGATCTTTCCAAGACGTTTATCATGAAGGGATGTTGAATTTTGTCAAATGCTTTTTCAGCATCTAATGAAATGACCATGTGTTTTTTTTTTTCTTTGAGTTTGTTTATGTAGTGGATTACATTGATAGATTTATGGGTATTGAACCATCTCTGCCTCCCTGGGATGAAGCCTACTTGATTGTATGAGTGATCGTTTTGATGTTCTTGGATTTTGTTTGCGAGAATTTTATTGCGTATTTTTGCATTGATATTTATAAGGGAATTTGGTCTGTAGTTTTCTTTCTTTATTGGGTCTTTGTGAGGTTTTGGTATAAGTGTAACTATGGCCTCATAGAATGAATTAGGTAGTGTTCCTACTGATTCCATTTTGTGAAATAGTTTGAAAAGTATTGGTATTAGTTCTTCTTTGAAGGTCCAATAGACTTCTGCACTAAACCCATCTGGTACTGGGCTTTTTTTGACTGGAAGACTTTTAATGACTGCTTCTATTTCTTTAAGGGTTATGGCACTGTTTAGATGACTTCTCTGATCCTGAATTAACTTTGGTATTTGGTATCTGTTTAGAAAATTGTTCACTTCATCCAGATTTTCCAATTTTGTTAAGTATAGGCTTTTGTAATAGAATCTGATGATATTTTGAATTTCCTCAGATTCTGTTCTTATATCTCCCGTTTCATTTCTGATTTTGTTAATTTGGATAATGTCTCTGTGTCCTCTGGTTAGTATGGCTAAGGGTTTATCTATCTTGTTGATTTTCTCAAAGAACAAGCTCCTGCTTTTTGTTTGTTTTTTTATTCTTTGTGTAGATATTTTTGTTTCTACTTGGCTGATTTCAACCCTGAGTTTGATTATTTCCTGCCTTCTATTCCTCTTGGGTGTATTAGCTCCTTTTTGTTCTAGAGCTTTCAGGTGTGCTGTTAAGTTGCTAGTGTATGCTCTATCCAGTTTCTTTTTGGAGGCACTCATAGCTATGAGTTTTCCTCTTAACACTGCTTTCATTGTGTCCCTTAAATTTAGGTATGTTTTACTTACATTTTCATTAAATTCTAGGAAGTCTTTGATTTCTTTATTTATGCCTTCCTTGACCACGTTATCATTGAGTAGAGCATTGTTCAACTTTCATGTGTCTGTGGGCTTTCTGTTGTTCTTGTTGCCATTGAAGATCAGTCTTAATCCATAGTGATCTGATAGGAGGCATGGGACCATTTCAATCTTCTTGTATCTGTTGAGGTTTGTTTTGGGACCAATTATATGGTCAATATTGGAGAAGGTTCCATGAGGAGCTGAGAAGAAGGTATATTCTTTTGATTTAGGATGAAATGTTCTATATATATATCTGTTAAATCCATTTAGTTCATAAGTTCTGTTAGTTTCACTGTGTCTCTGTTTAGTTTGTGTTTCCAAGGTCTGTCCATTAATGAGAGTGGGGTATTGAAGTCTTCCACTATTATTGTGTGAGGTACAATGTGTTCTTTGAGATTTAGTAAAGTTTCTTTTATGAATGTGGGTGCCCTTGTATTTGGAGCATAGATGTTCAAAATTGAGAGTTCTTCTTAGAAGATTTTTTCCTTTGATGAGGATGAAATGTTCTTCCTTATCTTTTTTGATGACTTCAGGTTAAAAGTTGATTTTATCTGATATTAGAATGGCTACTCCTGCCTGTTTTTTGGGACCATTTGCTTGGAAAATTGTTTTCCAGCCCTTAACTCTGAGGTAGTGTTTGTCTTTAACCCTGAGGTGTGTTTCCTGTATGCAACAAAATGCTGTGTCCTGTTTATGTATCCAGTCTGTTAGTCTATGTCTTTTTATTGGGGAAATGAGTCCATTGATGTTAAGAGATATTAAGTAATAGTGATTGTTGCTTCCTGTTATTCTGGATGTTATTTTTATGTTTGTGTGGCTATCTTCTTTTGGGTTTTTTGAAAGATTACTTTCTTGCTTTTTCTAGGGTGTAGTTTCCTTCCTTGGGTTGGCATTTTCCATCTATTATCCTTTGTAGGGCTGGGTTTGTGAAAAGATATTGTGTAAATTTGGTTTTGTCAGGGAATATCTTGGTTTCATCATCTATGATAATTGAGAGCTTTGCTGGGTATAGTAGCCTGGGCTGGCCCTAGTGTTCTCTTAGGGTCTGTATTTGATCTATCCAGGATCTTCTAACTTTCATAATATCTGGTGAGAAGTTTGGTGTAATTCTGATTGGTTTACCTTTATATGTTACTTGACCTTTTTCTCTTACTGCTTTTAATATTCTTTCCTTATTTGTGCATTTGGTGTTTTGACTATTATGTGATGGGAGGAATTTATTTTCTGGTCCATTCTATTTGGAATTCTACAGGCTTATTGAATGTTTATGTTAATCTCTTTCTTTAGATTAGGGTAATTTTCTTTTATGATTTGGTTGAAGATATTTACTGGCCCTTTAAGTTGGGAATCTTCATTCTTTTCTCAACCTATTATCCTTAGGTTTGGTCTTCTCATTGTGTCCTGGATTTCCTGGATGTTTTGGGTTAGGAGCTTTTTGCATTTTTCATTGTCTTTGACTGTTGTGTCAATGTTTTCTATGGTATCTTCTGCACCTGAGAATCCCTCTTCTATCTCTTGTATTCTGTTGGTGATGCTTGCATCTATGACTCCTGATCTCTTTCATAGGGTTTCTATCTCCAGAATTGTCTCCCTTTGTGATTTCTTTATTGTTTTATTTCCATTTTTAGATCCTGGATGGTTTTGTTCATTTCCTTTGCCTGTTTGATTGTGTTTTCCTGTTTTTCCTCTTTAAGTGCTTCTAGCTGTTTGCCTATGTTCTCTTGTATTTCTTTAAGGGAGTTATTTATTTCCTTCTTAAGTCTTCTATCATCATCATGAAAAGTTATTTTAAATCTGATCCTTCCCTTTCTGGTGTGTTGGGGTATCCAGGGCTCGCTATGTTGGGAGAACTGGGTTCTGATGATGCCAAGTTGCCTTGGTTTTTGTTCCTTATATTCTTGCCCTTTTCTTTTTCCATGTGGTTATTTTGGTGTTATCTGGTCTTGCTTTCTCTGATTATGGCTTGTCCCTCCTGCAAGCCATTTCGTCAGTACTTTTTGGAGACCAGCTCTCTCTGGAAGAATTTTGGTTTGGAGAACTGTGGTACAGGGTCAGCTCTGGGGTGCAGATAGAAACCAGAAGGATCCTGTCCCCAGCTGTTCCTTGGTTCCTGTGTCCTGATGGCTCTGTGAGGGTCCTTTTTGATTGAGGAATTTGAACAGAAGTGATTGTCTTCCTGTGCTCAAAAGTGTTTTGGCACTCCTGGGAGACCAGCTCTCTCTTGGCACTGAATATGGAGCCCTGTGTCAGGGGATCAGCATCCTGGACTCAGAAGGAAACCAGAAGGCAACTCCTCAGTCCATGTGTCCTTGAGGTTCTGGGCAAGTCCCTCTGAGCAGAATTGCTGGCCTTACCCCTGCTCACAGACTTGTCCACACTCCTGGGAGGGTAGCTCTTTCCCTGCACTATTTGGGTATGGAGCCTCGTGGCACAGACCACAGGCATAAACCCTATCAGAGAATGTCAAACTGCAGTGAGGTATTGTTTTAGAACCATAGGCCAAGAAATAATGAAGGCCCAGGAGGTTAGGAAAGTGGGGAGAAGGAGAGATAAATAACATCCATAGTGCCATCAGAACCTAGAACTTCTACTACAGGAAGCCCTGGATATCCAAACACATTTGAAGAGCAAGACTATGACCTTAGAGCTCATCTTATGAAGACGATAGAGGGGTTTAAAGAGGAAATAAATAAGTCCCTTAAAAATAGAGATACATACAGTTGTACAAGGAGCTTACAGAATACCAAATAGATTGGACAAGAAGAAGAAAATTCTCCTGTTACATAATATTAAAAGAATCAGGGAATAAAGGCCAAGTAACATATAAAGGCAGATCTATCAGAATCACACCTGACTTCTCAAGAGAGACTCTATTAGCTAGAGGGCCTAGATAGATGTCTTGTAAATTCTATGGGATCACAGATGTGAGCCCAGACAACTATACCTAGAAAAACTTTCAATCATCATAGATGGAGAAACCAAGCTATTCCATGAGAAAACCAAATATTTAAAATATCTTTCTAGTAATCCATTCTCACAGAGGGATATTAGAAGAAAAGCTCCAAATAAGAAGTATGATGACACATAAGAAAACACAGTAACTTATTCATCTCACAGCAAAACCAAAAGAAGAGAATAACATACACATAGTACCATGACCAATATCAAAATACCAGAAACTAACTAACCATCATTGGTCATTAATTTCTTTCAATATCAGTGCACACAAACAATAAAAAAGATATAGGCTAGCAGACTAAATACTCTTTAATGCTTCATTCTGTTGCATACAAGAAACATAACTCAGCAACAAAGATTGACTCTATCTCACATTAAAGGCCTCGAAAAAGATTTTCCAAGAAAGAAGCTTGAGTAGCCATTCTAATATCTAATAAAATACAATTTCAACCAAAGGTTATCAAAAGAGATGGGCAAGGACATGTCACACACATGAAAGGAAAAATCCTCCATGATGATATCACAATTCTGAATATCTATGCACCAAAAGAAAGGGCATCCACATTTGTTAAAATAATTAATAACGAAAAATTGCACATAAATTCCACATAATAGTAGGGGAAATGCAACACACCATTCTCATCATTGGAAAAGTCATTGAAACAGAAATAGAACAGAGAAACACTGAAACTAACAGATATTATGAAGCAAATGGATTTAAAGATATATCTACAGAACTTTTCACCCCAAAACAAAAGAATATACCTTCTTCTCAGCACCTCATAGAACCTTCTCCAAAACTGACAATATAATCGGTCACAAAGCAAGCCTCAGCAAAGACAGGAAAAATAACCTCTTGCACCTTTTCGGATATCCATGGATTAAGGTAGACTTCAACAACAGCAGAAACAACAGAAAGTTCACAGACTCATGGAAAAAATGAACAAATCTCTACTCACTGATCACTTGGTCAGGAAAAAAAAACAAAGAAAGAAATAAAAGACTTTGTATAATTCAATGAAAATGAGGGCACAATATATCTAAATTTATGAGACACAATAAGACCAGTGCTAACAGAAAAGTTGACAGCACTAAGTGCCTTCATAAAGAAATTGGAGAGATCTCATTCTAGCAATTTAACAGCACATCTGAAAGTTCTAGAATAAAACAAAGCAAACACACCCAAAACTAGTAGGCAGGAAGTAGTCAAACTCAGGGCTGGAATCAATCAATTAGAAACAAAGAGAACAATACAAAGAATTAAAAAAACCAAGAGCTGATTCTTTGAAAAAAATCAACAAGGTAGAGATTCCCATAGTCAACCTAACTAAAAGGCACAGAGACACTATCCAAATAAACAAAATCAGCAATGAAAGGGAGATTTAACAACAGAAACTGAGGAAACAAACAAACAAACAAACAAGTTATTAAATCTTTCTTCAAAAGCCCATACTCCACAAAATTGGAAACAATAAATGAATTGCATAATTTACTAGACAGATACAACTTACCAACACTAAATCAAGATCAGGTAAACTATATAACAGTCTTATCACCTTTAAACCCTTATAACCATTCATTAGAAATCTCCCAACCAAAAAAAACAAAAAAATAAAAAAAAAAGAGCCCGCAGCCACATAGTTTTAGTGCAGAATTCTACCAGACTTCAAAGAAAAGCTAATACCTATACTCCTCAAATAATAACCTTTATAGTATCCATACATAATATAAATTATCTTGGTGTAAGTAATTAAGCAAGTGAATAATCTGTATGATAAGAATTTCAAGTCACCAAAGAAAGAAATTGTAGAAGATATAGAAGATGGAAAGATCTCCCATGCTCATGGATCAATAGGATTAACAGTGAAAATTCCCATTTTACCAAAGGCAGTCTTCAGATTCAGTGCAGTTCCCCTCAAAATTCCAACACATTTTAAAGGGTTTAAAAGAGAAATTCTCAACTTCATATGGAAAAACAAAACCCAGGAAAGCTAAAACAATCCTGAACAATAAAAGTACTTCTGAAATAATCACTATTCCTGGTCTCAAGCAATACTATAGAGCAATATTTAAAAATGATAATAAAAACCTCACGGTATTGATATAGAGCCAGACAGGTTGATCAATAGAATAGAACCAAAGACTCAGAAATAAAACTGCACACCTATGGACACTTGATTTTTTTATTTTTTTACAAAGAATGCAACACATACAAAGGAAAAAAAGAAAGATTCTTCAACAAATAGTGCTGCTCTAACTGGCAGACTGCCTGTAGATGAATGCAAATATATCCATATTTATTACCATGCACAATACTCAAGTCCAAATGGATCAAGGACATCAACATAAAATTGTAAACACTAAATCTAATAAAACAGGAAGTAGGAAAATAGCCTTGAATGCATTGGTACAGGAGACAATTTCCTGAGAACACCATTGGCTCAGGCTATAAGATTAATAGTTGATAAATTTAAACTCATTATACTGAAAATGCTCTATAAGGAAAAGGACACTGTCAATAGGATTAAATGCCAGCCTACAGATTGGAAAAGATCTTCACTAACCTTACATCCGAGAGAGGGCAAATATAGAAATATTTAAAGTACTCAAAATGTTAGAGCTCATCAAATCAAATAACCCAATTAAAAATGGGTACAGAACTAAACAGAGAATTCTCAACAGAAGAATCTTTGAATGTCTGAGAAGCATGTAAAGAAAATGTTTAATATCTATAGTCATCATGGAAATTCAAATCAAAATGATCTGGAGATTATTTCTTACACCAATCAGAATGGCTGAGATCAAAAACTCAAGTGACAGCACATGCTGGTGAAGATGTGGGAAAAGGGGAACACTACTCCATTGCTCATGGAATTGAAATCTTATACAATCTGGACATTAATCTTATGGTTTCTCAGAAAATCAAAATAGTTCTATGCAAAATCCCAGCTATACTGGGCATATACCTAAATAATGCTTCACCATACAACAAGGACACATGCTCCACTATGTTCATAGCAGCTTTATTCCTAATAGGCAGAAACTGCAAACAACTCAGATGTTCCTTTACAAAATAAGAGATACAGAAAATGTTATTCTATTCAGCTATTAAAAGACAAATGGATGGAACTAGAAAATATCATCCTGAGTGGTAACTGAGTCTCAAATGGACATGCATGATAAGTGGATATTAACCAGAAAATACAGAATACCCATTCAACACTCCAGAGATCCAAAGAAGCTAAAGAAGAAATGCCCCTGTGAAGATGTTTGAATTTCACTTAAAAGAGGGAATAAAATAGTAATAGGGGGCCCAGGGAAAGAGGTACATTGGTGGGAGAGGGGATGGGGAGAGAAACAGGGGTGTCAGGATCAGGTGTTGAGAGAGACCAAAGAGAAGGACAGAGGGTCAGGAAAATGAACATAAATATGTACCTGGCAGGGGTGTGTAAGTGGGAGGCATCACTAGGAAGTGCCATAGACCTGAGTTATTGGACACTTCAAGTAGTCAGTGCAGGTGACCTTAGCTGAGATGCATACCACTGGGAATATTGAACCTGAAGAAGCCAGCTCCTGTAGTCGGGCAGGACATACAGTGGAGAAAAAAGGATGCCAACCCACCCACTACATTTGCACCCAAAATTTACTCTGTCTAAAAGAAGTGCAAGGACAAAGATGGAGCAGAGACTGAGAAAATGGCCAACCAATGACAAACCCCACTTGAGAACCATCCCATGGGCAAGGACCAATCCCTGCCACTTCTAATTTTACTCTGTTATCCTTATAGACATGAACCTAGCATAACTGTCCTCTGAGAGGTTTCATCCAGCAGCTGACTGAAATACATGCAGAAGTCCACAGTCAAACATTGGATGGGGGACAGGAACTCTTATAAAAAAGTTGTTGGGAGGATTGTAGGCCCAGAATGGGATAAGACCTCCACAGGAGGACCAACAGAAACAACTAACCTGGACCCCTAGGAGCTCTCATAAACTGAGTCACCAACCAAAGAGTATGTATATGGGCTAGACCGAGGCCTCCGTCAGACATGTAGCATATGTGCAGCTCAGTCTCCGTTTGTGTCTCCAAATGGAAATAGGGCTGTACTTAAAGCTATTGCCTCTCTGTGAAATCTGTACCCCAAGAGGTCTACCTTGTCTAACCTTAGTGGGAGAGGATGCACCTAACCCTCAGAGAGTGATGTGGCACAGACTGAGGTCGCTGGCCACAGAAGGAAATCGGAAGTCTCCTGTCCCATGCTGCTTGTATATCCCTGTGTCCTGAGGGTTCTCGTTGGGTCCCTCTGAGAAGAGGTACTGGTCTTACCCCTGCTCACAGGCTTGTCCACACTCCTGAGATGCTAGCTTTCTCCCTCTGCTATTTGGCTATGGAGCTTTGTGGCACAGACTTAGGTCCCTGGCCTCACAGTTTACAACATTTCTTTTCTTTTCTTTCTTTCTTTCTTTCTTTTTTTTTTTTTTTTCTGAAACAGGGTTTCTCTTTGGAGCCCTGACTGTCCTGGAACTCACTCTGTAGACCAGGCTGGCCTCGAACTCAGAAATCCGCCTGCTTCTGCCTCCCAAGTGCTGGGATTAAAGGCGTGCACCACCACTGCCTGGCTGGTTTACAGCATTTCTAAAGCTGCCACACTTTAATATAGTTCCTCCTGTTGTGGTAACCCACAGCCATAAAATTATTTCATTGCTACTTCATAACTGTAATATTGCTATCATTATAAATCATAATGTTAACACCTGATACACAGGATAGCTGGTATGCTATATCCAAAGGCTTTATAATCCGCAGGTTGAGAACTGCTTCTAAGTAAAAGTAATTATTAGCCATACAGATTACACCATGAGTCATTATACTTACTTGAAAATGAGGATAACTTTTCTTAAGAATATCTAACTTGTGTAAAGGATCTATCAAATACTTAAAATGCCTAAAATCTTTTAAACACTTGATGTAGAGACAATCCTGGTCTACAGAGTGCAACTAAAATTCAGTATAAAATTTAAAAAGCAAGAAATAGGAGTGTTTAATTTCAATCTTCCTGCGCAAAGATGCTGGTTTTCCTAGGACAATTATTTAAGTTTCACTTGTCTTCAAATCAGTGCATGTGTTTAGAATATTTCTCAAATACCAGATTACAGATCAAATCAAAAATTTTAAATTAAGTTGTACGAATGAACTACAATTTTATAAGTAATACCATATCAACGTAATATCATAGTCATCAAAGAAACAGCAATATCAAAAATAAAATCCTGTCATGTGACTCCAGTAGTTACATCTATTCTAAAGAAGTACAGGGGCCCAGTGTTGGCAAGGACACAGAGAAAAGTGAATCCTGGTACTGATAGGATGCTTTAGGTAGCAAAAGCATTCATTACTCTAGGATATTAATCTAAATTTGACTTCAGGATTCCACAGTATAGGTGACTAAAGAACACTTAAAATTGTGTCTCACCATAATAGTGATAAAAACTGTATGGTATTGGTACAGAGACACATAGGTTGATCAATGGAATAGAATTGAAGAACCAGAAATAAAACCATATACTTACAGACACCTAATTTTTGACAAAGAAGCCAAAAATATGCAATGGAAAAAAGAAAGCATCTTCAATAAATGGTGCTGGTCTAACTGGCAGTCTGTATGTAGACAAATGAAAATAGATCCATTTTTGTCACCTTGCACAAAGTTCAAGTCTAAGTGGGTCAAGGATATCAACATAAAAAATGATACACTGAATCTAGTAGAAGAGAAAATGGGAAAAAGTCTCCAACTCATTGGCACAGGGGGAAATTTCCTAAACAGAACTTCAATGGCTCAGGCTTAGCTTCTGTAAGGCAAAGGACATAGCCGATAGGACAAATCAGCAGCCTACACATTGGGAAAAAGTCTTTGCTAACCCCACATTTGATACAGGGCTTCTATCCAAAATAGGTAAAGAAAACAAGAAGTTAAACATCAAGAAACCAAACAATCCAATAAAAAATGGGGTATAGAACTAAACTGAGAATTCACAACAGAGGACTCTCAGATGGCTGAAAAGCACTTAAACAAATATTCAAAGACCTTAGTTAACAGGGAAATGCAAATCAAAATGACCCTGAAATTCCACCTTATACCAATCAGAATGGCTAAGATAAAAAATTCAGGAGACAGCACACTTTGTCATGGAGGTGGAGAAAGAGGAAAACCCTTGTATTGCTGTTGGGATTGCAAAAAGCCACTCTGGAAATCAATCTGGACATTCCTCAGAAAATTGGAAATAGTTTTACCTGAAGACACAGATATACCACTTTTGGGCATATACACAAAAGATATCCCACCATGCCACAGGGGCATTTGTTCTATTATGTTAATAGTAATCTTATTTGTGATATCCAGAAGCTGGAAACTACCCAGATGTCCTACAATGAAAGGATGGATACAGAAAATGTGGCACTATCAGTATTGGGGTAGAAGAGATGGCTCTGAAGCTAATAGTTCTAAACTTGTTTTAATCACTCAAAGTACTCATGACCAAAGGAACAACTGACAGCTTTTGCATTGTTATGCAAAGTGAGTTTTCAGCATGAAACTAACACTTAATAAGCTATATTAATGTGGTAACATGCCAGCAATCAACAAGCTTCTGCTAAAATGGAATGTTAACATTCCATTTTAACGATATCACTGTAAAACCCTATGCTAAAGACCAGTGAGAATATTCATAAAACATTACATATCTTCACTATTTAGAGTATACAAATATGTACTAGAAAGGAATTCAATAGCTCAGGAAATAATAGTAAGACATGATTTGTTTTTTGGTTATTTGTTATCTTTTCCCTTCTAGATTTCATATCATATAATATATTTAATTCTGCTTAATCAGCCTGTTTTGGGAATAAAAATAAGTAAATAAATAGATGCACAGCATAGGAAATTATTAACTGAGTGAAGATACAGCATACAAAATGAAAATAGAAATATTGTCAGAAGATTAATGTCTAAAATATACATAATCTCAAAAATTAAATATCACAGAACAAGCAACACAGTCATTAACTGGAAACATCATTTTTCATATTATTTCTTTTGTTTCATCTATTTATTTATTTATTTATTTATTTATTTATTTATTTATTCATTCATTCAATCCAAATCCCATTAGCATTCCACCCTCTCTTCTCTCCTCCAAGCCCTACCCTCACAAATCCCTACTCCAATTATACCCTTTCCTTCTCTCAAAGAAAAGGAAACCTCCCTAGTGTACCTACCTTCCCTGGAATCTCAAGTCAAGTCATAGCAGGACCAAGTACATCCTCTCCCATTGAGGTCAGACAAGGCAGTCTAGCTAGGGAACACAAGACACAAGACAGGCACTAGTCAGAGACAGACTCCTTCTCCAATTGTTAGGGGACCCACAAGAAGACCAAGTTGCACATCTGCTACAAATGGGTAGGGGGCCTATGTCCAGCCCCAGCATGCTCTTTGACTGGTTCAGTGTCTGTGAGTCTCCTTGGCTCAGGTTAGCTCATTCTGTAGATCTTCATTGGTGCCCTTGATCTTTCCAGCTCTTTCAATCCCATCCCCAAAACTTACACATGACTCCCCAAGGTCACCCTCATGTTTGGCTGTGGTTCTCTGCCTATGTTTTCTTCTACTGCTGGATGAATCCTCTCAGGAGACAGTTATGCTAGGTTCCTTGTTGCAAACATAGCGAAATATAGTGTCAGGGGTTGGCTCTCTTCCACGGGACGGGTCTCAAGTTGGACCACCCATTGGTTGGCCATTACTCCAATCTCTGCTCCATCTTTATCCCTGTGCATCTTGTAGACAAGAAAAATTTTAGGTCAAAGGTTTTGTGGATGGGTTGATTATTAATAGAAAGAACTCTAAAGATAAAGAACAATATGAACAATAAACATATAAAGAAGTATCAATAACCTTAGCCATCACAGAAAGGCAAATTAAATTGACGTTGAGATACTGTCTTTAGTAAGAAGAGATATCATTAAGAAATCAAGGAAAAATAAATGACAGTGATAAATTTGGGACAAGAAAACCCCAATAAACTGTCAGTGAGAAGTCATACATGTGAAACCACTGTAAGGACAACTTTTAGATTCGTCCGTAGTCTAAGCAAAAGACTATTGTATGGCCAATTCTATTCTATCTTGGGTAAATAACCAAAGGATTCACAGCAATGTATCACAGAGAAATTTAAATATCCATATTTATATCTACACTATTTCTTGTGGGTAAGTTATGGAATCAGCTAAGTATTAACAGACGAATAAATCAATAATTCATCTGCAAATATATTATATTAATATAGATGTAGTTGAAAAGAATTTATGGATTCTTGAAAAAGACAAAACAAGAAATACTATATGAATTAACTGATGCAATATAGGAAATGAATGCATCTAGAGATTATTAAAATAAATGAAATAAGAAAACTCATGAAATGACAAATACAATTGGTTTTCTCACTTGTAAATCCTGAATGGTAAATACTTACATATAATAATACGAGGTTGTCTAGAGAAATCAATGTATTAGTGGATGGAAAGAAATTGAAAATTGATTGTTATAGAGATGAATATGACCACCGTACATGGTGTGCTTAAATGGAGACATCTTTATGAAACTCATCATTGGCTGTAATGAATCCACGTCAATGATTTTTTTAAAGTAACTTCTATCAATAGCGTCATTATTTCTAATAATTTGATATTCTGTCTCATTGTAGTTAAATGATAAGATTGAAGTGTATGCTAGGAACAATAGGCGCCAGCTTGAAACAATACATTGCAGCAGACTAGAGTTAGATGTTAACATGCATCAAAACTTTCATTCAACTCACGGAGAAGTAAATGGTACATATTTTTTAAAAACACATTTGAGGATACCCATGATATACCTCACAACTCAAAGATGTTAAACAAGAAGGAAGACCCAAGTGGGGAAGCTTAAAAATCTCACTTAGAAGGGTGCATAAAATAGTCATAGGATGCAAAGGGAGAGAAGGAACTGGGCAGGAAAGGGGAGGAGGAGAGGAATGAGACTGCAAGTTCAGGTATGGGGAAAAGGCCACAGGGCCAGGGAAATAAATGGAAGTCTGTAGCTGCCAGGCGTAAAAGGTAGAAAGAATGTCTAAAACAGACCTGGAATTTGGGAGGCTCCCAGGAGTGAATGTGTGTGACCATAACCAAAATACCTAAGTGTAGGAACATGGAACCTGAAGAGACCACCTCTTCTACCCCCACTAGGGAGATAAGGACACCAACCTACCCACAACACTTTTAAACCAAAATTTTTTCCTGTTGAAAAGAAATGCAGGGACAAATATGGAGCAGAGACTGAAGGAGTTACCACCCAACAACTGGCCCAACTTGAGTCCTATCCCTTGGGTAAACACCAACCCCCAACACTATTAATGATATTCTGCTATGCTTATAGCATAACTACCCTCTGAGTGGCTTTACACAGCAGCTGACTGAAACTGATGCAGATACCCACAACCAAACACTGCACAGAGGTCAGAGGCCATTTTAAAAGAGCTGGGGGAAGGATTGAAGGCACTCAAGGGGATAGGAACTCCACAAGCAGACCAAGAGAATCAACTAACCTGAACACCTGGGAGCTCTCATAGACTGAGCCACTAAGCAAAGAGCATACATGGGCTGGACAGAGGCCCCCAGACATATATTTAGCAGATGTACATCTCAGTCTCTATGTGGGTCACCCAACAATTTGGAGCAGGAGTAGGGCTATTCCTAAAGATGTAGGCTGACTATAGAATCTGCTCCCCAACAGGGCAGTCTTGTCTGGCCTCAGTGGGAGAGGACGTACCTAATCCTGCAGAGACTTGATGCATGGGGGAGGGCAATACCCAGGGTGCTTCCACCCTCTCAGAGAAGAAGTGGAAGGGATCTTTGAAGGATAACCAGGAGGGAGGGAAGCATTTGAGGTGGAAACAGATAGAAAAAAATATAAGATTAGGTATCTATCAATTTCTTAAAATTAAGACTTAAGAAGAGATTGAGATTCAGTCCAAGTTGAGGAGGATAGTAACGAAGTTAGTGTAATGTGATATTTACTAAACATGTAACAGACCAGAGACAGAAAACAGTAAACTAAATTGTTTGCTATTACATAATACATTCTAATAAAATTCATTAAAAAAGCAATACTGAATTAGTTATAGATGTTAAGTAAATAGTAATTTCACTGATGGGTATTAGACACACAATTAAAAAGAGAAATGGAAAGTGACAAAGGGAAACACCACTGAATAATTTGAAGGAATTATGTCTGGGAGACAGCAAAAATAAGCAAAGGGACTGACATAATGGGCAGTAGATGAGACCACTAGCCACAAAGGCTGAGTTTAACCCACAGAAACCATAACGCAGAGTAAAAAGTAATTTTGGAGTATTTATATGAAACCTTCCTCCACATCTCTGTTGCAGCATAGATGGGCATACATGCAGATAAACATACATGTGCAAACATACGTACACATAGACACCTGTGCACATATACACATATAGACAGGAGCATATATGTTTGCACATGAACACATACATGCATCATATGTGCACACAAAAAGGTACATGCTCACATGGATTTGTACACACAGGTGGGCACACACACAAGTGAGGCAAATGAGGGTTTGAAAGGAAACAAAATATTTTAAAATTGCAAAATTTAAATCAAGGATAACAAGATAAAGCTGTGAATCAAGTCTCCTAAAGCTAATTATCAGTAAGACTGACAGGAATGTGATATGTTTGATTCAAATGAGTTAAGTGAGGATAGACACAAGAAAAATAGTAAAGCAATTAATCTTTATCAACACTTAGTAAGACAGCTGGCTACAATAGCTCAAATTGCAAACAATTTAAACAATTCCCAAAATATAATAGCAGAAAGATGAGTTTGTTTGAAACCAAAACTCAAACCAAACATGTAGACAATCTATCAAAATTAGTTATGGCACCATCATTTTTTATGTTGGCATATGCCGAAAACATGTTCCCAAAAGTAATCATTCTGACCAAACTTCTTCAAGTCAGCTAAAAAAAGAAAGAAAGATAGAAAATCTTCACTGGAATGAGCACAGCACATTCCTTTAAAGAGTCTTCTGAAGGTTGAAGGTAGAGAAGAAGATGATCCAGCAGTTATGGCCTCATGGGCGTAAGAGATTCTCTTTTCTCATGTAATTTACATGCTGGATCTTTGATGACCTTGATTTGCTTTCTTTACAAAAGACAAATAGTGGCTTTCCTTGGAAGGATGGTGAAAATTAAAGATTATATATATATAAATATGTGTGTGTGTGTGTGTGTGTGTGTGTGGTGTATGTCTATTTACATTTAATTAAAATGCAGCTGAGATGTGAGAAATATTTATATGCCAATTTTAAACTATCATAGGCTATTTCAAAGACTTATCTCTACGTTTGCTAGAAGTAAAACTGAACAGAAAAACATAGAATGACAGGATATTTTAAAGCTTTGAAAACTAATATACAATAGACAGTAAGTTAACCTTAGTTGCTTTCAACATAGCTTCCTGTCCTTACTGCATACCCTTCCTGCCTTCATTCTACCATTGTATATGGACATAAAGGCTATGCTTTGGTCTGATGGGGTTCTTGCAGCATATATGTTTGAGTAAACATGGAAAAAAGTCCCCTAAAAGACTTAGCCTCTGAATGATGAGATTCACAGGTTATATCTAGACCACACTGAGGCATTTTGTCTCTCACAGCTTTGGTACAAGAATTTTGAATGTTGTCTAAGACTTCAGTATTGTAATAATAATAGAACTCTGTAGATTGCTTTTGGTAAGATGGGCATTTTCATTACCTACCTATCCATGAGCATGGGAGATATCCATCTTTTGCTATCTTCTTAAATTTCTTTCTTCAGAGACTTGAAGTTCTTGTCATACACATTTTCACTTGCATCATTATAGTTATACCAAATTATTTTATTTTATTTGTGGCTACTGTGAAGGGTATTGTTTCCGTAATTTCTTTCTCTGTCTGTTTGTTCTTTGTAAAAGGAAGATTTGTAGACAGGAGACTAGCATAAGTGTTCTCAGAAAGGCTCCATCCAACAGTTGACTGAAACAGATGCAGAGATCCACAGCCAAATATAGGACAGAGGTTGGGGACACTTATGGAAGGAAGAATTGGGGGAATGATTGAAGGTTCTGAGGGGAGGGGATAGGATCCCTACAGGAGGACCAACAAAGTCTACAAATCTGGACCTATGGGAGCTCTCAGAGACTGAACCACTAACCAAAGAATACACACAGACTGGAACAAGGCCCCCAGCGCATATGTAGCAGATCTGCAGCTCAGTATCCTTGTAGACTCTGGAACAACTGGAGTGGAGGCTCTTCCTGAAGTGGTAGCTTAACTGCAGTATATTTTTCCCCAACAAAGCTGTCTTTTCTGGCCTCAGTTGGAGAAGATGTGCTTAATCTGGCAAGTACTTTATGTGACATGGTGGTAGTGGGGGTAACCAAGAGAACTCATCCTTTCAGAAGAGAAAGGGGATGGAGGATGCTCTCTGTGAATGGAAGACAGACAGGGGACATTTGGGATATAAATAAATAAATATAAAAATAAAAATACAGAACCCAAAACTGGTGTTATTTGCCATTTTGAAGCAAATTATGCACTTTTAAACTTCCACATTTTTATTCCAACCCTAGATTAAAGGCATGGCTTTCCCATTAATTTGTTTCTGAAAATATTCCAATGTTTCTCTTCTTCCTCTACAAATGCCCAAGAAGACAAGATGCAGAGGCACAACACTAGACTGGGGAACCCACAAAAATGAAACCTACACATAAGATCTTCACATTCTTAGTCTTAGTCCTGGTCTCACAGTTGCTGCACTATCCCAGCCCAAAGCAAACTAAAAATTCCATATTGTACGCTGAAACAAGGAAATAAGCATAAGTTGTATTGCAAAAACAGAAACAATATAAATTGCCAAACCAATTACTTCTGTAGAAGTGTTCACCAAGGGGAATTATATAGAAGAACCTCAGGACATAAAATTTAAAATAAAAATAAAAGAATCAAACAAAATTAATTGGTCGATGAATTTCAAGAAATTTAAAGAAGACATAAAAATCTCTGTAAATATAGAGCAATAGCAATAAATGTCTGAGTAATATACCACCTGAAATCCAGGTAAGCTGCCCACCTAAAATCTTCTCAACTCTCTTAGCATTTGCCCAGGCTATACCAAACCACTTCTCACCTCCTGGTTATCATATCCCAATGGACTCTCCTAAAAGGTTCTTGCTCCAAACTCTTATAAAAACTAACCAAAAGAAAGACAGGGAATATCTTAATTAACAAAATCAGAAACAGAAAGGGGGCATAACAATAAACATGTAGGAAATTTTTTAAAAAAGAAAGAAAAACATTAGGTCATACTTTATAAATATGTATTCCACAAAATAGAAAAATCTAAAAGTAGTAGATAATTTCCTTAATAGATACCACTTGCCAAAGTTAAATCAAAATTAGATAAAGAATTTAAACAGGTCTATAAACGTGCAAGAAAATTTGATCAGTTATTAAAAGTCTTATTAAGAAAAACAAAACAAAATAAAAACAAACAAACAAAAAACCAAAACAAGGCTAGAAAGTTTAAGTACAGAATTCTATCAGACTTTCAAAGGACAGTCTTCAAATTGTTCCACAAAATAGAAACAGAAAGGGAAATTGCCAAACTTATTTTATAAGGCCAATCTACCTGTTACCAAACAAAGATTCAACAAAGAAAAAGACTCACAGACCAATTAACATAGATGCAAAAATTATTCAAAAGAAGAGTTGCAAACTGAACCATAAAAAAAAAAAAAAAAAAAAGAAACATATATTTTGATAAGTAAGCCTCATCCCAGAGATGCAGGGCTTGTTCAACATATGAAAATCTATTAATATAAACAAACTGAATTTTAAAAAGTACATGATCATCTCATTAGATTCTGAAAAAGCCTTTGACAAAATTCAACACTCCTTCATGATGAAAGTCTTGTAGTTATAGATACAAGGGACACACCTAAATATAATAAAGGAAATTTATGGTAGTCCTATGGTTAACATCAAATTAAATGGAAAGAAACTGAAAGCAATTTCACTAAAATCTGGAAAATTCAAGACTGTTCACTCTCTCCACATCTATTAAATATAGTGCCAAACAAAACTCTTTCAAGGAAAAAAATAAATATAAATGATTCCTAATGATATTCTGTTATGCTCATAGTAGACATCTAGCCCAGTTTCCATCAGAGAGGCTTTACCTGGCAGCTGAAAGGAACAGATGCAGTTATCCACATCGAAACATTAAGTGTAGGTTGGGGAACCCTGTGGAAGAAGAAGAAGTAGGATTGTAGAATTAGAGTAATTGTGGAAATCGGGCAACCCGGCCTTCAGAATCAACTAGGCAGGCATCTAGGGACTCACAGAGAATGAAGTGGCAATCATGGAGCCTGAAGGGTCTTCTGCGTACATGCTATGGTTACGTAGCTTGAGATATTTGTTGGTTCATAGTAAACAGAAAGAGGGTGTTTCTTCCTTTTTTGTCTGCTCTGTGGACCCTCTTTCTCCTATTGGAGTTGCCTCATGACATGAGTACTGTGATTAGACATACTGAGTCTTGTAATGCTATGGTTGATATCACTTTACAAATGGAGAAGCAAAGAATCTAAGAGAGATGGGAAATGAAGGGAATCTGGTATCTGAATAGATATCATGAGAGAAGAATGAATTTTAAAAAGTATTAAAAAGAGAGAAAATTAATGAAACTATAATTAGAAAACACAGAAAAGTACTAAAATACTAGCAGCAACAGCAAAGTGACAGCAATCTACACACACCGTTCAATAATAATTGTAAATATTAAAGACCTAAAATTCCTAATAATAAGATACAGGTTAGATGAAATAAGATACAGGTTAGATGAATGTATTAAGAAACAAAAATATATATATACATATATATGCTCTTATATTAGCTGCAAAAACAGGCACTACTTTAAATGAAAAGGACAGAAATATATTTCAAGAAAATAGGGCCTAGAAGCAAGCACATCTATTATAACATCCCACAAAAGTAGATTCTAACTATAATTAGTCAGGGAAGACATTTTTTGGAGGACACTTAATTCTAATTGAGAGAACAACGAAACAAAAAGACATTACAATTATAAACATATAGACACCAACTCTGGTGTGCTCAGTTTAATAAAAGTTGACATACAAATGACTGAGAAAATTTTCAAAACTGTAAACATTTCTAGTCCTCAGCAAATGCAAATTAGTATTTCTTTAAGATTTCATATTACACAAATCAGAATGAAACATATCAGAAAACCAAATAATGATAAAAACTGCTGAGGATATGAAGATAGGGAAATGGATATTTGCAGCTAGTAGGATTCTGTATTCGTACAGCCACTGTGGAGATCAGTGTTTCTTCAGAAAACAAGAAGTGGACATAACTACATGAACCAGCAGAATCACTGCAATACATACAAAGGACACTAGACCCTACCATTCATATACCTGTTTATTCATGTTTATTGATATTTTTCTTTCAATAGCCAGAAAATGGAGAAAAGCTTGATTAAAAATTATAAGAATGTTGCATAATTACACAGAATTTTTCAGACGATTAAGAAAATCAAAATAATATAATTTTCAAGTAAAGGGATAAAAACCTTTACATCAAGTGTGAGGGAAGGCAAAAAGATGAATGCCAAGGCTGGAAGGTGGGAGTGGGTGGGTGAGTGGGGGAGCACTTTATAGAGGCAGGAGGAGGGGCGATGCAATAGAGGGTTTCAAGAGGGGAGACCTAGAAAGGGGATAACATTTGAAATGTAAATAAAGAAAATATCCAATAAAAGAATAAAATAAAGTAAAATCTTTTTACTACCATGTTATATGTAGGTGACTGCTAAAAGTATAACCTAGTTTTAGGGGTTTGCCCTCAAAGCTCAAATGAACCAACAAAGAAAACTGCTCAAGTTGACAATCAAGGTTATCCAGTGTGTGTGTGTGTGTGTGTGTGTGTGTGTGTGTGTGTGTGTGTGTGTGTGTGTGTGTGTATGTGTGTGTGTAACAATAATATTCTTTTTAAAGTGAAGGTGAGAAGGACAAGGACATAGGACAAGTCGTGCAGGTAGAAGTGGGTAAAATTGCTGTTGATGTAAATGCTGTACTCATTCAGAAAGTTTTCAACAACAATTTGAATGGCAATTCAAATTTTTAAATATGTGGAGGGAAAGTGGGAATAGGTATAAAGAAGTGCTTTGAGGGAAGAAATGGAAGAGAGAGAAGTAATTGAATTACCATCTCAAAAATAAACAAGGAAATTCATGTCGATGTATTAAAAATACTTTGACACCTTAGAAATTTAATAGTTGAAAACTGAACTTAATAGTTGTACTATTGAAATTAGAAAAACAGAAAATTACAAGCAATTTAAACTGTTCTCTAATTTGACAAGGCTCAAGAAATACTACCTACTACAATTCTTGTGAACACACATCTAATATGTTTATATTTATATTTATTATATTTATCATTTTAGTCCCCAAATATGTTTTCCACTTGTAGGTTAAATGCTATCAAAGTTGTCAACTTCACTTAGTGATCCATAAATTAAAATTGACCTTTCTATTTATATCTTTTCAAATTAACATAGAAAGAACTAATGAGCAGAATCACTTCATTCAAATATGTAACAAGTATCAAAATATTTACTTAGCAAATTCAAATATATTTAAGGCAGCAGAATGATAACTAAAATTGGTTTAAATTCATCAACCTCACTCTTGCGAAGTAATATACCAAATTATCTTTCTGAAAGTTTTATTTTCTATCATGAAACATATTGGGCAACTGAAATTTTATTAGCAAATATTTCTTTTAAAATATATACTCATGCTTTTATATTTAAATGTCTTATTTTATACAATGTCATATGAGAATATTGTTTTCATCGTTTCCATTGTCCATTAAAGCTTTCCAATTACTCCGTCTCATACAGTCTTTTTGAATTTATGAACTTTTAAATCATTGTTATACATATGAAGTATATAGTCTTATATATGTCACACACAGAAGAAGAGAGTGAGAGAGAGGAAAAAGATAAAGAAAAAGACATAGAGAGAAAGAGAGAAAGAGAAAGAGAGAGAGAGAGAGAGAGAGAGAGAGAGAGAGAGAGAGAGAGAGAGAGAGAGAGAGAGTGTGTTCTGAGTCTATTCTGTGAAGACATAGGGCCTACAGCTTGGGACTGGAGAAACTCTTAAGGCCTCATCCATAGGAAAGACTTGTTTTGACTCCTTGAGAAATATTAATTAACTGTGTACCTTTACCTAGAAGTAAAAACTTATGAGAGATTCCCATTCACATTAACATTTTAGATGGCTGCTATTGTGAAGATATGGTATAGATGACCATGCTATTCCTTTTTTTATCTTTATGCATACATCTTGCCAGTACAGAAGATACTACCTCAGCAGACATGTCATCTTTCTGCCCTTACATCTTTCTGCCTCCTCTTCTGTCATGTCCCTGAACCTTATAGATTAAGCACTGACATGTAGATTTATCAGTTGGTGTTGGTCATTCTTTGTAGTATAACAAATTATAGATTTCTGCAATAATTTCTGCTCAAGAAGTTTCTTTATTGAATGGGAAGAACAATGCTTATCTGTTGGTATAATGATACATATTTACAATGCACTCAGAAATTACACTTGGTTTAGATATTGCCAGTAGTAAGTTCTCCTATAAAGTCCATGATCTTACCAATCACAGGTAATTGACTGGGTTTGCAATATCAGGCATGGATCCTCTTTTATTGAGCAGGCCTAAAGTCCAGTTGAACAACAAATAGCTCTAGAATATAAATGTCAATACCTGAGGCTACCTTTCTATCATTATCATTGTTGTTCTTTTTAGACTTTCTGGTAGAACTGTTGAGTGTTTTCTTCTAGGCAACTTGCTAACATGCTTCAAAACTATACAAGTTGGACAGGTAGGAGACTTCCAAGTCAGTTATAGTTCAGTTCTTCCAAATTATTTGACTGAAATGTGTGCTGTCTTCAGCACCAAGGGCTTACTTTCATATTCTGGGAGCCAATCAAGTGTAATATAAAGTCTTCAGAGTACTTTGAGGGTCTCTTTAATTTCCCAAACCAATAACTTTAAGGGATGCTTCCTGTACTTGGCAATGCAGTGTTGGTTGGATAGTATAATCCTCCATTGTGGAGATTTATCACCTTAAATGGTGTACCTTCCTTCAAACTCTCTCTCTATGTATACACTCGCAATATATTGTGAATGTAGTTAAGTGAAAATGTGGTTTCCTATGGTATTTCAACTATCACTACTCTTCCCACCATCTCCTCTGTATTGTCCTTCATTTCCCTTTACAATATTCTTCCCCCCTAGATTTTCTCAGTTCTCATTTTATAACCCCTATATCCTAGTAATTACCCTTCTGTAGCTGTACCCTCTCTGTCTCCTCCCTTTTTGTTCTAGCTTCAGTTCTAACGCAAATTAACATCTAAAGATTCAATTCGGATCTATGTTCCTGAAATAAAAGAGAACACTTGTTTTTTTTTTTTTTTTTTTTCTGGTTTTTGGTGTTTCTTTCACTCTGTACAATACATTCAAGTTACATCCATTTACCAGAATATTTCGTGGTTTCTTTCTCTTTGTTTTTCTGCTAAATAGAATTCTACTATATATATGTACCACATATTCATTATCTATTGATCAGCTGAAGGACATTTGACTTCTTTCTGCTTGTTAGCTATTGTAAGTAGGTTGAAACAGACATAGATGAGAAAGTTCTGTGGAGATAGCAGATCTATTAGAAAAATGCCAAGGAGTGATAGCCAGGCCCTACAGTACCTCTTTAACTCCTTGGAGGATTTCCTCCCTGACAATCACACAGGTCCCCCTTTTACACGATCCTTGACAGAATTAGCTGCTAGTTGCTTTTTTTCTGATTTCAGTCTTTTTGAGTCTTGAAAGATGAAATATCAGTGTACATTTAATTTATATTTATCTAATTACTAAAGAGGTTAGGCACTTTAAAAAACATTTCATAACCATTTTTATTTCTTATTGTGAGAACACACTGTTCAAATAAAAATTCCATTTTTCTTTTTTTTTTTGTTATAACTGGATATTTTCTTTATTTACATTTCAAATGTTATCGCCATTCCTGGTTTCCCCATCCCTGGTTCTATCAGGGTATTCTCCACCCACCCACCCATGTTTGCCTCCCCACCCTAGAATTCCCCTAAACTGGGGCATCTATCCACTTTCATAGGACCAAGGACCTCTCCTCCCATTGATGCCTGACAAGGCTATCCTTGCTACATGGTTCCCTCCATGTGTACTCCTTGGCTGGTGGCTTAGTCCTTGGGAGCTCTGGCAGGTCTGGTTGGTTGATATTGTTGTTCTTCCTATGGGGTTGCAAATCCCTTCAGCTCCTTTAGTCCTTTCTCTAACTCCTCCATTGGGGATACTGAGCTGAGTCCAATGGTTGGCTGCAAGCATCCTCCTCTGTATTTGTAAGGATCTGGCAGAGCCTCTCAGGAGACAGCTGTATCAGGCTCCTTTCAACAAGCATTTATTGGCATTCACAATAGTGTCTGGGTTTGGTGATTGTATATGGGATGGATCCCCAGGTGGGGCAGTCTCTGAGTGGCCTTTCCTTCAGTCTCTGCTCTACACTTTGTCTCTGTATTTGCTCCCATGAGTATTTTGTTCCCTTTCTAAGAAGGACCAACGCACCCACACTGCACTGTATTTTTCTAAATAAGTCATTTTTTATTTTACTTTCTTTCTCTTTCCCTCTCCCTCTCCCTCTCCCTCTCCCTCTCTCTCTCTCTCTCTCTCTCTCTCTCTCTCTCTCTCTCTCTCTCTCTCTCTCTGCCTGTCTGACCATGATGCTCAGGAACTAACTCTCTGAAACTTTAAGAAACCCCCTGATTAATTGCCTGTGTCATAGTGTTTCATTACAGCAATAGAACAGCAGCTAAATCAGCTGGCAAAGCTTTTCACTCTTTGAGATTCCTCTTCATTAAATTCTTTTGTTTCTTTTTCTGTACAGAAGCATTTTAGTTTTAAAAGACCCCATTTATTTGCCTTAATTCATGACCAAATGTGGTCCTAGTCAGAAAGCCTTTTCAACCAGCAGTGGTTTTAGCATTTTACTGGTGTTTTCTTATAGTATTTTTGTTATATCATATTTTACATGTAGTCTTTTGTTGCAATTGTAGTTGTTTTTGTGAAGGGTGATAAATATGGAATACATTTTATTCTACTTGTGCATATTCATATTTTTAAGCTATCTTCAGTATGTCTTTCTAGCATCTTCACCAAATATATCATGGTTATAGCTATGTGCAATTATTCTTGGTCTTCTATTTTGTTCCATTTTTCTGCATGTCAGTTCTTATGCCAATGTCATGTTTTTGTTAATAAAGCTCTATAATATAGCTTTATATCAGGTATAACATTCCTGCCTACACAGTTCTTTGACTCAGTTTATTTGGATTATACAGAATTTTTTGAGGTCCATATGAACTTTAGGAAAATTTACTTTTAATTTCTTCAGTAACATGGAGATTTTGATTAGTATTTCCCTGAATTTGTAAATTGCTTCTGATAGGATGATTATTTTTACAATATTAATTTCCACAATCTGTGAGCATGTATTCAATATATTCTTTAATTTTTATTCAGAGATTTAAAGTTTTTATTGCAGAGATTTTTTTCATTTCTTCAACTAATTTTATTTTCATTATTTTTTTTTCAGAATACTTTGAATAAGAATGTTTCTGGGATCCTATTCTCAACATACCTGTTATTGTTACATAGAAATGTTACTGTTTTTTGTAAGATTTCTTTGTCACTTTTCTAAATGTGTTGGTCATTTTAAAATGTTTGATCAAGCTATACCACTCCTGAGCACATACCCATAAGATGCTAAAACATATAACAAGGATACATGCTACCCTATGTTCATAGCAGCCTTATTTATAATAGCCAGAATCAGGAATCATGCCAGATTTCCCTTAACAGAGGAATAGATACAGAAATGTGATCCATTAACACAAAGGAGTACTACTCAGCTATTAAAAACAATAACTTTATGATATTCGCAGGCAAATGGATGGAACTATAAAGTATTATCCTGAATGAGGTAATCCAGTCACATAAGAACGTACATCGTATATACTCACTGATGAGTTGATATCATCTCTACAGCTCAGAATGTCCATGATACAATTCACAAACCATATGAAGCTCAGGAAGAAGGAAGATCAAAGTGTGGATGCTTCAGTCGTACTTAGAAGGGGGAATAAAATAATCAGAGGAGGTGGAGGGAGGGAGAGACATGGGAGGGAGAGACATGGGAGGGAGAGAGGTGGGGGAGGAAAAACATGGACAGGAACAGGTGTGGGAGGAGAAAGGGAGAAGCACAGAGGGACAGGAAATTGAATGGAGGTATACAGCACTGGGGGTTGGGGAACTGGGCATAGCCACTAGAAAGTCCAAGATGCCAGAGAAGTAAGAGTTCCCAGGACCTAACAGGGATGATATTAGCTGAAATACACAAGAAAGGGGTCATAGAACCTGCAGAGACAATATCCAGTGGATAGGCATGGACCCTAGTTGAGGGATGGGGCCACCCACCCATCTCAAAAATTTTAACCCAGAATGGTTCCTGTCTAAATGAAATGCAGGGACAATTAGTGGAGCAGACACTGAAGGAAAGACCATCCAGAGACTGCCCCACCTAAGGATCCATCCCATCTGCAGACACCAAACTCAGACATTATTGCTAATGCCAAGAAGAGCTTGCTGACAAGAGCCTGGTATGGCTGACCTCTGAGAGGCTCTGACAGAGCCTGAACAATGCAGATGTAGATATTCACAACCAACTATCAGACTGAGCACAGGGACTCCAGTGGAAAAGTTAAGGGGAAGGACTAAAGGAGCTGAAGGGGATTGCAACTCCATAGGAGGAACAACATTATCAACGAACAGGACTCCCCGAGCTCCCAGGGACTAAACCACCAACCAAAGATTACACATGGAGGGACCCATAGCTCCACCTGCATATGTAGCAGAGGATGGCCTTATCTGGCATCATTGGGAGGGAAGGCCCTTAGTTCTGTGAAGGTTCAATGACCCAACATAGTGTGATGATAGAGCAGTGAGGCAGAAATAGGAGAGTGAGTGGGGGAGCACCTTCATAGAAGCAGGGAGTAGGGGGATGGGATAGGAGGATTGAGAAGAGGAAACTGGGAAGGTGACAACATTTGAAATGTAAATAAATAAAATAACCCAAAATAAAACAGGAAAATATGTTTTCTGGTTACAGTTTGTGAACACCATATCACATGCATTACTTTTTCTTGTATTATTACTCTGGCTAGTGAGTCAAAAAGTATATTAAGCAGAGTGAGAATACTGAGTGATCCTGCCTTTTCCTGGTTTTAGCAGATTGCTTCAAGATTTTCTCCATCTAGGATACTGCTGGCTATGAATTTACCATATGTATATTTTACAATGTTAAAGTAGATTGCCTTCAAATTCTTTCTAGGACTTTTATCATGAAAATATGCTGAGTTTTGTCAAAGACACTTTCTACATCTATTGAGCTGGTTATGTGATTTTTGTCTTTAAACTAATTTATATGATTTATTTCATTTATTTACTTTTATATGTTCAAGCATACCTGCAGTTCTAGCATAAATCAAAGTTGATAATTGTGAATGATATTTTTGATATATGTTTGTATTAATTTTATCATATATTCCATTAATGAATTTTGTATCTACATTTGTCCAAGGTATTGGACTACAGATTTTGTTTGTTTTAATTGTTGTTGTTGAATAATTACCTAGTTTTTATATAAAATTAGCACAGGCCTCATAGAAGCTTTTAAGTGTTCCTTCATTTTTCCGATTAAACTATTTATTTACTTTACATCCTCTACACTGCCCCACCTCCCCCCAGCTCCGCTATGTACTTAAACTTATTTTATATGATGAAAGAAGTATGCATGATCTTCTCTGAAACTCTGGCAAAGTTTTACTATGAACTCAGCTATGCCTGGTCCTTCCTAAGACAGAAAGACATTTATTAGTCTTCACATTTCCTAATGGTTATGAATTATTTCAAATTTTTGATCTTTTAGAGGCTTAGCTTTGTTTATTTCAATGAATATAGAGACATTAATTTCATATAACACAATAGCACTTTGTTTCTTGAACATAGAAAATATTCAAAATATGAAATTTTATTTTATAAGCACAAAATTATTTTGGATAAATAATAATATATTCAAATTGTACTTTTCATTACTACATTTGAGATTATGAGGGAAATGCTTTATGAACTGAACATAATTACCAGTTAAGAAATTTTAACTTCGGTAGTAGCTGTTTATGAATATGTTAATTAGGTTTTAAACCATGTTTATAGACAGGAAAACAACATAATAATCATGCCAAATAACTAAATTTGCAATAAATTTTAAATAGAATTGAATTAAAATTTTTCTTTGCAATTTCAAAATATTACATGTCTTCGGAAAATGAAATATAAGATATGAAGTTAGATTGATGATAGGTAGGTAGATAGATAGATAGATAATTTGTTTTTTTCTTCTTGATTTATTATTATTATTATTATTATTATTATTATTATTATTTAATCCTATTTTACAATCCAGTCATTATGCCCCCTCCTGTTCCACCCTCTAACTGCCCTTCATGCACTCTCTCATGTATCATTCCCACAAATTAAAAGAACTTAGATCCAAAACAAAAGAAATTTGCTTGTTTTTAAAAATAAAATACCAAGTTACTCCAGAATACTATAAAATGAAATCTATAATCTATTTCTAGGGGAATATATAAAATATATTACATGTAAAAATTGCAAACATAATGTTCAAAATACAGTAAAAATTGCTTAATTATAAAAATGTAAACATGTACAAATAGAATATATAATGAAAGTATCAGTGCCTAAAAAAGACTGTGTGACTGTTATGGACTAAGTCTGAAAGTGGGTGAAAGCTCAGTGTGTAAGAGTGCTTGCTCTGATTTCTTAAAGACCTAATTTTAAATCCCAGAAGCCAAGTAAAAATCCCAATGTTTGGACATACAAGACAGGATGCTCCCTGGGATTTGTTTAACTCCATGGTGAATGAATAAACCCTACCTCAAAAGAATTGGAGACTGAAAAGCATGTCCTCTTCATCCTTTCTGTAAGCCCATGAGGGTTCACCTGCCCCCACACTGGTACACACACACACACACACACACACACACACACACACACACACAGTATGCATATGTGTCTGAAAAAGACATATAACACATAGGAAGGAATATATTTCATAGTACCTTTAAAATCAGAACAAGATGGCTATCATAACTTATTACTTATATGGATAAAATAGCCTTTTTAGCCAGGTTTGGTAGCTGATGACTTGAATCCTAACACTAGGGAGTCTGAGGCAGGTGGATCTCTCTGAGTTTGAGGCCAGACTGGTCTTCAACTTGAGTTCCAGGACAAGTGGTCCTTTTTTAAAACATACAGCCTGCATTAAATCAATTAGGTATGTTTTTATAACCTGTATTTTCATGTAGTCAGTTTGGTTCTAGTAATTATTCCTGAGACTGAAGGATTTAGTATGTCATTATTACATGTTATGCTTTCAATTTATCAACAAGTAAATAATCTATTCTTAAATTGATAGTTTTAAGTAATTGTAAAGAATGGTGAGTTTATTGTGGTCTTTCTATTTGCACATTGTTATGAGAACTCCTGCAGCAAGAAACAACAGATACCGTGCAAAGCTGTTTTTTCTACAAAATCCTGAATTCCTAAGAGTCATGTGGTCATGATATCTCAGTTATCTATGTGTCATATGAGTAAGAGCTCAGGTTTGGCATCCAGTTTCTCTGCCTGGTTCAACAGTCCTGGATATCTCTGGACGAGAAATTACACAATAATGTGTTCATATTTTTGCTATCATTTTCCATGAATGATGATGAATGCTTTATTAACATTGTTTTTGCCCCTGCTTGCATTTGGTATCACTAGTATATCATATTGACTCTGCCAGTGTGAACTTTTTTACATGCATATAGCAGAATGATTAAACTTGTTCAAGTAACATTTATATTTGTGTAATGAAGCAGCATAATCTAGATAAATGACCTTCCTATGACATTTTAATAATCCAGACAGATTGTGGTGAAAACAAGCCAAAGAAAAAGGAAAACCCTGTACTTCAACAAAGCATAAGCAAGAATGAAAATGATGTCGGTTTCAAAACAGAAGAGGACATCTTTAACAAAATTTTATCTATTTAGAATAAAATAAGCAAAGTAGTAATGATGCTGCATCATTTAAATTAGCAACAATAACTTTTATCCCTTGTCAAACCTACATTTTACTGGTTATATTTGTCTGATGCTATTTATAACATACATCTGAACAGAGCTAATATTTGTTTTTGTATTTGTTTCTATAAGTGTTGACTCATTACCAGTACGTTTAACTATGTGGCCTATATGTTCACTTAATTATATTTTTGAAATTAAATATACTTGTACCATCTCTCCCTTCCCTTTTCTCCTGCAAAACCTTTCCATATATCACTCCCTGCTCTCCTTCAAACTCATGCAAATTTTTCACTAATTATCATTGCATACACATATGTATATACATATACATTATTAAATATAATCTTCTCAGGCTGTATAATATTACATGTACATACTTTTTCATAGATAACATTTAGCTCTGGACAACCAGTTTTGGCTTTTAGAAATGGTATCTGGAGAAGACAGCCTCTCCTGCTCCTATTACCTATGGTTCTTTTTAAATTTCTATTTATTTTTTATTTATTTTTTATTTTATTTATTTATTTATTATCTGTTATTTTATTTCTTTAGTCCAGACTTTATCCCTTCCCTGTACACCCGCCGACTGTTCCACATCCCACACCTCCTTCCCACCAATCTCCAAAAGGATTTAACCACCTCCTCTACCCACCAGACCTCCTCAGTCCCTGGGGCCCCAAGGCACTAGGAGGTTAGGTACATCTTTTTTGACTGAGTCCAGACCTGGCAGTCCTCTGCCTTATATGTTTTGGGGTACTCATATTAGCTGGTGTGTGCTGCCTGTTTGGAGGCTCTGTGTCTGAAAGATCCCGGGGAGTCAGATTAGTTGAGACCACTGGTATTCCTATAGGGTTGCCCTCCTCCTCCTCAGCTTCTTCTAGCTTTGCCATAATTCAGCCACAGGGGTCACTAGCTTCTGTCTATTCGTTGGGTGTAATTGTCTGCATCTGACTTAGCTGAGTGTTGGGCCTTTCAGAGGGTAGTCATGATAGGTCTCTGTTTGAGCACATACCATACCATCCGTAATAGTGTTGTGCCTTAAGGACTCCCCCTGAGCAGGATCTCAATTTGGGCCTGTCACTGGACCTCTTTTTCCTCAGGTTCATCTCCATTTTTGTTTCTTGAGTTCTTTCAGACAGCAACTATGGGTCAGAGGTTTTGACTGTAGGATGGCAACCCCATTCCTCTACTTGCTTTCCTGTCATTACTGGACGTGGATTCTACAAGTGTCCTCTCCCCACTGTAAGGCATTTCTTCTAATATCTATCCATTTGAGTCCTGAGAGTCTCCCCTACCCCAGGTCTCTGGTACATTCTGGAGGGTCTCCCTACCTCCTACTTCTCGAAGTTGCTTGTGAAAAGAGAAATTCTCAAGTTCATCCCTAAAAGTAAAATATCCAGAATAGTGAAAACAATTCTTAACAATAAGAGAACTTCTGGGGAAATCACCATCCCTGACCTCAAGCTATACTAAAGAGCAACAGTGATAAAAACTGAATGGTATTGGTACAGAGATAGACATTTTGATCAATGGAATAAAATTGAAGACCCAGAAATAAAACCACAGACTTAAGGACACTTTATCTTTGACAAAGAAGCCAAAAATATAAAATGGTCAAAAGCATATTCAATAAATGGTGTTGGTCTACTGGCAATCTGTATGTAGAAAAATGAAAATATATCCATATTTGTCAGCTTGCAAAAAGCTCAAGTCCAAGTGGATCATGTCTATCAACATAAAAATAGATACACCGAATCTAATAGAAGATAAAGTGAGTAAGAGCCTCAAAATCATTGGCACAGGGGGAAATTTCCTAAACAGAACTCCAATGGCTCAGGCTCTAAGATCAAGAATGGATAAATGGGACCTCATGGAATTGAAAAGCTTCTGTAAATCAAAGGACAAATTAGCAAACCTAAGGTTGGGAAAAATTCTTCACTAACCCCACACCCAATACAGGGCTAATATCCAAAATATATAAAGAAGCTAACCACCAAAATACCAAACAATCCAGTCAAAAAATGTGGTATAGAACTTATCAGAGAATTCATAACAGAGGAAACTCAAATGGCTGAAAAGCACTTAAAGAAATGTTCAAAGTGATAGACATCAGGGAAATGCAAATCAAAACAATCGTGTAATTCCACTTTATGTCAATCAGAATGGCTAAGATGAAAAACTCAAGTGACAGCACATGTTGGTGAGGATGTGGAGAAAGAAAAACACTCCTCCATTGCTGGTGGGATTGCAAACTGTTAAAACCACTCTGGAAATCAATTTGAACATTCCTCAGAAAATTGGAAATAGTTTTACCTGAAGACCCAGCAATACCACTCTTGGGCATATACCCAAAAGATGCCCCACCATGCAACAGGGGCACGTGTTTCACTATGTTCATAGTGGCCTTATTTGTGATAGTCAGAAGTTGGAAACTACCCAGATGTCCACAACAGAAGAATGGATACAGTATATGTGGTTCATTTACACAATGGAATACTAGTCAGTTAAGAACAAGGACTCCTGAGTTTTGAAGTCAAATGGATGGAACTAGAAAATAATATCCTGAGTGAGGTAACTCAGACCCAAATTGACATGCATGATATGTACTCACTGATAAGGGGATATTTGACAAAAATGTACAGAATTCCCAAGATATAATCCACTGATCTCAAGAAGGCTAACAAGTTGAAGGGCCCAAGTGAGGATATTTCAATCCCACATAGGAGGGAGAAGAAAGCAATCACAGGAAGGGGTGGAGGAGGGGAGGGACCTGGGTGGGATAGGGGACTGGGAGGGGAAAGGGGGACATGATCAGGCACTGGAGGGGGGCAGGATTGAAGTCCTAAGGGCCTATTCTTCTTTATGTGGTGTTGAGGCTCTATGGAATATTCTCAGTCCACTTTGTCATGTCTTGTGGTGTTGTTCTTATTCAGTTCACATTTAGGTAACCATGCTGGTATACTATATTTTAAGTAATATGCTTCAAAGATCAGTAGAGTGGGTCATATGAAAATATACCATTAGTTTGTGTTGATGTCAGTGAGATAAGAATGATAATTGTTTGGAGAAATTTCAAAATATTTCAATTTTCTACTGACATAAAGAGTATAGCAACGAGCGCCTTAGAAAGGGGGAAACCTCTGCCTGGGACACCAGGAGTCAGTAGCCAAGGAGCGCCGTAGAAAGGTAACCTCACAGGAACTTGGAAGAACCGTGAGTGGGGTTGAGGGGAGCAGCACCTCTCGCCCAGACCCGCCCGGATCTGCCGGGATCCGGGGCCTGAGAACCC
>CM052705.1:68834161-68896828 GCA_028551405.1 Uromys caudimaculatus | reverse complement strand
AAAGAATACACATTGATGGACTTATGGTTTGGACCACATATGTGGCAGAGGATGACCTCGATGGCCATCAGGGAGAGACGAAAGGCCCTTGGGCCTGAGGATGTTAGAGGCCTCAGTAAAGGGGAATATCAAGGCGGGTAAATGGGGATGGGTGGTCGGGGGGGTGGGGTGGGAGGTGGAATTCCCTCCTAGAGGCGGTTTGGGGAGGGGATGGGGGTATACAAAGAGGAGACTCAGAAAAGGGGAAACATTGGAAATGTATATAAAGTATCAAAAATAAAAAAGGAGGAAAAAAAAAACAGTATCTTTGATAGAGTAAAGTACATAAAAATAATTAAATGCGACTTTAAAAAGCCTATCTGGTTTTGTTTTATGTATTATTTAACATTCTAATTAAAACAATTTAAATGATAAAAAAAAAAGAGTATAGCAAAACTTCTGTGTTCTTTCCTTTGAGTTTAGTCTTCTTCTTCTTTTTTTTTTTTTTTCTTTTGCAATCATACGAGGTTTATTCAGGGGACCAGTGCACTGGGGTTGAGCTTGTAACCCACGCAGGGGAAGAGGAGTTCGACCCAGAGCAGCTGAAATCAGGGGTATTTCAAGGAAAAACCACAAAGCAAGGGGTGGGGAATGGAAAGAATTTGCGTTATGGGAAAGTACAGAATGTTCTAAGTTAGTCACAAGGCAGTTGCACAAACATTTTTGTGATTAGCTAGTTCCTGGAACATTGTGCCTCTGGCCCTGGTCCAGGCCAAGGTCAGTTCCATTTCTGTTTCTGTCTCCAAGTGTGCTAGGGGTCTAACTTTCCTCATAAGGGGGTCAGGTCTTTCATTCCACACTTCTTCTAGTACCTAGTTCTAATCTTAGAACTATATTTCTGTATCGTCTTAGCCTGTTTGTAGTGTTCCCCCAAAGCCTGTTATTGCTGTCTTAACATTAGAATCTGTACAGCACTTACTCGTTCCCTGACAAAAGCTATAAAGAGTTTAGTCTTCTTTATAAAAGACTAATTATATTGCTTTGGATTAAAGTGTCCTCGTTCCTGGTGTCACTGTAAATCACCGTACTTGGATCCCTTGTAACAGTATAAATACCAGCTCAGCCTGATTTGCCAGGAAGAAGCCCCCAACTAGGAACTGAGATTTTATTCATTCATTGTTTCTTGAACCTAGAGCTACAAAACTGATTATAGCTGGGAGAATTTCAGTGTTGGAAAGAAAGGGCAGACTACAGATTAATGTGAGTTACAGTACAGGTATTAGCTAAAAGTTGAGAAGTAACATATAATGGAGAACCTACTGCTGACAGAAAAGATTAACAGAATAATAGAAAAATTCAAAGAAAATAAGTTAGTGTGTGTCAAACATAGAAAGCATAAGGGACACCATTTTTCATGTGCAATTCATCAAAATCTCATACTTTAATGTCTCTCTTATCAGACTATACTTGTTGTTCACTCAGAAAGTCTTAGTCAATTAAAAAATAAAAATGAATTGTGTAGCACCATTCATAGATATCTGGTGCCTGTCAGTAAGACAGTTTATTTTTCTTAAGATTCCTTGCATTCATATGTAAGACAGCCTCGTGGAAGGAAATATGAACTATGAGCTCTCTGTATAAATTCTCCAGGGACCTGGGCATTATCTTATTTCTACTGATACAGCTGCACAACAAATTTTCAAGTTTAAACGCTGGAACTTATGGTCTTGTCATTCATTTTGATGGGTTTTGCACATGATTTCAAATGACTTGCTATTCCTCCTCAAAAATGACCAATAAGAATAAGAACGTATTAATTCTAGCAAAGACATAACTAAGCCAGACTCCCAGGTTCACTCTTCCTAATATTATATCCTTCCATGTACTCTCATTTCTTTCTACATTCTATCCCCACTCCCAACCCCACAGTGACACACTTCCTCCAACAATGCCACTCCCTGGGCAAAGCATATTCAAACCACTACACCAAGACATTTAAATTTAATATTTTTGTAAACATTTGTTTCAGGGTGTTACTTAGTTGAAACAAATTAAGGTCATATGCCCCCCCCCACATATCTATATCTATATCTATATCTATATCTATATCTATATCTATATCTATATCTATATCTATATCTATATCTATATCTATATCTATATCTATATCTATATCTATATCTATATCTATATCTATATCTAATCTATACATTTATAGATAAAACATACATGTATGTATAATAAAGAGGCAGGAAACGTTGTAATTTGTTGCACCATCATTGATATTTCAGCTTAATTGTTTCTTCCTAAGCAAAATGCCCTGTACTCTAAATATAGACCTAAACATGTACATAGATGTATACTGTTGTCTAAATAATAAAAGACGATGGTAGTCTGACATGCTGACACATGACAAGAATCTGATCAGTAAAGAGACAGAGGAAGAAAGGTTGTAAAGTAAGACAATTTGAACCACAGAATGATCGCTTCTACCTATCTATCTATCTATCTATCTATCTATCTATCTATCTATCTATCTATCTATCTATCTATCTATGTTTCCATATATAAAATCATATTAGGAGATAGACAGACAGACAGACAGAGACAGACAGACAGATCAAATGTTGCACATATGGTTCATTGGCAGATTGTTTTCGTATCTTGTTCAATTGTCCTTTAATTCAATTTCTATCACCAAAACCAATCAGCCAAACAGGAAGAAAAAAAAAAACAGTTTAGAGATGTCAGAGGTAGAAACAAAATTCTATATTTGAGTATGTCAATTTAAATGCATGTGGCTTTATTCAAATGTTCCCATCTCATTTTTATGAGGCAACACATGTAGTGTTCTTCTTTGTTACTTAAAACATCTCATCTACAGGAGAAAATCTGAATATGTAATATTCATTTAGAGACTGTTATTGACACTTTACTATAAATAAAAACCACTAAATTTTCACAGAAGTTGTAAATCAGAGAATTGTTGTGCTTTGTTTTATAAATTGTAAAGGCATGCTTGAAGATGAACAAAGATAGTCTATTTTACCTTTATATTTGTGTCTAGGCCATGAAATCTCATATTAGGGTCATATTGATAGTTAAGACTAACAGAAGATATAACTGTATTAGGTTCTTGCTCTAAGAAATTTTTAGATTGTCAAAATAATGCTTAGAATATTGTGCTTAAAATAAACAATAATTCAAGTTCTTTGCGATTTCCTATAGGATTAACAGTATGAGAAACACCTATGGTGGCCATTTTTCTTAGCTACTTGACTACACCTAATGTCTCTAAGAAAACTCATGATAACTGAAAAAGCATTGTTTTTTTATTATATCCGACACATATCTGGAATGCATGATGGTTTGAATCAATGACTAATAAGAGGAATGTCTACATTAAGTTGGCATGTAAGAGCACTATTACTACTGCTGAGGAACAGGATGGAGTGAAATGACAGGGGAATGCAGGTTATCTAATTGTTTTTTCATACTTTGGTCTGGCTGGCTTTTTCTGTCCTTGGATGTCAGAACATCAGTGTTTCAAGAGTTCAGATGAACATCTGCCTTTTCTGAGACCACAGTTTCTCAGTCCTTCATAATTTGACTGAAGTTACCTTGTTTACCATGGTTCATCTTGCAGACTGCTATGTAAATAATTTTCAGCTCTGGTTGTGCTGAGATCCAGTTCTAATCAACCCTATATTGTATGTTGAATCTATACATCTATTCAACGATCTTTTAATCATTTATTAATTATATGTAGCTATCTTCTCCATCAATCTATATCTTCATAAATAATCTCTATGTTATTCTATACCAAGTTCTTCGTAGTATAAAGATTGCAGTAAAGATTTCCCAACTAATGTATTTATACTATATAATTCCTTTGCTATAATATGGTAGTTCATTCACATACTCAGGAATAAAAACAACAAGCAAACAAAGGCAAACAAACAAACAAAAGAAAAACCCACTACACTAAAAGCCATAATACATATGAAAAGGACCTAGTACAAACCTATATATGGCCTTTGTATGTTACCTCAGTCTCTGTAGGTTCATACGAGCTTTGGTTTTGTTTAGTTTTCAGGGTTTTGTTTCCTTGGTGTTCCTCATCCCCTCTGTCTCTTACACTCTTTCTCTCTTCTCATCTTTAGGGTTAACTGATCTCTCAGAGAAGGGATTTAATGACAGCTACATACCATTTAGAGCTGAGTGTTCCAATCTCTCAGTTCCTGGGCAATGTCTGGCTGTGGGTCCATGTATTTGTTATATCTGCTTCAGGAGAATTACTCTCTGATGATTGCTGAGCAAGGCACTGATCTTTAAGTATAGCAGAATGCCATTAGCAGTCATTTTATCAATAAGTTTGCTTGTTTTTAGACCAGTGGAACTTAATTTTAGACTAAGTCCCTGGAATATCAAGTCTCTAGCTTTTTACAGAGTTTTAGAGTATTGCCACTGAGATTTACAAACAATTTAAGGAAAAGTAGAGACAACTCATCTTCAAGTTGTGGGTTGTCTCTAGGCAGTCCATCTCACTACTGAATAATGAAGAGTTACAGGCCATTTGAAGTCAAGTTATAAGGTATTATATGATCGTTTTCAAGTAAATTCTGAGGTGACCAAAGCATTAGATATAAAATGTGGCTTAAAAGTATCAGCTTCACATTCTACAGTAAGTTGTAAAGTACAGTTTATTAAGAATGTTGAAGTAGTTGGCATATTTCTTTGTAATGTCACTGAAGTTTTCTGATTTGCAAGTGATTACAAAAGTCTTTTACATTTCACACCTCCTAGATCAGTGTTAAACTAAATTTATTGCTAAATTAGTACTTGTTGATGCAATATTTTTTTTAAAAGTAATGATAAATTATCACTTCACAGATAAGAATAAGATACTTGTTAGCAATTTTAATTTGTGAAAAAGTGCCATATTTGAAGCATGAATATAACAATGTGTTTCAGGGTCATCCTAAGTTTGGCATACACAGCGCTTTTTTGAACTTGTGAAGAATGAGAGATCCTAGTTCCTACAGACATCAGGTTCTGGAGCTGTGGTGTTCCAGGAAACATCTAGCTGAGCACAGTCTGAGATTGACATCCTTTATAGGAATGACCACATTTTATTATGAAAGAGACCTCAGACGTAGGTACAGGACCTAAGCCTATGTTAGCTTTGGGCAATAGTAACTCACAGATGCTTGTTAATAGCATTCAGCTACACTTCAAACTCACACATCTATCAAGGCAGGCATCATCCCCTAGGTTTCATCTCACTAATTTTCATTACCACTTAAGATGTAGAAAGAAGATTATCAAGGGCACATTGCATTTTCAGATTCTTAAGGTTTTATCCATATTGAATGAAGTATGGCTACATTTGATTAATATATTTCAGAATTACTTATGTTTAAAGAACACATTTAAAAGAACCGGGAAGTTGGCTAAGTGGTTAAGATCACTTGATGTTTTCTAGAGGATCTAAGTTACATTCAGGTCCCAGCAAAAATGTTAAGCAACTCATAACTTTCTTTAATTCTAGCTTCAGAGAATCTAACGTCTTCTTCTCATCTCTATGCATATTGACACATGTGACATGTACTCATGTAAACTTACTTTAATGTAATAAAATAAAATAAATCTTAAACTTAAAAGACATGCATATTAAAATTATGGCTGAGATTCATGATTGCTATGCAAATTACTGTGCACAATGTAAATTTAGTTAATATAAAATCAAATACTTTTGTGAGTCTTCAAATGACTGGTAAAAATAAAATTCTCTTAAGTGTTTTAGTAGACAAGAGTTTTATTGGAGGCTATGGCTCATTCTCAACTATTGCCAGATGTTTAGCATACAGACTCTTCAGTGACTTGTATGCTCTCAAACAATTCACATTTAATTCACGTTTCTGCAAAAGTTTGAAATGTCTACAGAGCAAAATACTAGAAAGAAATTACAGGAGTATATTGTTTTAAATATCTACCTGCAGTGCAACTTGACTTTCAATGTTAATTAGAAAACGCATACACATGTGTAAGGTTGGATGATCACACGCACTCTCTGTTTTCTCTATCTTACCCTCCCACTCTTGATGGCATCTCCCCAACTAGTTTTCATTCTTTCTTCCTGCCTTTCCTCCTTCCTTCCTGCCGTTTCCTCTATCTCTTTGTTAGTGTTTTGTATGCCATTGATGTTTTTGTTATCCTATTATATTATTCTGGACCCACTAAGTTTTATTAGAGTCCTTCATCTACATATGAATATAGAATTATTTATTGGAGCAGAAACAATTAGCTCTTGCCTCAGGAAAGAAAATAACATCTCTCCCCTGGCAATCATGAACTCTAATAGCTCTCCAGGATAGAATAAACCCTCAGGAACATCTTGGCTATCCATGTGGAATGTGAATGGCAGCAGGTATCCATAGCTGCACTGTCTTCATGACATAAACAGCTGTGTAAGTAAGACATAATTTTACAGCATTTCTTCTCATTATCCATATTTTGCATTTCAACTCCATTTTGAATTGTTAATGTAAACATTGGAGAGGTAATACATGTTTCTCTTCTATGGCAAAACAAGTTCTCTCCAGTCACTAATTCTCAACATTTTGACCAGTTATGTGTCTCCTCATTGACCACCACAATAGGATACTGATACTTCTCTTCTCAAGGCTGTCTACAGACATAAACTATAATATTAAATATTTAGAAAGAAGTTTGATATTGCATCCATTTACAAAAACAGCAGTATTATTTAGTAGTTTTAAGTCCACTTACTAAAGCAGTGGTAGTTTTGCTATGTAGGATGTATACTTCCCTAGCTTTAGATATTAGACTAAGCATAGAGTGCTAGATATGACTTCCCTCCCTATGAGTGGTCCTCTAATTCCATCAAGAAGATGTTGCATAACCTCCAAGCAGTCATATTACTGTTATATCAGTGGATAATTTTTGTCTGAATGTCAGTATTATCAGATGAATGATACATAGCTGCATATGTTTTCTGTGTCAGTAGCCTGGATACTACCTCACAGCACTATGAATTTTGTCTGTTAAGGATGGAGCTTCTAGCCTTGTTCTACTTTAATCTATTATACCTAATAATATAAAACTCTGTGGTAAATTCAGCAATAGAATCTTATCTTTTATTTCCGGTGGTCAATCAAGAGAAATGTTGATGGCATGTATTTTTTTGTGATTATTTGGAACTTCTCTGTGCAACTAGGAAGTTATCTTGGGCCTGATACTGCAATTTTCATTTACAAAACTGTTACATCTGGGAGTAGCATTATTAAAGCTATGTAGAGCACCTTCACTGAAAATAATACTTTACATACAGGTAGAGCCAAAAGATAAACGTTACGGATTTATTATGAAACTTGAGATTATATAGGAAGGACTAGGTTGGCAACATACCACCACTAATAAACAAGTGGCATTGGTACGCATTATTGAGTAAATAATCACTTTGTGATTGGAAATAAGACTGCCTCAATTTAAAGGTATGCCTTGTAATATAACCTATGTCTAACTAAGTCATAATCCCTAAGAGAGAAATCACTGTTAAGTGGACATAGTAACAAACTAATCTCCAATTTCTTATTTCTATACCTGTAGCATATTACATCCCTCAGTCGTTGTCAGTGAAGCCTGCTTTCTTCCATCTTATTAAACAATAATCAAGATAGACAACTACAATGGTCAACTGCAAGAACTAGAAACTGGAATATTGACTCTAAATGTGCCATTTCGATTATATTTCCTATCTGCAAGACTTGGGAATCATCATGGAAAACAGGCTAAGAAAATTATAAGAGCAACTGGAAGAAGACATTTGCTATGTAACATGAAAATTCATTGACACACATCATCTCACAGGAACTGGAACTGCTTGCACCGGACTTGTAGAATATCAAACCAGCCAAAATAGCATGGATGGGGAAGAAATTCATATAATTTAGCATGAAGGGATTTTGGATAGAACTATCTTCATTATTTTAGGGAGATTACATAAGGTCTATTGATATTAAAATTTCCTAATGAAAAGATTTATTTGTACATCTTTATTCACATACTGCATAAGTGAAAAATTAAAAAGAAGAAAAGATAAAATATAAGGAGAGGGATACATATATTAACACTATTTTAAATAAAAATAGATCTGAGGCAAAGCCATGTGGGTGAATGTTTTGTAGTTCTATCATGAGAACCTATTCAATTTCCAGCACCAAGATAAACATAATGTAAGGCTGTAATGATATGTGCTTACAATCCCAGCCTTTGAAGAGGCAAAATCAGTTATATTCTCAGAGCTCAATGCCAGACATCTTAGTCTAAAAAGAAAATTCCAGGGTGCCTCAATAACAAGGTGAATGGTTCACTGAAGAACAACATTCAGGGTTTAACCATGGCCCCAACAGGCATACCTACCCATGTATGCATGTAGAACATACATGTGTACACACATAACTATGAACTTGTATTCACATGAAGAAAACTAATAAAATAAAAAGCTTCAATGTCAATGTATCAGTAAATGTGATATTTAAATGTTTCTAATCACACTAATGTTGACAATACGCATTTTGAAATAATAATTACAATATTCAGCAAGGATTACTATGTTATTATATTAAGATATTTCTTTTAACTTGTCTATTCTCTTTATATTTTCCTGTGAAAATACCTTTAATCTCAGCAATAGAAGCCAGAAGGAAGATATCTTGGAGATCAAAGCCAGCCTGGTCAACATAGCATATTCCTGGACCCCAAGGCTACATACTAAAATCTTGTTGCAAAATTAAATACATAATTTTAAAAAGATATTTTCCTGGAAGTTTCTATGTCATGTTCTATTATTAACTTCACTTACTGTAGTCCATACAAAATATTTGTATGATAGACTAAATTAATAGGGGTCTCAAATAGAAATTTAGATTCTTGCCTTATGGTCAATGTTATAAATAACAGCTTTTAATATCTTATATATTACCATTATTTTCCTCCAGGAACTTAAAAAATTAATCTTATTCTTGAGAAGCATGCAGTGTAGTTGAAGAATTTATATTTTTTTATCTCATTTTATTATATCTAATTCCAAGTTACTACAGTCAATGGTGTTTTGTTCAAATAAAGTTTGCAATAATTTCTATGTCACTAAAACAATTTATTTCAAAGGAGATGTTATTTGTGGTGTGTATATTTTGCCACTGTTCTTGTTTCTTTTTATGTCTGTAAAATTCTACTGAAGAAAACATTTCTTTTAAGTTTTGGATTATATTTCTAATTAAAGTATATTCACACAGCACAGAATTAATGAGGAATAATATATTAATACAAATTTAATTATGGTAATTGAATGTCATTGTCTTTTCTTAGTGCTTTCTAGAGTCACAGTGAAAAGAACAGATTAATATGTATTTGTAATGTTCAGTCAGTTAATGAATCTATTTATGTGACTAGCCAAGATTCATTGTAGATTTGTAGATTAAATTAGCCTTGAATTTGCAATACAAATTTGATATGGATGTTATATTACCACAGTGGAAGAAACTATAAAACTTATTTTTTAAAATATAACAAAGTCATAAATATGCAAGATTTACTTTAATTATATTAATGTATTTAAACTCAATCACAAGTGCATTTTATTCATATTGTATTCAAACATAATATTTAATGAGGAAACTTACAATGGTTTACACTTCCTGGATAAAACTCTGTATTGAAAATAACTGACTAAAAAGTGATTATTATATATCCATTGTGAAGGTTATTCTTTCTATGTTGACTCTTCTGTTCTCCTATTATAAATATTATAAATAATAAAAAAAGTTCTCTTTTACAGTGGAAATTCATACTTCAGTGATAATCTCATACATTTATACTGTATAATCCAATTGAAGAACTTCATCAAAGATAGGCAATACTTGCAAGCAAATAGTTTCCAATATTATTCCAATGTATTTTATTTTTGTTTGCCAAATATAATTTATTATACAGCAAAACTAAATGCTGAATTTATTAAAAATATTAATATATGGAATGAATATAATACACTATATTTATACCACTTATAATATAGTTGATGAAGAGAGTTTATACATCATAGTAAAAATAGAATCTGACGACCTATAAACTAATAAGTCCTTAAAGTAAGCAAGGTGATTAATAGTTTCAATTTTTCAGTTTTGAAGTTGATGCAGAGAGAAAAAGACAGAAGTTCAAGGCCACCCTGGACTGTGTAATGAGTTTGAGTTCAGCATGAGTTCATGGGACCATGTGGGTCAAAATAGAATCCAAGAATTAACAAACCAATAAACAAATCAAGGAGTTTCTATGTCTATGCATATGCCTGAAAAGCATCAAAAAGAATTATGTTGAAAAACATTTAGGTTGGAGTACTCTTTTATCATCTTATTACTGGTGTTTATTTAGTTGCTGTTGTAGCTTGTTTGTTTCTTTGTTTGTTTCACTTTATTTTGTTTTTGAAAATAGGAACCAAATCATGCCTGGTACTAGAAAATTTGTCATATTCCTGGGGCTAAAATAACTATAAATGTTAGAAAACAATCTATTGCTTACATTTTTCTAGACCAGCTGTCAGAAGTCATTTAGGAAAGCCTCAGGCAAGCAAGTTTTCTAGAGATGACCCACTATTTTGCAGGGCTGTGATAGGTTAGCTCTGAGATGCAGAATTCTCAGAGTCTTAATCCTAGGGTTGCTTTTCACTGCTGATAGGACTTTTCTGCCCCTATTTGACAGCCTAATGATTCTGGACCTGAACCCACCCTATTGGGCAAATTTTCTGCAGATTCAATATGACGATTGACTTTCATGTAGTAGTGCTATGTAGATGAATTGATGATTTGACAATTCCTGTTAATGATTTTTATAGAATTCCTAAATTGATTCAAGTAATCTCAAGCCCTTTATAGAACAAACGTTGCAAATAGAGTTCTGAAAAACTTCATGTATCATGGGCTAATTGCACTAGGAAAAGAAAACAGGTTTGGAAGAAATTTACAGTTAGGAAAACAGTCTTTCTAGGTTAGGAATGAGGGTGCTATCTAGGAGCTAAAAGTAATAAACTGGGCATGGGTAATTTATTGTAGATGCAAGGACAGAAAATAATTGATAGACTAGTTTAACTACAGAAGACTTCAAAATAATAAGACACAAGTTAAATTTGTCTCTTGACAAAATGGTGCTAACTTATGACATGAAAATTATTATTTTAAACTTATAATGAAGTCAAGGAGCTAGTAACAGATAATGAATATTTAGGCAGGTACTAGTCTTAACAGAAAGACTTGTAGACAATGCTGGTTTATCTCCTTAAGCTTTATTGATCTATGACATGAACTATTGCCTTGAATTTCCTATGAACTTATGAAATATAAAAATGTTTAGGAAACCATTTGATCTATTATCCTGAGAATGTATAAAAACTAGATCAAAAATACAAAGGTGGTGGAGTCTGTTTTTCAGCTTCAACCAGTATGCATCTTGTCTATGTGCCTGTTTTTCTTTCTCTCTTTTCTTTTCTTTTCTTTTCTTTTCTTTGCTTTGCTCTGCTTTGCTTTGCTTTTCTCCCTTCCTTTCCTTTCCCTTTCCTTCTTGTTCTTCTCTTCTCTTCCCTTCCCTTCCCTTCCCTTTCCTTTCCTTTCCTTTCCTTTCCTTTCCTTTCCTTTCCTTTCCTTTCCTTTCCTTTCCTTTCCTTTCCTTTCCTTTCCTTTCCTTTCCTTTCTTTTCCTTTTCTTTTTTTTCCCCTCTGAATTTGGAAGAGTTAATGAAATTTGAGCCTCTTGCCTGGCATGCAAGAGGTCCCTGACTCAAAAAGAAAGGAACTCAGTTAAGTTTATTTTTCCCTGCTTCTAGCAGCAGGAGTTAAACTGCTGGAAGCTGCTCACCTTGGGGCCCAATCAACTGCCAAACATATCACTGAGTTACAGCCTGAGTTTAGCCTGTGATGTCAAAGTTGTTCCTTGGTACCTGCATAATTCTTCACTACATTTCAAATCTTATTCGTGTACAACAGGTAATCATGGCTTTCCACCAACCACACTTTTATGTTCATTGATATTAACATTGTTTCTTTCTTGTTTATGCAGCCACTTCTAGGGGCAATTGCTTCACAGCATTTCTTCCAGTCTTCTGGTACTTATAATCACTCCAATCCTCTTTCAATGATTTTCCATGATCTATTCATGAAGAGTTCTGCTTCAAATGTATCCGTCATGGTTGTTGAACTCAACAAATCAATGATTTCTGTGTTGTCTCAATTGTTTTCTGTGATGAATTCCACTTCCTGTAAAGAAACACGTCTTTGAGTTTGTCATAAGCCCAATTAAACAGCTATAAACCCTTCAAGCTACAATAATGATTGGCATAAAAATATGCATTATGGTGCAGTGGTGACATGAACAATATGGAAGTAAACAGCCACATTTTATTAACTCCAAATCCTACTTCACAGGATGAAACCTATGCCTCCAAACATAATTGGGCAATAGACCATAGGAAAGAACCTGCTATTATTGCGCTCCTAGACAGTATTAAGCTGACTTCTGTTGACTTATTGCAATGGCATAGATCAATGCATGTCACATTCTTCATATGAGAACATTATGTTTGCTCTAGATGGTGATTAACATAGTAACCAACAAATAGCCAAAGAAAGTGCAGAGAGTAGAAGACTGCAGAACGCTGAGCTCTAAAGGCAACATAGATTCTGCACACTCTACCTAATGCTCAGATATTATTGCAAAAGATGGAGTAGAATGAGAATATGAGATATAGCCCAGGGACAGCTACAAGAAAACACTATCATTTGGACATGACAGGGCAACTTCAGGCATGAATCTTCAAAGATGTCACAGAATATAGAAAACCTGGGCATACCAAGATATACAAAGTTACAGTAAATAGAGAGGGGTTGGGCACACAATCCCACTCCCAGCCATAGATCTACTGGTAATTTTTCTCTAATGATAGAGAAAGAAATTGCTTTTTTTGTTGCTGTTGTTTTGTTTTGTTTTTTAAGAATGTCATGATTTTTAATCATTTTGAGTGGAAGAGGGTAACACAAACTTGTCTAGTAGAATCTTTGAAGAAGGAAGCTAAGTTTAATGCATATAGAAAGGATGTGAATTGAAGGAAGACGCATAATTATACTTGCAGATATCCATTTAAGTGAAGCAAGAAATTGATCTATTAAGATAAATAAATAAATGGCATGTGTTAATCTCTATTTTATATATTAATTCAAAATATTTTAATTGCAGTATTCAAACATTTATAATCTTTTGTTCTCTTCTTAAAATATGGGACATATTTTGCATTGTAGTTTGCTAAATTTATATCCTACATTTTATCAAATGGATGTATTCTAATTTAATAATGCGTACTGATGCTGGATAGTGATGGTCCACACCTTTAATCATAGCAATCAGGAGGCACATGCAGGCAGATCTCTGAGTTTGAGGTCAACCTGGTCTCCAGAAAGCTCCAGGACAGGCAGCACTATCCTGAGAAATCCTGTCTTAAAAATCATATATAAATATAATTACAGTTTTATTAATAATAATTAATGTTGAATATATAGAAAAATCTACAGTTTTTGAACAACTATGAAACATTTCTAATATTTAATTTATTCACCTTTAAGTTAAAGTTTACATTTTGAAAATGAACCTTTAAAATATTGAATTTACTGTCATGCTATCAAATTTCAAATGTTCAAATTTCAGTTTTACTTTGGATGCTGTCTACAAAAAACAGGTGTGAAAATTTGCTACAAAAAAATCAGGGTTTTCTCTACTAAGAATTGAAATGCTGTATAAAATTATTTAAATCTGAAACAAATATCTGAGTTTCTTTTATTCACCTAATCTTTTTTTCTGTGCTATCTTCTGCTTCTTCTTCATCGCTTCCTCACATGCCCTTTCCTACTCTCTTCTTTCTATTTTCCTGTTACTTTCATGTTTTCTTTACATTTATTAATTATTAAACCTAGGACATTATGCTTCTTAAGCACATACTTATTATTTCATTACACACAAGGTGTCATTTAACTTACTTACTACTTATGTTTAATTAATCAAATAATCACTACTAGGAAAAAATGAAAGTGCTTAGATTTTATGCTAAAAAGAAAAAATAAATATTTTGATAGACATGGGGCACAATTAAAACTATAAAATGGGGCTCCTTAGCTCTTAATTTAGATGATTGCTGACAATATTTTTACCATGCTTTCTTCTGAAATTTTTCTTCTACAGATTAAATTTTCAGTGTCAATAAAAATCAAAGTATCTGGATTTTTCAGACTTTGAATGAAAAAGTTATTGAGACTATTAATGTACAGTATATTCTTTTGTTCTCTGATAGATGGCTCACTACAGTGCCCAAACAAGGGACCTTAAAGTAGTCATGGATAGATATTACTCATTTCATACTAGATTTTACTGTTTCATAAATAAATTCATTGATTCACCTATATGGCATCTTTGAAGAAATATTATACATTGATATTAAATTTACTAAAAATTATTATAAAACACACACTTATCATCTGTCTTTTGAATGCATGATGAAAGAGAAGGCAAAAACACACATAGCTCAGGTTATTACAAAAAGATTGTCAACATTTTATAACTTTGCAATTCTCTCCTTGCCTGAGTTCTGCAATTATAGGCATGTATTACCACACCCAGTTTATGTATGGCTAGATATTGAGTATAAGATTTTGTCCATGTGTGGCAAACTCTCCATCAATTACACTACATTCTTAGTCCTCTGACTTAGTGACACACAGTCAGAAACAATAACATTCACCAAAGCATATTCAGCACCTTAAATATTTCATTAGGACCCCAATTATCTCAACAAAGTTAGAACTCATTCAACCTACATTGAAAATGAATTAAATGTGACTTCATTCTATTAATAGAAAATCATGAATAAATATTAGCATATTACTTCAAGATTTCAACCAGTTTAGTATTTTGTTTTATGTATCCAACCTTTTAAGCAGCTAAATATTTAAAACAGTATTTTGACAGAAATGAAATATAAAATGCATAGTCATATATAAGAGCATATGGGATAAAGAAAAAATCAACAGCAATTGTATCTAAACTAAAATAGGAACCATGTAGAGAAATATAAACATTAGTCATTTGTAAAATATCTCTTATTCTTGGCAATAACAAAAGTTGTAAAGCTGGTAAATATAAAATTTCCAAATACTTCGCTCGTTAAGTCAATACATTAAAATGTGAAATGAGTAAATGAATGAAAGTACAATATTGATTTTGCATATATGTATATTTGTATGCATATCTATATATATATAGTCAACAATTGAAATAATCTATTATTTAAATATATAGCATTTGATTATATTTCCTTAGCTAATGATCAAAAGAAAAGTTGAAGAAAATATGATTTATGCTCATGTTTTGCCAAGTTGTGAATTTGAGATAGGATATTTGTATTGCAAATAAACAAATTAAATGAAGCTATTAAAATGGAATGGGTCTTGCTTGATATAAAAGACATTTTAGTATCACCAAATGTACATATCAGGAGTTACATTTAACCAAATAAATAACTCAGGTTTAAAGTCCTATTTGCACACACACACACACACACACACACACACACACACACATTAGATTAAAAACCATTTTAACTTTGCAGAAACATGGCTGATGCTAAGGAGATGAATCATCAGTAGTGGCGTTGGAAGTGTTCTAGCTTTAGAGTCATTGTGTCAGTATGTACACTGGGCAAAGAATATCCGTGTGGAGTCTTCAAAAAATTCAAGGGTAATCAGGAAAAGTTCATATAATTTGCAACATATATATGGTTCATAGAGATATTTAACTTTAATGAGGGATTTGAAGTTCATCTGAGATTTTTATTGTGAATAACTATATATAGAAAATCACTAAAACCTGCTAAGCATGCCTTCAGGTAAAGAACTTCCATATTGAATAGCAGATCAATCAATATATACAGCATAAAACTGTCTCCAAAGAAAAGACCCACAGAAATAAAAATATAAACAATGTAAAACTTTTCTGTGAAAATCCTTTTATAAGAATAAATACATTATCTTTAATGCAGATAATTGTTAAGCCATGTTTTTAAATACTTATACAAAGTTATTTTGTGGAGCATAGTAGCAATGAGTAGCAAGATAGAAGTATTCATATATCAGTTGTATTATAATTAGCATATATCTTACAATCAAAACTTGAACTTTCCACCTTAACAAAAGGTATAAAATATGTTTATCACTATAAAATAAAAATTTAAAGATGAAAAGAGTACAGGCAATAGAAATTATAGAGAGCATGTAGAATTTGAATATTAAAAATAAATATAACTAGAAACTATATTTGAAATTTTTATTTTTAAATTGTGGAAACTGGGAAGGGGGATAACATTTGAAATATAAATAAATAAAATAACTAATAAGAACACTTTATCAAAATATTGTAAGCAACAGACTGTTAATGTAAAATAATTTAATAGCTCCAAACCACTGAAGTCATTTTATGAATATAATAATACAGTATTTATAAGAAATATATTTTAAGTTGTATAAAAAATGAAACTGCTATAATTTCTGATTCTGTCATATACTTAGGGTAAAAAATCATCAAAGGCAACTAGAAAATTCAATATCATCAAGTTATAGTACAGTTCACCGGGAATCTGACAAAACACAGGAGCAAAGGTGTAGTCAGTAACAGATATTTTCCAGGAGAGACAATTATAGTGCATAATTAAAGATCAATGGAATCTAGAAAAGGAAATAAAACATTAACTGGAGAAGAAAATTAAGAAAAGAGTGAAGCACACACTGCCAACCTTCCATAGCTTCCGGCATAGCTTCATTCATAATCAAAAGTAGACACCTATGCACATAAGAAATTAACCAAGAACATGCTTTCACATGAATTATTACTTGAAAACATACCCATAATTGCTATCATTAATTATTTTAGCACGTTTTGTCCACAACTGACTTTAAAATGTTGACGTTTTATTTACAAAACAGTTTCATGCAATCTAGGAGTTACCTATTCTCTTTATGCTGCTAATATGTTGTTGGCATTCCTGTGACAAGGTAATCTCCATTAAGTTCTTCTGTCCATTGATGATCTGGATTCATTTCTTTCTTAAAGGCATTTCCAATGACCTTTGACATTGATCGGCTAATTATTATAATGGAAAGAAGTTTGTACTACAAGATTTGCAATTAATCTGACATGGAAAATATGATGTTTATTAATATATTATTCTTATAGAATCAACTAAATTCAGATATGAACCTATCAAGACATTTAAAAATGATGATGTGAATTAGCTTTTTAGACTCAGACATTCTCATATTCTATTTACTTCAAATGGTAATTTACCAATTTCCTTTGAAGCAAGTTCCAAATTTCCATAGCATACACAAAGTTAGAAACATTCCTTAGCTGTCTTATTGTCACTTCAGTTACAAATTTCATTTCTCCATGTACAATAAGTTTTTGATGACAGGGTCTTAAATATTTTTCATTTACCATATGATTTAGCAAACAGGAAATAGTGAGTGGACATTTAGTAAAGGGAGGAACAAAAGAAAGGGAGGTAGGACCAAGGGAGCAGGAGAAGAAGAGGGACCGATCTGAAGCCCCCTCCTGGAACAGAAAGTTGAGAAGTTACTCTGTGCTGTGTTTTTTATATCTACTAATTTCTTGCCCTACCTGATCCTGATCTTCCATGTTCCTTGTCATTTTTGTTAAAACCCAGAGTAAATCAAATGCTGTTGGACTTGCCGCGACCCCTTGAAAGGTTATAAAAAAGATATTTTCCTGTGGTCAGGAGATTTCTCTGAAGACTCTCCTCTGGTTCTCTCTCATCATCTTGTCCAACACAATGATTCTTCTGATCTTACTGTGAGGTGTTTCTGGAGTCATTTGTAGTTCCATATGAATCTTAGGGTAGTTTTTTTATTTATGTGTTTGTTTTTTTGTTTTCTGTTTTTTTTTATTGTTTTTTATCTAGATCCAAAGTTTAGTTGGAGAATTGAGGCCACCGATATTTGAAATTATTAAGAAAATGTGTGTGCTAATTGTTGTCATTATGTTGTTGATTATTAGTGTTGTTTGTTTTCTCAGTGGAGTTCTGTATTTTGTTTATTGTGGTTTCATATTTCTTTTTCTTCTAAAAATATATTATGATCATTTTCGCAACAATTCTAATAAACTTCTCCTAGTTCTTCCCCATCTCCTTCCAATTTTCTGTCTTCTTGTTCTTCTCATTTATTTTATTGAAAATATATTTTTTAAACAAAATATCCTGATTATGATTTGCTCTCCTTTAACTCCTCCCAATCCACATTATCTCCCCATTCACCAAAATCCACATCTTTTCTTCTTGCCTCAATTTAGGACTGAGAGTTTCAATGTAGCTCAGTCTCTTTGCATTGTCCATGTTTTCATCTTTGTGCTTCTTCTCGTAATGCTGGAGAAACCTTCTCTGATGATGTCTAAGTGAGATGCTGACCTATAGGTATAGCAGAATTTATTAAGAGTCACCATATTGCTACATTTTTTTAAAAAACGCAGAAAAAGTAGTACTTGGCTTTTCTTTGTAAGTCTGAGGCTCATCTAGACACAAGGTCTTGGTCCCTCAAGCAAGTAACCAGTGGCAATTGTGGAGTCCACCTCCTGAAGTAGGCATTAAATCTATTCAGCTGATTATTCACACATTTTTGCCATTATTGTGTCAGCGTATCTTCCAACTCAATACCATTGTAGCTTCAAGGGTTTATAACTGGATTGGTAGTAACCTTTCTCCTCTGGTAGCTTGCAAAGTACCTTCCTTACCATGAGTCAAAAGGGTGAAGAATCAAGATATTCACCAGTTTGATTTTTTCATGTCCAGTGAGTTATATGGGTGATTTCTTCAGCAATAAGGCTTTTCCATTAATTTGAGAAATGCAATCTATAACTTTGGCAGTAGCTGTGGTATTCTTATGGCAAATAACTCAACTGGGCCACTGGACAGTTTAATGAGTGGAGTGAGAGATGTTCAGTTGCAGTTTTGTCTTCCCATTTATTTGGTGACTCAATGTGTATTTCTTTCATATATGTATAAACTTTAAGAATCTTCTACCATCTTGGGTTTTCATATAACTCCATAAATGGCCCTATATTTTTGCTGTCCCTCTCCATATTTTCTCCCTCCTCCAATTCTTCATTTTATCCACAAATTCCAGTCTCTAACTTTCCATATACCCCAACTATCCATAACTACCTATTCTATTTCTCCTTCCTAAGTAGATTCTTCTCTACCCAAAAGGAAGATCAGATTCAGAATCAAATAGCTAATGTCTCCCTATAGGCTACAGTATTTAAATACTTGGTTCCCAGTTATTGGCACTATTTGGAGAAGTTTATAATGCATGATCTTGAAGAAGAAAGTACATCATTGGGAGATGAATTTGTGAGTTTAAAGCCTAACGCTATATCCAGTTTGTTGCTTCTACATTGTTCTTGTCAAATGGATATGTTCCCTCTTCTTTCTGCTATTGCCATTAAGCCTTGCACATGCTGCTCTGTCTCCCAATTATGAAGGACTCCTATCCTTCTGGTACAATAACTCAAAGTAAACCCTTAGAAAAGTTGCCTTTGTCATGGTATTAAATCACAGCAATAAAAAATTAATTAAGGCATGGTATATACTTGTTTCTTTTTTGTTTTTTGAGAGATAGAGTCATATTGTTCTATGTCCAGACTTGTTTTGAAACTATGCTGTTATTAACGTTCTTTCTTCCAAATGCTGAGATTACAACCATATGCCAAGATGTCAATTTTATGATATTTACTTTCAATGAATTACTAAATTTTGTTAGATGGTGTTTACTTGAATATATTTGCGTGGCTATTCATTAAATGTGTTGATTTGAGGTTTTCTATTCTGTTGTTTTTCTTGATTTTAAGTAATAACAGTCTGAATACAAGTTTACTTCTCTCTAATTACATCGAAATTGTAAAAGTTGATTACCATTAGGTCAATAATTGCATAGCAAGTTTATCAAGAAAAATATTCTAATTGCTGGATTTTCCTAGAGAGATGTCTATAATTTTGGAATCAATCTCTTTATTTCTAGATATTTTCACATTTTTCTGGACTATCAAATTTGCTAGTGTATAAAAGTTTTAGTTGTCTTACAGAAATAAGGTTTTTTGTGATATCAATTATATGTCTACCCATTATGATTTGATTATTTTATTAATTGATTTTCATTTTGCCAATCAAACATTACTTGATATGACTCAACAGTAAATATCACAGCCAATGAAGTAATATAATAGAGGTACATAAGGTTATAATAGAACACATTAATATGGCATAACAAATAAAATAGATCTTAGCTAATTCTTAAATTATATTTTATATTTATAGCTGACAAAACATATTAAATTTTCTGTTTTAAAAGTAATTATTTTGTTATTGCTTTAGCTATTCATGTTTTTATTAATAACATGCTTTCTATTTATACAAACAACAGGATTAAATTTGAATAATTTTAATATTTGATATATCTGAATTCAAGGTATAATGTTTGTTTTCCAGTGGATTCTTTTAAGAACATTATTTTTTCCAAGTGCTTCTTCTTTAAGCATTTAAAAATAGAATCTTATAGTGTAGCCAAGACTCTATTTGAACTCAGCTTCATGCCACAGCCTCTTCAGTTGTTTGAGTTACAGAATTCTACCACAAGGTCTATATTGTACAAGTACTGAATTTCTTCAATAGTAAAAGAAATCAACCAAATATTTATTAAACTGTACATCTATTCCTTTACCCTCTGTTGTAGCTTGTTTCTTGGTTGTTAGGATAAAATATTTAATAAAACTAACTTAAAGAGGGAAAGAGTATATTTCAGTTTACACTTTATAACCAATTATGAAAGGAAATTAAGCCAACAATTCAAGGGAGGAATTTGTAGGTGTTATGTCCAAGTCACAGGGACACCAAAGACCAATGAAGAGCCAGTTCTGATACAAACACATAAGGGTCTTTATTATGAGCTTGTGATCAAAAATTTTTACTGTCACTGTTGCAGTGGGCCACAAGTGAGAACCTTGAGTCTAAGGTTATGGGGGTATTTGTTGTGCTTACAGCAAGTTTGGGAAATTTCCATATGGGTCAACAGGTCAGTATCTTAAAAACTGCATTTCTGGCATAATCTGCAGGAACAAAACACAGAGGCAAAACCACCTGATGAACAGGATGGTTAGGTTATCTATTTTCTGCAGTATTGTTAGTCATCTATATGTACCTTGACTCTGCTGTTGTAGCCTGCTTAGTTGTTGCTAAGAGGATTTGCCATAGGATATATGTTGAATTGGACTTTGTAGTTTTCCTGCTGGAATTGGAGTTGGTTAGGTTTTATAGTGGGCAGGAACTGAAGTATACACCACAGAAAAATACTACTTACTGGCTTTCTATTATTAGACCTGTCTACCTTCAAACAAAAAGAAAGCAAAAGAAAAACAAAAGCAAAAACACAGCAAAAGAAAACAAAACATCAACTGGATGAACCTGGAAGCCAAAAGGTGATTGCAGTCCACATTGCACAGCTTAGTGAAACATTCATCCTGGTAACCTGAAAATCACTGTATCTGCCTGTGAGAAAACCTTGAACTTCTGATTATAGATGTATCTAAGATCTGAAGGAAGTGAATAAGAGAGTATCATCTAACCCACATTCCCAAACCAATATACTCCCATGAGTCTGATTCCTCCAGATCTGAAAGATACATTCTTCAGGCTCTGATTGGCAGAAGTGATTCAGATCCTCTTTGCTATTAAAATTCAAGACCCAGAGGGAGCATACAGAGGGTAACTTACCTGGAACAGGTTGCCACAAGAATAAAACCAACAAGCAAATAAATAACACTGTCAAATCTGGTTGGATGAGACAGTAAGTGTTGATTTCCTGCCCTTCTGTTCAAGGTTCCTAGAACCATACTCTTATGTAGACAATCACCTCTAACTTCTGAAACTGAAATAGATTTTAAAGGGGCTACTCTGGGACTTCTGTAATAGTTACAGAACTTAGGCTATGGATACTTGGCCAAGAAAGCTGAACATTATACATCAAGGGGGCTACTTATTTGGCTACCAGCTGAGGGAAGGAAAGGAGCCTATCTCAGAATAGGATTACTGCCATCCTTCAGATCTCAAATTCAAAAACTATGAGACAGGCTTAGAGTTTCTAGGTGTAGACGGGTATTGTTACCTCTGTATACTAGGATTTGTATAAATAGCAAAGTCTTTATAGAGCAACACAAAGGGAAGCACCAAGCTCCCTATCTGAGACTAAATAAAAACTGTTTGAGGCTTTAAACACAGTTCTGACCTAGGCTCTAGCTCTAGGACTTCGAGATGTTTCTAAACCTTTTCATTTGTTTATCCACGAAACAAAAGACATTGCAAAAGGAGTTTTAACTCAAATTCTGGGGTCATGGAAATGCCGTATGGCAAATGTTTCCAAGCAATTGAACTATATAGCCACAGCGTGACCCATGTGTCTAAAAGTTATGGCTGTGATTGCTATTCTAGAGAGTAAACAGAAGATAAGTTGACTCTGAATCAGGATCAAAGAACCCTATAGATTTGAGTCCTTCCTCTAAGGAACATCAGAATGTTGGCTGTCTTATGTCCATGTGACATGATAAGGCCCTACTTCTGAACCACCAAGTCGAGTTTAAGAAACCCATCTCCATAAATTCTGGTATCTTCTTGCCTGATGACAATCCTCAGGTGGTTATTAATGACTGCTGTGAGGTGACCTTATTGGTCTAGAAGATTCAACACAATCAAATGGACATTTTCTTGACAGATGAGGGCAGCTATATTATTGATGGAACCAGGTATGAGGGAGGTGTAGTGGCGATTTAACTAAAATGAGGCACCAAGCCACAAGGCCAGGTACCTCAACCCAAAGAAAAGATCGACTGTTTGAACGGAGGCTCTCAGATGGGAAAAGGGGAATTTTATCAGCATATACACAGTCATTATGCTTTTGCTACTGCACATGTCTATGCTATGATCTTCAGAGAAAGAGGGCTTTTCATCACTGGGTAAAAACGGCATAAAATTTGACTCCCTGGAGGCAAGATGTAACTGGGTCACTCACCTAGCTACCTAACAAATAACCCTAAGACCGTTTGGTCCTATTGATATTCTGGTGAACGCCCCAAACCAATTACTGTATAATACTCTATCATACAACCAAGTGAAAATAAGAGTATGAAAAATAAAGAAAAAAGACAGCTTAGTATAACTGACATAGGACAGAAATATTTCCCCAAAATAATTGGCAAGATTCTGATAACTGACTTGTCATGATGTAACCATCTAGGGATCCACAAAATTTTCTGAGTTCCTCAGACAAAGGTATCTCTAGACTAGACAGCCTGATATGGGAAGTCCTTGTCAGATGTCAGGTATGTGTTTAAGTAAATCATAAAAATAGACACCTTACTCAGGAAAGGATCTAAATAAGAGGCCAACACTCAAGCACACTCTAGAAAAGCAACTTTACTAATGTTTGTCCTGCCAGGGGAGCATATAAGTACTTGATAGTTTTAATAGGTACCTTTTCCAGGTGAGTAGAAGTATTCCCTACCTGGACTGAAACTACTCAAATAATACTATAAAAGTTCCTCCAAAAATGGTCCCCTATTTTGCCTCCCTAGCAATGGCATAAATAGAACAATGATCTGGCTTTCCAAATCAAAATCTATCAATTAATAACTAAAGCTTTAGGCATAGATTGAAATTCGATTATGAATTTAGACTTCAGAATTCTGTGCAGGCAATAAAGTAGATATGTAAAATAAAAATTAAAAAGTTAAATATATTTTTTATTTAAAAATAATATTCTAATTTCAATAGTCCCTAGACTTTAATATACTCCCAGACCTTAGCACAACTGACTCCATGATGGAACTGATTTACCACTCAGGCTGTAAAACTCAACCTGTAGGCATTGTTGCCAAAACAAAAATAAAGCCTAATCTATCAAAGTCTGTAGTCTGGGAAAGTCTCTACATGTACAAACCTTGCTTTTTGCTTCTATAGCTCTTCTTCTGGCTAGCTGTACTTGCTAACTCAAGTATGTCAACTCAGGGTATGACTTTTGTGTTTAACAGTTCAATCTGAGAATGGCTTAGGGCTACACAGGGATCTTGAACACCAATTGTAATTGTTGGTCCACTAACAAAAACTGTCTATTGGCTTAAAGCTGTGTCTCAGTATCCTTTCTGGTGAATATCCAACAATAACAACCAACCAATCAAACACAGAAACACACAAAATCAACCAAACAAGTAAACAAACACACCAAAGCAAAACAAATACCCTTCCATTAAAGTCTGGTTAAAGGTGGATAAACTGTCCTTTTACTTTGCTTCAGGCTTGCTGCATCACATATAGGAAAAGATTTATCACTTTTGAGCTTATGTTTGGAAGGCATCTCCCATTGCCTGCTAAGCTCAAAGAACAGCAGTTTGTAGAACTATCTAAGAATTCCTTTACCTACTGCAGACCATCTAGTCCTCTATAAAGACTATTCATCAGATTAACTGAAAGACCCAGCAGATCTCCAATTCAAACATGGTGATATATTGTGAACCTGGTTTAAGAGAGTAGTCAAAGGCATTCAAGAACCAACTCAGGAAGAACTTTGAATGGTAATTCTCTCTGTCACCATTATTGGAATGGCAATTGCCAATATACCATGCATCCAACAAATACAGATCAAAAATGCAGAAACTATAGGCACCAGTACCAAAAGAAATTTACACACACACACACACACACACACACACACACACACACACACACACACACACACACACATACATACACACACACACACACATGCAAAAACAACAAAACAAAAACAGTAAAGTTTCATTGGGTCTCAGGTCATTCCAATCCTTTCCAACTCTACCTCCTCCTGAGTCTTGTGTTTGTTCCTATTGATATGAGTATACATTAAACTCCCACTGCCCTCAGGGAACTGAGGAAGATAGCAAAGATAACCATAGACCAGCAACCATAATCTACCTTGACTTATGTCCACTGATGCACGCTTTAAGAGTTTGTTGAATCAGAGAAAGGAAAGCTAAAAGAGTTTATCTTTTAACATAGAAATACAGAGTTTACAATTCTATGCTCTACTGTCTCTGGGCATCCTAATTAACAACATCAAGGAAATTTTCATTCCAAAAATTGACTTGTAAAACAGGGGCTTCTGGGAACATAAGAATGAACTATCTGAATTACATATCACTTTTCAACAGATACTCGAAAGGTCAGAAGGACCAGGACAAACGTCTTGCAGACCCTAAGAGACCACAGATGTCAACCTAGACTATAAGCAGCAAAATTTTCAGTCAACAAAGATAGAGAAACTATGATATTCCATCACCAAACCAAATTTAAACATTTGTTTTCTACTAACCCAGCCCTACAAAAGACACTAGAAGGAAAGCACCAACAGGAGGGTAAATACACCCAAGAAAACAGAAGAAATTAATCATGTCACAGCAAAACCAAAAGAAGAGAACTACACACACACACACACACACACTCATGCACACACACACACACACACACACACACACACACACACACAACTCACCAACATCATAATTAAAGGAACTAACAATCATTGGTCTCAGCATCAATGGACTCAATTCACCAATAAAAAGACACAGGCTATCATAGTAGATGCTTAAACAATATCTATCATTCTTCTGCATATAAGAAATATACCCGAACAACAAAGATATATATTACCTTAGAGTAAAGGGTTAGAAGATGGTTTTATAAGCAACTGGACTCAATAAACAAACTGCAGTAGACATTGTAATATTTAATAAAATAGACTTTCAACCAAAAATTATTAAAAGTTATGGAAATGGACACTTCATATTCATCAAAAGAAAAAAATGCACCAAGAGGACATCTAAATTCTGAATATCATTGCTCCGAATACAAGAGGAGCTACATTCAGAAAAGAAACATTACTAAACATTAAATCACACATGTAACCCAACACATTAATAGTGTAGGACTTTAACACACTACTCTCACCAATGGACAGGCCATCAAACAGAAGCTAAACAGAGAAATAATGAAACTAATAGATTTTATGAACCAAAAAGTCCTAAGAATTATCTACAGAACATTTAACCCCAAAACAAAAGAATATACATTCTTCTTATCTCCTCAAGGAATCTTTTCCAAAATTGACCACATACTCTGTCACAATCAAGACTCAATAGATACAGGAAAATTGAAATAATAACTCGTATTTTAATAGACTACCATGGATTAAAGTTGGACTTCATGAACAACAGAAAAGCTAGAAAACCAACATACTCATGGAAACAGAACAAATCTCTAGTCTATGATCAATGGGTCAAGCAAGAAATTAGAAATAAATTAAAGACTTTGTAGAATTCAATTAAAATTCAGGCACAACATTCCCAGGTTTTTGGACATAATGAAAACAGTACTAAGAGAAAAGTTCATAACATAAAATGCATCCACAAAGAAATTATAAAGTTCTCATTCTAGCAATTTAGAAGTGCATCTGAAAGTTCTAGAGATAAAAGAGGCAAACACACTGAGGATGAGGGGTAGAATAATCAGAATCGTGGCAAAATCAATCAATTAGAAACAAAGAAAACAATATAAAGAAATAATGAAATCAAGAGCTGGTTCTTTCAGAAAATCAACAAAATAGTGAAACCCATAGCCAAATTAACTAATTACATCAAAAACATCATCCACCTGCATCAAGTAGGCTTCATCCAAGTGGAAGCAAGGATTGTTCAATATATGAAAATGAACCAATCTAATCCACCATATAAAAAATTCTGAAAGAAAAAAATCACATGGTTATCTCATTAGCTGCTGAAAAAAAAAAAAAAACCTTTGACAAAATCCAATACCCCTTCATGTTAAAAGACTGGGAGAGACCAAGAATTAATAGCACATATCTAAACATGATAAAATAAATATACAGCAAATTAACAGCCAACATCAAATTAAGTGGAGAAAATTTAAACAATTAAAATAAAATCAGGAATAAAACAAGGCTACCTACTCTCTCACCATCTATTCAATATAGTAATTGAAGTTCTAACCAGAGTAATAAGACAACTAAAGCAGATCATGGATATCAAAATTGGAAAGAAAGAGGTCAAAGCATGCCTATGCATAGATAATATGATAGAATACATAAGTGACCCCCAAAATTCTATCAGAGAACTCTTACAGCTGACAAACACTTTTAGCAATGTAGCTGGATACAAAAGTAATTAACTCAAATAAAAAGTGGTCCTCCTTATACAACAGGTCTAGGAAGAAATTAGGGAAATAGCATTCTTTATTGTAGCTATGAATAATATAAAATATCTTTGTGTAATTATAAGCAAACAACTGAAAGACCCATATGACAAGAACTTCAAGTCACTGGAGGAAGAAATTGAGGAAGATATCAGAAGATGGAAAGATCTACCATGTTCATTGATTGGTAGGATTGACATAGGGAAAATGGCCATCTTAACAAAAGCAATCTACAGACCTAATACAATCCCCATAATTATTCCAACACAATTATTTACAAACCTTGAAAGGGCAATTTTCAACTTCATATGAAAAACAAAAATCCCAGAATACTTAAAACAATCCCGAACAATAAAAGATCTTCTGGAGGTGTCACCACCCTTGACTTCAAGCTGCACTACAGAGCAATATTAACAAAATCTGAGTCTCATTGGTATAGCAACAAAGAGGTTTATCAATGGAATCAAAGCAAAGACCCTGAAATAAACCCACACATAACAGGCACTTAATATTTGACAAAAATTGTAAAATCATAGAATGGAAAAAAAGAAAGCATGTTCAACAAATGGCGCTGATCTAACTAGATGTCTATATGTAGAGAAATGCAATTAGATCTGTATTTATCACCCTGTACAAAATTCAAGTCCAAGTAAATCAAAAACCTCAATGAAAAACCAGATACACTAAATTGAATAGAACAGAAAGATGGGAATAACCTTAAACTCATGAGTAAAGGCGACTTCTTACTGAAGAGAACTCCAATGGCTCTAAGATCAACAAGTAATAATAAATAAATGAGACTTCATGAAACTGAAAAGTTTCTGTAAGACAAAAGACACTGTAAGGAGCACAGAACATCGGCCTACAGATATGGAAAGAATCTTCATCAACACTGTATCCAACAGAGGACTAATATTCAAAATATATAAAGAACTCAAGAAGTTAGACACCAACAATCTAAATAAACCAATTGAAAAATATGGTACAGGGTTAAACAGGGAGTTCTCAATAAAGAAATCTTGAATGGATGAGAAGTACTTAAAGAAATAACCAACATCTTTAGTCATGAGTAAAATGCAAATCAAAACAACCCTAAGATTACATATTATACCTATCAGAATGACTAAAATCAAAACCTCAAATTATAGCACTTGCTAGTGGGGATGCAGAGCAAGGGAAATACTCTTCTATTGCTGGTGTGAGTGCAAACCTGTGCAACCATTTTGGAAAACAATTCGGAAGTTTCTAAGGAAATTGAAGCTAGCTCTACCTCAAGACCCAGATTTCTCTCTCCTGGGAGTATACCCAGATGCTGACTCACTATGCCACAGGGTCACTTGCTCATCTAGGTTTATAGCAGTTTTATTCATAATAGACACAAACTGGAAACAACCAAGATGTCCCTTAACTGAAGAATGGATAAAGAAAATGGAGTATATCTACATAAGTGAATATTATTCAGAATTTAAAACAAAGACATCATGGATTGTCTAGACAATGGACGGAACTTGATACTATCATCCTGAGTGCAGTAACTCAGAGCCAAAAAATACATATGGTATGTATTCACTTATAAGTGGACATTAGCCATAACGTGCAGGATATCCATGCTAAAATCCACAGACCCAACGAAACTGAGTCATATAGTGGTCCCAAATGAGGATTCACTACTCCTACTCAGAACAGGAAACTAAAGATTCCTCTGAGATGGAGGGAGGGAGGGATCTGGGTAGGAGATGAAGTGAGAAGGGTAGTGGGGATTGTAACCACCTTTGAGGAAAAGGAGAGTGAGAGAGGACTGGGAATTAGAATGAACATCTGGGTTGGGGGTTTCTCTGGTAACTAGCTGGAGGCTGGGAATGGGATAGAATATGGGACGTCTACAAGAGTGACTCTAGCTACTCCTACTAGAGGGGAATATAGACACTGAAATGGCCACCTCCAGCAAGGCAAGATTTCCAGAGTAGGGAGGCACACATCTGTCCACCCACAAAACGTTCAATCCAAAATCTTGCCTAAAAGATGTATAGGGGTAAACATGGAGCAGAAACTGAGGGAACAACCTACCAATGACTGCCCCAATTTGAGACTCATTCAATGTGAGAAATCCAATCCCTTAAACCATCAATAACACTTTGCTATGCCTACATACAGGAAGCTAGCAAAACTCTTCTAAGAGGCTTCATCAGGCAGCAGATGGATGCAGATGCAGAGGCCCACAGCCAAACAGTCTTGTAGAAGAGTGGGGGACAGAAGTGATCCAGTGAGAGAGGTCGATGAGACCATAAGAAACTCCACAGGGTCAACTAACCTGGGACCACAGGGCCTCACAAAACCTGAGTCACCAACCAGGGAGCATACAAGAAGAGCTGGGCCTAGAACCCTACATATTGGTAGCAAATGTGTCACTTGGTGTTCCTATAGTTGCCCTAACAAGTGGCTCTGGGGCTGTCTTGGTCTCTGTTTCCTTCCCTTGGATCCCTTTCCCCCACTTCTTGAACTGCCTCAGTGAGAGAGGATGTGCTTAGACCTGCTGTAGATGTCCCAGAGTAGTGGTACACAAGGGAGCTTCTACTTCTCTGAGGGCAGTGGGGAAGAGATTTGTAAAAGTTGGACTGGAAAGACAGAAGTCTGTGTTTGGGATATAAAGTGAATGAAAAATCAAACAAATGAACATACAAATGAACAACAACAACAACAACAAAGACCTAAACTAAACCTAACCAAAAACCCTTCCTGCAAATCATTCAAGACTTCTCTGTGAGAAATGTTTTTTTTCTGTTTTTATTGGTTTGCTTAACACACTTTCAATCTTAACTTTGGTCTTGGTGAGTAGTGTTTAGATCTCCACCCTTCAAAGAGAATACTCGGTAAGTATGACAGAAGATAAAGATAAGATGAAGGACAGAGTGGAGAAGGAGGAAGATACAATGAGGAAAGGAAAGAGAAAAAGAGATATTTGGGAGGATGCTAGGAGAATCATGAGTCAAAATGGGTGTTCGTGCGCTAGCGTGAGTGTGTGTGTGTGTGTGTGTGTGTGTGTGTGTGTGTGTGTGTATGTGTTTAGATGCAAATCTTTTTTTAAATTTTATCTAATCCTTTTTTACACTCCAGATTTTATCCCCCTCCCGTTCCACCCTCTGACTGTTCCACATTCCATACCACCTCACCCCACCTCCATGAAGATATCCCCACCCCACCTATCCCCCAACTCACCCACCACCCACCCCAACAGATCTCCTCACTTCTATTTAAGGTATGAAAATAAACTGTCTCCTGAAATTTCATCTCTTTCAAGCTTGACTGCCAGAAAATACAATTCAGGGTAATGATTGGATCATGATCTCTCTGGCCTCACCAGTGGATTATTCCAGATTAGATATTTGATCTAACAAAATGCTGCTCTGAGTTTTATTACAGTTGAAAATTTCATTTCATCATATAGTAGTCAAATATATTAAAACAAATAAGTGTAAAAACAAATTAGCTCATGGAAACTGTTTTTAAAGTTATCTTAAGTACTAATCTGATTTTTCTCTTGCCCCCATTTCTACCATGTGCTTTTCTCTGCTCTTTGAAAACTAGAAATGGAAATTGTGACGAATAAGGGATGGAATTTGAGCTGCTGGACTTCAAACAAATTTGGATGTTTGGGGCATGTGTGTAGGGATTATTCCTTGCTTAGACATTTAAATATGTCATTAGAATTATAGATTTTTAACCTTCAAAAGGGAAATAATAGTGGTCTATACTTTGCAACAGTGTTACAAGGATAAATTATAAGTGAAAAATTTGATGCTCAATATTTTTACAGATTTCTTCCTGACAATCTCAAGACATCAGTTCTTGATTCTTAAGAGCTTCACATTTCAGAGAAATGACATCTAGGAGGAAAGGGATAAAAAAGCCTTGAGACATTTATGTCAAAATCAGTGTAACCTTAAACCAAAAACACTCCCGTGTCTCTCAGCAGCTGCTTCATTTGTGACAGGTGCTTGTTCATGTTAAGTCAGCTCAAGCAGTTCATGAACAAGCTCTCTGCAGTAGCAAATACTTTTTCTTTCTACCAGCAGGGGCCACCCACTGGTCTCGGTTTTATAAAATTAGTTTAAGTTGGAACTAAAACCTACAATTAAAAGTTTATGTGTGCATAGTGTTATTATTTCACTGCATGGACTTTCCACTAAATTGAACAGTAAATGGTATTTTTTCCTGGTTCAATTAAAAAAATGTGGGCTGGTTAATTACTAATGGTACTGATTAATTTTTTTGCACTTATGGCTTTCTCTGCCTATTTTCCTATAACTTGCAACTGAAAATTCAAACATGCAAGCTTATTAAACTTAACAGAGATCTAAATCCTGTTACTCTGTCCTCTAGCAGTCTTTTTTCAAGGATCATATCCAATATGAACATAAATCCAGCTAATTTTTAAATAATTTTTAATATCTATAGTATTTCAGGAAATTTTATGACAAATTCCTATTATAGAATCATTATTAAGATGTTTACTGTTTGCATATAACATTCATTTGGAGAAAACATGGAGGTGATTTTCATGACTCTATGGTTAGTCTCACTGAAAAGTGCATGGACACACAATAGATATTTCTATGACAGAGACAAATAGTACCTTTATAGAAAAGTTCCCCCTGTGTAGACTCTCACTCTTGAGTTGAAATTCAATAAAAAATATCCTAATATTCACTAAAATGGAATCACTATATAGTATAAATACTGCCAAGTCTTTTGAACAAGAAGAACACTGGAAATTTTGAAGTAGATTGAAGTAAAATTGAAAACATGCTTTATCGAGTGAGGCAAGGCAGGAGCAGTGAACACAAATGCTTTTGTTGTTTTAGACCTAGTCTATCACACTGTCAAACTTAGTAAGATATATATCTTACTAAGAGAGAGAAAAAGAGAGAGAGAGAGAACAACAGTTCTCAACTGAACTGCCTAAATGGCACTATTTTATATATATATATATATATATATATACACACACACACATATATATTTATAATCTGATTATATATATACATATATATGTGTGTGTGTGTATACATATGCACTTTGAATCTCATCCATCTTTGTTTTCTTTAGTAGAGATAATTTTAGTGGTTAAGTTTCCATCCTGAGTAACTGATGGAAGACCTGTTAAAGATCTGATCAGAGCAAGATAAGCTTCTACATGAAATGTATGAGACAAGGAAGGAAGAGACAAAGAAAGAGAAGAAAGTAACACAGACAATGCAGAAAGCTGATTGCCCTGCATGGAGACATCTCAACAAGCTAGCTGAAGAAGAACAGACCATTCGTCAGACTGGCAGACTAAAAACCTTGATGCTGAAGTGAACATTTGCTGAAGAATAGATGATTAGGACTTTGATTATAGGAAAAGAATCATTGCACCAAAGGATCTTCAAAGGAACCTACGGACTGTAAGGCTTATGGGATCTGTAATTATTTCTGTTCTAATAGATGAACTCTATGGTTTTTAGCTTAAACAGGAAGGGAGAAGATGTAGAGACATTTTAACTCAATCACATGGCTGCTCTGGCAAGAGATCACATTCATATGATGATCTTCCTTCTCAGTCCATATGATTCAACTGGAATGAACACATGCCAAACACTTTTAACCCCTCTGGCTGGAATATAGCCATGCCTCTAGTACACACCTTTAATTGCTAACAATGAAGGTAAAGTTAGTTTGTAGAAGCAATCAGTCATGTTTAAAAGTGTTGTCTAATTGAGGGGCAGAGAAAATGATGAATCAAAGAAAGATTTGGCAGAATGAGTCAGAGATAGGATATGACGAACTCTCATGAGAACAGACAGGATAGGGAGGCTACTTAAGATCAGCCCAGAGTGAGTCAGAAATGGAGGGCAATTCAGTTGAGTGCAGTTGATATGAGTTCAGGCAATGTAGTGGAGTGCAGATGAGCTTAGTTCAGTTTGAAGCTGATTAGTTAGGATCAGTTCACTTTGGACCAGTTAAGTTTGTTTGTTTGGTTGGTTTGGTTTTTAGAAAATATGTTCCTTTTATTACATGTCCTGTGAAATCAACACAAATCAATGTTAGGCACTTCATAAGTACACACTATGGGAAATGTCTACAAAAGATATATACATTGGTCAGGCAACACCACAGAGACTCACTCTTCTATTTTAAAAACAGTACAGAGAATTAAAAAGGTTAAATATTGCACATTTAGCCCAATCGTATCCTGCCACATAAAGTGCCAATTCAAGCCACTTTATAGTTAAATACAAGCACTCACTTTTTAAGCATCCAGAGTGTAATTTCTGGTTTTTCTTATTATTTACTCTTAGTGACTCAATACAATTTTTTGTGTAAAAGTTAATTTTTATCCAGACTTCATAAAGAGTACTATTATTCTAGGTAACCCAGTAGTTAGGATAATGCCAAGTTCACAGCTAGCTTGGTCTATCATTTGACTCAATCCCAACCTGGGCAAGATCTGAAGTTCTAGGCTAGACTTGGCAATATGGTGGAACCTTTCTTAAGGGTATAAAATGGGCAGAGGTATAGCTTTGCGCTTTAACAATGGAGCACTTGGCAACCTGGGGCAACATCCTATCTTAAAAACAACAAAATCAAAACAAAAACAAAAAAAGAGTAAGTTTTTATGATGGATAACACACAGGTTGGTAAAGTACTACTGTGCTTATGCATAATTATTTGTATGTTGTTTCACTCTACTTTGGATTTTTATTCAACTATTTGGTGATTTTATGAAATATACTTCCTATAGGGAGAAAACATTATTTATTAAAATGTGTTAGAAGCAATTATAATATCAGGCTCTTATTAAGTCCAAAGCATAACTTGCTTACATCAAACATATCAAAGATTTAATCAAAGTATGATACACTTGAATTCATTAATAGGATGAGAATTATATCTTTTTATCAAACCAAATTATTTGACTTGAATTGGGAGATGAGGACACTGATTTTAAGCAAGAGCATCATCACGCAGTGGCAATCTTTCCTTTGATTTCTTTAAGCCTATTTTACTTAAATTTCAAAAGACAGGCATTTTGTTTATTTTGAAAATCCTCCTGAGTAGCTTACAAGCCAGAATCCCTGGAGTGGGGATCCAATCAGGCTCCATAGCCTCATCGCTTCTGTTCTGTTCTATAAAAGCTAAACCCACCAGGGTTATCCCAGGAGAACAGCCCCAGTTATGAAAGACAGACTACTTGTAGAGCCGAAAGAGCTGAAAGGAATCCCATGGGATCCATACAAAACATTCCATACAGAATAAATTTTCACCATCTCTAGATAACTTATTTTTTTAGGCCATGTTTACAGCTTTGTTTTTTTGTTATTCTGAGCATCATTATTGTGAATTAAACCACTGGCTGTGCTTTACAATAATATACGCTGTGGGCTTTCATGCACTGTGAAGTTGTTAATTTCTAACATATTTGGTTATAACTTTGTAATCCCTCAACTTCATATAGTTTTTAGGAAAATTTCAATCAAAAATAACTTGCTTTCTCATAACACCATCAGAATACCAAATATTCCCATATTAAAAAGTCAAGGATTTATCAAATATCATAGGTATATTGCTTAAGTAAAGAAATAACCATGGGGTCTAGGAAGGTGATTCAGTTTATAAAGTGATTGTAAAGTAAGAAAATAACCTGAAAATGGATATCTGTTGCACACTACAAAAAGTTAGGCAAAGTAGCACATACCTTCAATCACAGTGTCAGTAAAAAAAAGTCCTTTATGCTGGCTATTGGATAAGTCTAGCCTAACCTGTGGGTTTAGCTTCCATGAGAGATACTGTCCTAAAAAAAGAAGGGTAATTAAGAAGGCAGCTGGCAATGCCCTTTGACTTACACAGGTACATCCGTAGGCATATATACCTATGCAAAATCATGTGCATGCAAATGAATATATGACTACATATAATATATATATACACACAAATACACACAAGCAAACACCACACACACACACACACACACACACACACACACACACACACACACACACACACACACACATACACACTATGTACCCATACCCTCTACCAACCATTTGCCCCTTCTAGGATAAATTTATAAATAAAAATCAAGCTTCTTTCAGGAAGAATCCAATTAAGGTATGTCCTTTGTGATATCATTAAATTATTTTGGAACTCTAAACTAATCATTTTTCCCTTTGGAGTCTCCATTCATTATGTTAAATTTATGAGAAGCTATAACTTCTATCACAACAAATTGAGAATTAAGTGTGAAATGAGTTCAGTTATCTTCCAACACATGGCTTTTCACAAATAAGGGTTGTATTCATTTTCCAAAACAACCCACATATTTGTAACCCAGATATTCTTCTAGAGATAGCACATGATCTTTAATATGTATGTTCACCTAGCTTCTCTTTACAGAAAATAAAAAGAAGACACATAAAATGTTCTAAAAATCTTAAAATACTGCTTACATATTAGTAATTTAAAGGGATATATAAAACTGTGGTAAATTTTTGATATGTAAATACTAGAAGATACCTTAGTTTGGAAAGACTCAATATTTGTTCTGTACAATTCCTTTTAGAATGTATATATTTACCTAAATTTCTAGTTGATGATATATAAGGAATCAGGGATGATACAAGAATAATTTCAATTTCTATTAATCAACAGCACTGATATAAAAAGAAAAGCATAAATATGAGTCAGTACAGTGTATGTGAAAATTTGTTATATTTACTATACATGTAAAGTGATTGCTTTGATGTCAATTAATGGGAAGGAATGGAGCTAGAAGAGGGAATATGTAAGGGAAAGATAGAAAAGATAATGAAACATATTTCCTTTTTAACTCCTTTGCCCAAATATGTCTTTGTCATATAGACCCTTTTGTTATTTTCCACTACATTGACTGCATTAGAAATATAGTGTAAAAGGAGCTATCTTGGTCAATAAGGTTAGTCTTGCTGTGTTGAGCTTGTAGTGGCATGGTACATCCTAAGTAATGGTGGAAGCACATGAAGGAGCAAGGAAGGAGCAGAAGGGAAGGTGGGTATGAGGGAGGAGAGAGAGAAAGGGAAGGAAGGAAGGGAGAAGGAGAAGGGAAGGAAAGAAGGAAGAAAGAGAGAGGGATAAAGGGAAAGCAAAATTGAGGCTGCAATGAAGGGAGGCAAAAAGAGAACCTGAGATTCTATCCTAATTTCATAGTTATAAACGTTTAATGAATTAAGAAGATTATTTCAAAGGTGGTAACAGAATCCCTGAGACACCTAAGAAAGAATAAAGAACACTTTATTGCCTACTGGAAAAGTATCTTTGTTTTAATCTCTCCTGTAACTGCTCTGTTTCTCAGCCTCCTACAACATAGACCCAGTGAAATGACTGTGATGGGTTAAATTAAAGACAGGAACTCTGAACTAAGAAAATAATCCCTCTATTAAAAACTGCAAACTTACCTACTAACTTTGCCATAGAGAAGAGTATTTTCTAGTAACACACTAGGAACATATTTCCTTGTCCTCAGAGGAGCTAATTATCCCCCACCCTTTCCTCTACAAGAAAATTTATGTAACATCCTCAGTTAAAAAATATAGATATACAGAAAATCTCTGAAATCCCTGAAAGAGCAGGAAGGTAGTCTCTGATCACAAACTATGCAGGAAAGAGGGATGCCTTCAAAGTAGGCACATAACAGTCTATAGTTAACAGAAAAGTAAAGAAGGGGAGTATACCAGAGCCATATGGTGGCCCACTATCCTGTAATGACATGAAAAAGACAGTAGAGTGACTGAAGTGGTCATGCTGTGTTCTAAGTCCATCCTGTTGCTATGGCAAATATATGTCCGAAGCATGATACAGGAGGAAAAAGTTTAATTCACCACATAGCTTCAGTCTATCAGTCAGAGATTTTGAGGTAGAAATTCCAACAGCAAATAGATGCAGAAACTATAAAAGAATGCTTTTCTTAGAAGAAGGCATAAAAGGTCTACTATCCATGCCATGATTAGCTAGTTTTCTAGCTTCCTTTTCTTTTCTCTTCTTTTCTTTTCTTTCTTTTCTTTTTTCTTTTTTTCTTTTCTTTTCTTTTTTTTTTCTTTTCTTTTCTTTTCTTTCTTTGATTTTAAGGCATGCTTTCTCTGAGTAACAGCCCTGCTGTTGCTGTCCTGCAACTCCCTTTGTAGGCCATTGGCTGCACTATATTTAACAAATATAAACAAAGCACACAGGCTGTTATTTGAGAAAGAGTACTTGATTTCAGAAATATTATTTTTAGACTCCTGGTTTAGTTTTCTTTAAAAAAGAAGTAGTTATTTAGGACACAGTATTCAGTTGAAGTACCCAACTCTTGAGGAAGAGTAACACAATGCTTCTCAAACCACGATCTTTTGTGAGCATCAAGCGGTCAGGCTTGCAGGGCATGGAAGCACAAAGACATGGATGCTAAACTTAAATTTCAAAGCTGACTCAATATTTTTAATATTAATTAAAATGAATTATTTAGATAGACAAATCATTAGGCTTGTTTAATGGAAGCTAGTTCAACTTACATAGATGTTTTAACAAGAGTTAATTTAGGATGACTGTCTCTGGAGAAATGATTTCAAAAATGATTATTACAATGAAGACTTTCTTCAGCCTACATGCCAAATTTCATTGACTTTCAAAATAGAAAAAAATAGAAACTGGTTTTTGCTGTTGTTGTCTACATCAAGTTTCATCTCAGGCACTTACTAGAAGCTTCTATTCTATCAAATGCCTTTCCTTGATGCAGATATAATCTTAGCATTCTCTCAAACCTTAAGAAGGAACATCTATTGTGAGTCTTGTTTAGATCTTATATCTATCATCTTATTTAATATTTATTATTTAATATTCTAACACCTGAGCTAGCAGAGGTAAAGAGATGGTTTTTATTCTCATTATTTATGATTATTATCCAATATGTTTCCTACTAATTTGATCATGTCCAGTATCTCACACTTGAAGACAGACAACTGGAATAGCTCTGCTAGTCCTGTATCACATCTGTCATTTGTCTTCCCATAGACCCTTATGTCTCAAAAGGAGGACACTGGCTTTTATGACTTTTAAATGTTGCAGTTTGCAAAGTTGCAAATTTAATAATTTTAATTTGCTGCATTCTATATTTGTGTTCTATTCATTTTTAATAAATTACTAAAAAATAGCAATTTAATTCAGGAAGCATAGTTTTGTTTTCTATGTGGTGGTGCTTTCAGATTTATTAGCTGGATGTCTCTGCTGCTGGTTCCCCATGGAAGTTGTAGCCAGTATTCAGAGTTGTAGCCAGTGTTCAGTCAGAGTTGTAGGCATCTTAATGTTGCCAGGATGGCTCATTCACATGGTGGTTGGCATGAATCTTCATCACTTGGCTATGAGACCTACCAATACAGTGGCAAGAATGTTATTAAGACACAGAAGCTGACCTTTTCTACAATGAAACTGCTCTGTCTTTGTTCTTCTAGTACCAAAGACAAAATTTGAGACAGACACTATACTTAGGTAACAGATAAATGGATTAAAGTGCATGAAACCCCAGGTTTAATACCAAACCCATATAAAGAACAAAAGAGTAACTGCTTTAATTTCACTTAGAGTTATAGTTAACTATTAAGTTAAGGGTTGAGGGAGATTTGATCACTGAATTTAAAAAAAAAAACATATCAAATGGTTGTGAACATAATATATTCAACAAATTTAGCCCTCTGTTTTCTCATACAGGTAAAATTCCTTGTCACCAAGAGCCGTTTCATAGAACTTCAGGTTCAGTTTTAACTGGTATCAGGTCTACACATGTTTCCTGAGTGAAGCAATCTGGACACGAGCATGTCCCTTTCATGCAAACTTTCAGTCTATGTGTACACCCTTACTATCTCTTTCTGTGATCTGTACTAGTGTTTATGCAGTAAAGACTTCCTAAAGATTCAGTGAAATAATATAAAGAACACATTTATCATTCTGACTACTGCAGAGCAAGAGAATAGTACACATTGATGGTGGTGGTTAGTGTATCATAGTGATCACATACAGATATGGACATACTTAACAGTATGCATTGCTTTGCTAAGATCTTGTCATACCTAAGTTATATGTTAACTAAGCTCCAAGGCTGAAGGAATGTCCAAGGTTTGTACAGTTTCCCAGTTTCTTTCTATAGTGGCTGTTTGAAATGCATAACAGAATCTAGTGGAGAAGAGGAATTTTTTAACATTGCTCACTGGAAAAGGCTTCCCTTATGTTGAAGTTTTCGTTATGTTTTTATCTTTGAGCCATGCTCAGGCTTTAGGAAGATTATCAAGGAAGGGATAAGATTTACAGGAATTCAAGGTAGTATGCTGTAAAACTGCAAGTAAAATATTCAGCTTAAATTCTTCTTTGAATAAATAATCACATAACCAAAAATAAACAAGTCACATCATGCTCAGTTTTAAAAGTGTTTTTAAACAGAACCCATAATATGATGGATAAATACAAGGAAAATCACAGAGATAAGATCACATGACTTCAGGGTTATAATGTTGACTTACTGATGAGCTGAGCATTCACACTCTTTCTTTTCCAATAGCTGTTTATTTCAAGTTCACAGAATTATCATCTTCTATTTATTTTGCCAACTTAGACATAATTCTAGGAAACTATAAGAAGATAAAGATAAAGTCTGCTATCCTTTTTATCTTAGTTTTACTACAGATAAAATTAAATGCATGCTAAATTATACTTTTCTTCAAGGGAAAGTATTTCCATGGTTTTGTATTGCCAAAAATATCCTGAACAAAATTTTAAACTGCTTCTTTTTCTTTGCCAAATCTTGTATTGTTAACCAATGTATTAAAAAAACCTTTTATACTCTCTTAAAATCCAATAACAATCTACAGATGAAGTAATGCTCTTTCCATATCTCTCATCTTCTTCTTCTTCTTCTTCTTCTTCTTCTTCTTTTTTGTATTGACTTTCCTTGGAAAAAGACATTTGTAGTTTATAATTTTATTATAAGGATTTAAAATCTCTATATATTAAATTAATTAATTTAGAATTTAGTGTCGGGTGTGTGTGTGTGTGTGTGTGTGTGTGTGTGTGTATGTGTGTGTGTGTGTGTGTGTGTGTGTGTGTGTGTGTGTGTGACAGCACTTATGGATGTCAGACAACTTTAAAAAGTCACTTCTCTCTTACCATACTGATGAATTGAATTCAGGAAAGAAGGCTTGACAGTAAGTGCCTTTATTCACTGAGCCCTTAAAAAGAGCCTACATTTTCTGTTTAATTACAAAAGATATGTTGTAATGCATAAACTTAATGTGTAAAGTTTAATGGTTAAATTTATTGTGTTAATTTTCAGGAAGCACATGCCATTTTATAATTCTAATTCAATATAAATCTATGACTTCCATCATGTCAGGTAATATAAGAACTAACAAAGGCATGTTGAGATGATAATATCTGAGAAAGGGCAATGGTGATTCAAAGTCTAAGTACAATTTTGCTTTTAATCCATATTTTTCTTTCTGTTCTCATGCACCTTTTCTTCCATTCATAGAAGCCATTGAAAATACCCTACATGTTAAATGTGTGTATTTTTAAAATATATTAAATGTTGTTATATTAGATCTGCTCTTTACTATATGAAGCATATGCAAAAAACTATATATTTTGCTTTGAACAAAGCTTATGTGTAAAATTTGAAGTGACAGAAGAAAGCAGCAACACAACTGGTTTCATTTGTTAAATATACACCCATAATGAGATTCCTTTTAAATGTTTTTCTTCTCAGAAACAATGTGATTCTGTGATTTTTGTGATAAACTGTAATTAATCTATAGTCTCAATATATTCTCTTAATACTTCAGAAAATATTGGGATCTTTATTATGTAAATTAAGTAGGAAAGTTAACCTGAACAAATGGTGACTAATTCCTAAAATATATTAAATTCAGAGCTCACCAAGGATGGTTGAAGAAGTGTCCTTGAATTTAGAAGGATGAATTTGAAAGTGCTGAAATGGATATCAAAATTAAAAATTAGAGAGATTCCATCTTATACATGTGAGAATAGTAAAAATTGAAAATGTAAGTGGCAGCTCATGATGGCAAGGATGTGGAGAAAGGGAAAACACCCCTCCAGTGCTGGTGGGAGTCCAAACGTGTACAGCCACTTAGAAGTTATTATAGTGCTTTCTTGGAAAATTGGAAATCTATCTACCTCAGGACACAGCTATACTACTCCTGGGCATATACCCAAAGGAGGCCCAATCCTATCACAAGGACACTTGCTCAACTATATTCATAGCAGCTTTATTTATAATAGACAAGAAGTGGAAACCATTTAGATGTCCATCAACTGAAGATCGGATAAGAAAATATGGCACAATTACACAGTGGAATACTACCCAGCTAGTAAAAACAATGACATCATGAAATATGAAGCCAAATGATAGAACTAGAAAAAAATCGTGACAGCACACCCAGAAAAATCAAACATGTTATGCACTCACTCATAAGTGGATTTTAGCTTTAAGGTAATCATGCTACAGTCCACAGGCCTAGAGAAGTAAGTAAAAGATTGTCTTAAGAAGAATGAATATAAGGCTCCCCATAGGAAACCGAATAGATTTTGTGAGTGGATTGGGTATGCTTCAGCTGGGTTTGTGCCATGTTTTTGGCACCAGTTGTAGGGTCGTAGGCTCATGACTGCCCTGCCACAGAGCACAGACGCTTGGGGAGGCAGAATGCTGGAGAAGTGCCAAAGTACTGATCCAGGGGTAGGAAAGTGCAGTCTGAGGTATGGGAAAGTCAGAGGTAGTTCTTGTGTCCCCAGACGTGCAAGAAGCTGCAGCCTTGGGGTTCTCAGACTATTGGACATCCAGGCACCATTAGGAGTCATAGAAGAGCAGAGAACAGAGTTGGGTACCCTGGCAGGGGGACAAAAGGGGAGCTCCGGTGGGGTAATTGTCTTTATCTTGATGGTGGCAGGCTTCATGGCAGTTATGACTGGGAGTGAAGAGTGGCCTCCTCTGGGAGACTAGACTGTGGCTCTGTAGGAGAAGGCCTTCCTCATGGCTCCCTATGGTGGATCTTGATTCTGTCATCCACGGTTCTAAACAGTTTACTATCATGGCTGAAGCTGGATGCCTAAAACCACACCACCTTTCTCACGGTGGTCCTAAGATTAAATACCATTTGCAGAGAGGAATATCTAGGAAGGGAAGCTTATTGACTAAGTCCTCCAGTCCTCTAGGTCCCTCATTAGCATGGAAAACTCAGTTTTGGGCTTATGTGACCACAGGACATGTTTCTTTTTATATGAGAAGAATGGTACATGTTCAAAATCTGGCAGGAGTCTGGCAGGGAGCTGGGAGTTACCTCAGATGTATACCCACTGAGTCTTTGGGTCTCAACCTGCTCGACATGCCAAACTTCCTGACATGGTATTATATCCGACAGGGTGAGTTACACTGGAAGAGAACTGATCAGACTGGGGAGAAAACATTTGAAGAAATAACAGGAATTTGGAGTGAGGTATTTTGGAGTGAGGTGAAAACCTAGTGCAACGAAAACTCCATGGAATCAACAAGAGTAACCCTAACCAAGACTCTTAGTAATGAGGGACGTGAAGCACAAACTGGCCATCTTCTTTAACTAGGTAAGCCCTTGAGTGGAGGAATTTTACACCGACCCAACCAGCCACAAAGCTTTTAACATACAGATGGTCTGGCCTGCAAAGTGTTCTAGGAAAAGAACCTAGCAAAATTGTCATCAAAGGGACCATGGAGATTTCATGCACAAATGATGGGAACAGCAAAATATTAGGTGGCGCTCTGGGAGTCCTGAGGAAGATGGGGAGGAAGATTCTAAAACAAAAAAACAAACAAACAAAAACCAGTCAGGCAGGGACACATTAAAAAAGCACAGCCCACATAATCCGCTGACTGGTTTGCTGTTTCCAGCCTTGATGAGATAGATGCTTAATGCCTGGCTTTAGTGTATCTTGTTATGAAGTGTTTGGTTGATGTCTCTGTGAGGCATGCTCTTTTCTGAAGGAAGGCATATGGGGAAGTAAATGTTGGGGAGAAGAAAGGGAGAGGAATTTATGATCAGAATGTAATATATGAAAGAATTTAAAAAGATTACTATAAAAAATAGCAGATAAATTAAACTTATTCCTGGATTTGACCTAGATTTAAGCTGCTATGATTTTCTATCCAGGACATAGATTTGTTATCAGTGAAGGTAATGCTCATTATTTTAGATAAGTTGGCATATCTTTAAACCTTGATGGGAAACTCACTAAATATAAAAGCAAGCCAGGTGGTTTAGAACTTTATCAGTTATTTCCTGTAGCTTCTTTTGGGTCAGAAAGTAGGTGAAGCAGATTTTGAATTGCTTGGGAATGCAATCTCTGATCCTTCAAAGTAGTAGATCTTGTGATCATTGTAGAAATAACTTTAATTTGCACTTAAATGATTTTTTTCCTTTAGAACTCTGTTTAAGTGTCTGCTTTGGGATGTTGCTTATGATCAGAATATTTTAGGATACTGTGTCCATTTGTTAAATTTATTCACACACTTTTCTCTTATACATTATCAATAATTATCATAACTAAACTAGCATTGATTTTATTTTTAGCAGAAGGCTAGAACTGATGAGGCAGGTCATGTGGACAGGCTTGGATATCTTTTTCTGGGTTGATCTGGTAGTTATGCAATATTGAATAAACTGTCCCTGAAACATACATACTAATGATATTCTACAAATTACACCAGGTTATTCTTAGAATATGAATATATATATATATATAAAACATATCTGTATATGAACACATTTAAATATATTGAAGAGATTCAAGGGGCAAAAAGAAATTGGGGAATTACATATTACATTATAATCTCGAAAACTAAAAGATAACTAAAACTGAAAAATACTCTTAGAATATCAGGTAGAAAGAACTTGGGCTTTGGAATAATGGCAATCTGAGATCATCTTACCCAATATATTTCATTGAGTGACAAGTACAGGATATAAATCCTTGAAGACTCTTTCTGTGAGATTTATAAAAATAGTAAATCAAATAATACATTTGTATTAGACAAGTATTGCACCATAAATGTTTAAAATAGTGATATATTTTATTCAGAAACAAGGCAATTTATGTTTGTTTTTTGAGAAAACAATTACAAAATTACATATAAGGTCCAAAAATAATTTCTTCAACAATACAAAAGTTTATAAATTGTAGTGTAAATATATTCTTCAATTTAATCAAAGCATTCCCAAAGAGACACAGCTATAACTGTACATTAGCAGTGGGATTTTATTCAAACATTTTATATCATGTCTGAAATGTCATGAGTAATAATGAGAAAATAGACTCCCTTAAGAATGTTTCTTAAGAGATTCAACCCACAATTAAAATAATTACCATTAAAATAACTACCATTGGTGTGGCATAAGTACCTGGTGAATGAACATTCTCTGAGACACTTTAGTATAGGTGAAAGTCAGAGGTAAACATGGAAATGTTTTTTCTAAAAATTGATTTTTCTCTAATAGGCCTAAGCTAATATCAAATAAGTTTTAGTTAATGGCAACAGCTAAAACCTTGATTGATTAACCTGCATACACACACACCCTTCATACACACACATACACACACACACACACACACACACACACACACACACACATGCTCTAGTAAGGATGATAAATGCTTAATTTCCAATATAAATCATCACTCTTTATGTTTTTACACAGATTCTTTTTGAAATTAGATAGTTTCAAGGCAAACTTAATGATAACATGGCACATATTTAAATGTGTTCACACATATTTCAGTGAGACAAATAATTCAATATCTCTACAGGTGGCAGTGCTCTAGATGGGACAATCCTAACATAAGAATATGAATTCCTGTAATTAGGGTGGTTAATATTTATGGGCGAAAGGATACAGAATGAATTCTCAGAGGTCGAAAACTTAGAAACTTTGAAAAATTTCGAATTTAAATAGTTGCTACTTGCATGGAAAATTCCAAAATTTTAAAAGGTAATCAATATCTACTCACTCTTTGATTAAATAAAATTTTAGAAATACAAGGAAGTACTTTAACCTGATAATGGCATACATGTGGATCAATGTAAAATTGTGACCAGACTTATTGGAGAAACATGCGATAAGTACATTTAATAAGCTGAATTTCATGAAAATTGAAACATGTTGTGCAAAATAAAATGACTGGACTGTAAAAAAAATAGATTAAAGAATAAAAATAAGAACCATCTTCAGGTCTCCATTTAGTCCCAGAGCTAAGCTGTGTCACAGCCCTCCATACCCAAATACTGCCCAGAGAGAACTGGTCTCCCAGGAGTGCTGTCACTCCTAAGTTCACAGGTCAGATCACCACTTTTGCTCCAAAAAACTGACCAGAGAGGGACCTGCCAGGGGCCCACATGCACAGGAATATCAGAGTAGCCTGGGACAGGATCCTTCAGATTTTCATCAGCATCCTGGAGCTAAACTTGTGACACAGCTCTCCATATTCAAATCTTATGTAGAAAGCTGGTCTCCTAGGAGTGCTAACACACCTAAGATCACAGACTCACAGGCTCACAAGAGGGACAAGCTCTGATCAGAAACAGCAAGATCAACCAGAGATAACCAGATGGCAAGAGGCAAGCTTGAGAACCTAAGCAAAGGAAACCAAGTCTACTTGGTATCATCAGAACACAGTGCTCCCACCACAGCAAGTCCTGGATAGCCCAAAACACTAGAAAAAGAAGATTCTGATTTAAAATCACATCTTATAATAATGGAAAAAAATGTCAAGATGAAATATCAATTCTGAATATCTATGCTCCAAATGCAATGGTACCCACATTCATAAAAGAAACTTTACTAAAGCTCAAAGCACACATCTTGCCTCACACAATAGTAGTGAGAGACTTCAACACCCCAGAATCAGCAATGGACAGATCATAGAAACAGTAACTAAGCAGAGACACAGTGAAACTAACAGATGTTTTGGACCAAATGGTTTTAACAGATATCCATAGGACATTTCATTCTAAAACAAAAAAAATATACATTCTTCTCAGGACCTCATGGTACCTTCTCCAAAATTGATCATATAATCGGTCACAAAACTGGCCTCAACAAATAAAAGAAGATTGACATATTGTCATGCATCCTATCAGATCACCATAGACTGAGTCTAATCTCCAATAACAACAAATGCAACAGAAAGCCCACATACATATGGAAGCTGAACAATGGTCTACTCAATGATAACTTGGTCAAGGAAGAAATAAAAGACTTTTAGAATTTAATGAAAATGAAGGCACAACACACCCCATCTTATGGTACACAATGGAAGTACTAATAGGAAAACTCATAGCTCTCAGTGCCTACAAAAAGAAACTGGAGAAATCATACACTAGCAGCTTGATACAACACCTGAAAGTTCTAGAACAATAAGAAGCAAATACACCCCAGAGGAGTAGACGGCAGAAAATAATCAAACCCAGGCTGAAATCAACCAAGTAGAAACAAAAAGAACTATACAAAGATTCAACCAAACCAAGAGCTGGTTCTTTAAGAAAATAAATAAGCTAGACTAACCAAAGAGCACAGAGACAGTATCCAAATTAACAACGTCAGAAATAAAAAGGGAGTCATAACAAAAGAAACCAAAGAAATTTTTAAAAATTCATCATTAAAAGCCTCCCAATCAAAAAAAAAAAAAATCCCAGGATCAGATGGGCTTAGTGCAGAATTCTATCAGACATTCAAAGAAGACTTAATATCAGTACTCTCTAAACAATTTCACAAAATAGAAACAGAAGGAACACTACCTAATTCATTCTATGAGGCCACAATTACACTGATACCAATACCTCACAAAGACCCAACAAAGAAAGAGAAATTCAGACCAATTTCCCTTATGAATATCCATGCAAAAATACTCAATAAAATTCTCATAAACTGAATCCAAGAATACATCAAATCGATCATTCACCATGATCAAGTATGTTCCATCACAGGGATCCAGCGATGGTTCAATATACAGAAACCCATCAATGTAATCCATTATATAAACAAACTCAAAGGAAAAAGAGCATGATCAGTTAATTAGATGCTGATAAATGATTTGACAAAATTCAACATTCCTTCATTTTAAAGTTTTGGAAAGGTCAGGAATTCAAGGCCCATATCTAAACATAGTAAAAGCAATATACAGCAAATCAGTAGCCAACATCAAACTAAATGGAGAGAAATTGGTACATTCTAGAAGGTCCCCACAACCTCTTACCTCCCAAGGTTGACTGTTTCCACTCTTCCTGCTGGCCCTCAGGGTTTCAGTCGTTTTCCCCCACCTAATACCAAATCATGTTCCCCTCTTTTCTTCCCCCAGTCCCCTTTCACTCCCAGGTCCCTCCCTTCCTCCCCCTTGTGATTTCTTTCTTCTCCTTCTCAAGTGGAACTGAGGAGTCCTCACTTGGGCCCTTCAGATTGTTGACCTTTTGAGTTCTGAGGACTTTACCTTGTATATTATGTATAGTTTTTGGCTACATACCATGCATGTCCTTTTGGGTATGAGTTACCTCACTCAGGATGATATTTTCTAGTTCCATCATTTGCCTGGAAAACTCAGGATATCCTCGTTCTTTAATAACTGAGCATTATTCCATTGTGTAAATGAACCACATTTTTTTGTATCCATTCTTCTGTCGTGGGACCTCTGGATTGTTTCCAGCTTTTGGATATCACAAACAAGGCCACTATGAATATAGTGGGACATGTTCTCCTGTGGCATGGTGGGGCATCTTTTGGGTGTATGCCCAAGAGTGGTTTAGCTGAATCTTCAAGTAGATCTATTTCTAATTTTTTTTGAGGAATCTTCATGAGTGGTTTTACCAGTTTGCAATCCCGTCAGCAATGGAGGTGTGTTCCTTTTTTTTTTTTTTTTTTTTTTCACATCCTCGCCAATAGGTGCTGTCACCTGTAATTTGATCTTAGCCATTCTGATTTGTGTAAGGTAGAATCTCTGTGTTGTTTTGATTTGCATTTCTCTGATCATTATGGACTTTGAATATTTCTTTAAGTGCTTCTCAGCCATTTGAGATTCTGTTGTTGTGAATCCTCTGTTTAGTTCTATACAGCCTTTTTTGATTGGGTTGTTTGTTTGTTTGTTTGTTTGTTTTCTTGAGGTTAGCTTCTTGAATTCTTTATATATTTTGAATATTAGTCCTATATTGCATGTGGGGTTAGTGAATATTTTCTTCCAATCTGTAGGTTGTTGATTTGTCCTATTGACCATGTCTGTTGCGGTACAGAAGTTTTCCATTTTCATGAGGTCCCATTTATCAAGTCTTGATCTTAGAATTTTGTTTAGAAAAAATTCTCCTGTGCCAATGAATTCAAGGCTGTTTCCCATTTTCTCTTCTTTTAGTTTCAGTGTATCTGGATTGATGTTGAGGTCATTGAACTACTTTGACTTGAGCTTTGTGCAAGGTGACACTTATGGATCTATTTTCATTTTTTTACATAAAGATTGCCAGTTAGAACAGCGCCATTTATTGAAGATGCTTTCTTTTTTCCATTGTGTATTTTTGGCTTCTTTGTCAAAGATAAAGTATCTATAAGTGTGTGCTTTTATTTCTGGTTCTTCATTTCTATTCCATTGATAATTATTCTTTCTCTTTATATGATAATATGTCTACAATTATATGCAATGCTGTTTGGTGTTTTAAATTAATCAATGTAATGAATAAACTTTCTGGAAAAGATATGAGTTTGATTTTTAGTAGATATCCCTTTGAAAGTATACACAGGTCATTAAATGAAAACCTTATAAGTGACCATGATTTGCAAGGTTATAATAGTCTGAATGTGGAAAAGTTATGACTTGCACCAAATAACTTTTCCAGAATGAACATGTACAGGAATTAATTTCATAATTAACCTGAGAAATAATTATAATGTTCTTGTAAGCATATGAAACAAATTCTTGAATGTTGTTTATGGATTCCAGCAGTGGATAGAGGGACCATGATGGCAATTATAATTTTAGCCATATATACTGAATATTTTTAATACTTTATTTACATTTCAAATGTTTACCCCTTTCCAGGTCTCCCCTTTGGAAACCCCTATCCCATCCCCCCTACTCCTGCCTCTATGAGGGTATTCCTCCAACTACCCACCCACTTTCATATTATCTTTCTTCATAAAATAAATCCCTATATTTAAAAAGTAGTTGACTAACAAATGTCATATATCAATATAAGCTAAAAGTTTAAATTTTATACCTATAGCCCCAGATAGTTATTATAAATATCATCAGGGTTTTATTTTTAGTAGAAACTAAGAAATTTAATGCAATCACTCTAAAAACCATGGTTGTACACAGGAATGTAAATGAAATGAGACTTGTTAATTACAAATAATATGATAGTCTTACAACATCTGTCAGTTAAACATTCACTATTTACTAAGACTTTTAAGGGGCTACGCAAGGAGGCATTCACCCACTATCATCTCAACATTTAAGATCAAGAAACATAACTGTGATATAACTGCTTTCTTCATGCTCCAGCAAAACAGCATGAAATGTCTCAACAAACTTACAAAGGATTATATATATATGTCATTTTGGCTTAGAATTTATAGTTGGTGTTCTAGATTAGTTTTCTTTGTCATGAAAAATGGAAATTTTATAAAGATATAAAATTAGGCGATCACTTAGCATTTGTCTTAAAACTAGAAATTAATAAAATTGATTATAAAAACAATATGAGTATGTACTATAACAGGATTAAAATATTGCCTTTATTATTATAAGAGTATATACTCTATTTTGTTAGTAAACATAAAAGTCTTTGGGGAAAACAACTGAATAAAATTTGATTTGTAAGATCATAAATAGTTAATATTAAATCTTTTTGAAAGAAATTTAAAAGCTCTTTATGTAACACAACACTAGTTTGAGGATTGAATCACATGCCTATAACATTAATTGTCTGAAAAACATGGATATCCCTGTTGTTTAAACATTCTAATATTAAGACACTATCAGTGGTAACAAATATATTTTATGACAATAACATAATTAACTGCTTAAATACAAGCTCCAGCTGTCCCGTGAGTGGACACGGGACTCACAATCCTACCATAGGTCTCAGCAACTGCTCCAGAGTCATGCCTGTCTGCTCTCATGCTTCCTGCATGATGGTCATAGATTCAAACACAGAAACTTTAACTCAATAAACCTTTTCTTATATAAGTTGGTAATAATGACTCTTCACAATAGTAAAAAGTAACTAAAACATTGTTTTAATTTCCTTACAAGCAAGAACGTTGTATTTTCTCAAAATAGATGGTACATTTCCAGTAAAAATCTGGAACAAGTTGTTTTAGTTACCTTTGTGAGTAAACATATACAAATAATTATATAAATTCTCCCATATTTGTTAATGATTTAAATTATATAAAGTATTCTGGGCGGGTGTGAAGAAAGTACATCCTAAAGTGTTTGACTTTTATGTTCTATAGATTTCTATTCAGTCTATTTGCTCTACCATGCCACTTAATCCAGATATTCCTCTCTCTATGTTTTATTAGCGTGACCTGTCTATGCATGGGAATGGGATATTAAGGTCACCTACTAATATTATGTTTGAAATGATCTGTGAATATACAACCAATAGTATTGATTTTATAAAATTGGACACTCCTGGTTTTTAGATAAATTTGTTGGAAACTGTAATGTCTTTGTATGGATTATGTCTCTAAAAATAAGTGACCTTCTTGAACTTCTCTGACTATTTTTAGCTCTACGTATATTTTCTCAAATAGATTATGGCCAGCGCTGTGCAGTAAAACTTTCTCCAGCGGCACAAATGCTTCCCATCTGCAAAGTCAAACTATGACCTATAGCTGCCTGTCTATTCTTTTTTGAGATAACTCTTAAACTCATTGTTGAACTTATTTCTTAATTGTTTAATTTAACTAAACTAAAATAAATTATTTCATATAATTTGTGGCTGACCTATTGCTTTATCTGGAACATCCTTAGTAAACTATAGCTTTCTGTTTTTTATGCATATCTTAATTATACATTTTCACTCATTTTTCTATTTTGATTTATTTTTGTGCATTCAGTTACTCCAATAATATTATATAAATGTTTGACATATTTAATCTTCCAGAAATGATTTTTTAAATTAGTTTAAAATACATTATTACTCTTCATGTAAGTGCTTGTGAATCTGTGTGTATGTGTGTGTTTCTATATTTGTGTATGTATATGAATATTTATTTATGAATGTGTACATTTGTGTGCTTTTGAGTCTGTGTGTATATAAACATGTATGTGTTTCTATGTGTCAGTGTGTATATGTATGTGTGTGTTTATGTGTGTGTGTGTGTGCTGGTATTAGTGCTGTACCATCTCTTTGGAAGTTAAAGAAGAACTTTTGAGAACTGGTTTTCTCTTTCTACTTTGGGATCTGGAGACAGAACTCAAATACCAAAGGGACGCACTTTTCTCTCTGAGCTCTCAGCTTCCAGAAATGATTTTAAAGCCCAACACCACAGGACATCATTCTTCCTCTGCCTTCAAGATACTTTATTTCACAAAAATCACTTCACTGAGAGACTTTACTAATGTTTACACACGTGCACACAGAGACACATTTATAGAAACTAATACTCAGACATGGACAAATAGACTCAGAACTCCCTACTATTTTATTCCCTACTACACTGCTCTATTCATTTCATAGAGGTTAGTACACAAAATTATCTTCTTTAGTATTTTAAATTGCTTATTATCTATCTTGCTAACCAGGAGAGAAATATACTTATAGCCACTGTGAAAATTCTTGGGTCTTTAATAGTTTTCACAAGCAAATTTAGTAAATAAATTTTCTAATATTAGAATACTGAATATTCAACAGTCTATCTTATAGGTATCTCACTAAATTTCCTTATATATCTATTATTCAGCTTATATAATAAAAAGAGTGAATAGAAGTTTTTTAAGATTTGAAGAATTTTTAAAAATTATATTAGGACTACTTTAGTGCTATATATGCAAAAAGAAATAATTTTGTTGCTCAATTTTGCTATTCAAAAGATAGCAATCCTATGTTTTAATTTCAAATTATGTTCAAATTTCAAAAGAAAACTTTACATATGATGTTATTATAATATGAGGATATATTGAGGAATCCTACAGAATGCAGACTGTATAAAAATAGTAAAAAAGAATTCCTTTAACTTCCCAAAGCATATCTCATGAGACATTTTCATTATTGCTATTTTTACTTCAACACATTGAGGGTGCAATAATTCATACCTTTCGTGATTACTTCATGAATACTTGCAAAATGTGGTAGATATACTATGGTTTTCTACATCTATGGTGCTATTTGAAACGAAACATTTCAAAGGATGTTTAAAAGTATTTGATAAGTTATAACTTGAGAAGTATTAATATTTCTGTGACATAGTTTAGAAATCCCTTGAAATATTGGCAGATGTAGCTTATATTAGGTAACACCTATGCACTACATATTGCTATCATGTGTCTAAAAGAAAATCAGCATGATATAATATTGTCTTTGCAATTTTCATTTTCTTTCCTTAGAAAACATTTAAAATTTTTAAATGGTATTAGATTCTGGTTGCCTAATATATTTGTTTGGATTATAAGTAGAAAAGTAACTTCAAAATTCATTTAAATGTTGTGAATATTATAGAAGGTCTTAGCATCATGATTTTAGAAGTATTCTAGAGGAGGAATAGTAGTGATTTAAATAATTGATGACATATTGGTCTTTATACAACTTGTATTCTTCTGATTCCTTCTTAAGGCCAGTAGCCACAGCCAGAGCCAAGCTCTCAAAAATATTTGCCTCTGAATAGTAAGGAAATTTCAGGAAATCATAACAATATTTCATACATTTTCAAGGAATGTGAAATTGATATAAAATTTTACCCTAAAGATATTGAGACCTACAAGTTGAGAACCACTGTCCTAAAGCCTAAAACTTTGTATTTTAAATTTTTCAGTTTTAAGGGGGGACAAAAATTAATAGAACATACATACAAATAAAAACTTCCACTGATTCTATTATTATATACAGACATTATTTTAAGGAATATATATATGAGAAAGATAAAAATAAGTAGATTTATAGAAAGATAGATAAGAGTATTATATCTATTTATACATATACAAGAATATATATTCTTGCATGATAGGTTGATAGGTTATTAGTAGAAAATAGAAAGACACACTTTTGTTTCTCTGGCAAATACCTGATAGAAACTGACTAAAGTAGAAAGGATTTGTTTTAGCTGGTAGTTAATGAGATTTGGTCCATGGACTTCTTGTTCCAACCCTGTGGGCCTATAGTTTGGCAGAACATCAAAGTAGAGGGTTTGTAGAAAAATTTATCTACTGAATTAATTGACTTATTCACTTGAATTTCATAGGATCAAATAAAATCCAGAAACTAAACTCCTTTTTGAAATTTTCCCTCATTTCTGAAAGTTCCCATCATATTTTAACATACATCACATTTTGAGCCTACCTGTTCATTAAAGTGTTAATTAGGTCAGGGCCCATTAATCTAATTGTCTCTGAAGTGCCATCAGGGACACACTCAGATGTGTGCTTTATTATTCTCTTGGAAGTTGCTAATCTGAAGTAGTTGATAACCAATATAATCTACTGTATACTTTCAGCATGATACTCATGATGAAACTCTATTACACAATTTTAAATGCTGAAATGATTTTAAATATTTGAAATAAAAAATGATTAGTAAAATTTTAATTAAGTCTTGAATGTGTGTACATACATTCTGCGTTTTACTTCAGCATGTCTCACTGTCCCTGTTAATGTGATTCCTAGATGATGTAATAGATCTTCCAGGATTGCTGGTTGTATATATGAACATCGTCTTTGGACAAACATTTATTACCTAATTTTAGTATTTTATCTTTGATAATATTCATTTTTCTTGTTTTAAGAGTGATAATGATTTTGAATTACTCCTGAAAATTTGAATGTAAATGATTGTAGGTAACAGAGGATCTAAATAATGGAAATGTTCCAATAGTACAAAATTTATTTTGACCTTATTAACTTCTAATGAGGTCTAAACGTATTGAATCCAATGTTATAATGAAGACCCATGTTCTCTTCCAACTATCCTAAGCCATGAACATAATCCTCATAATATCAGGCTTCATTTTTACTCAAAGGTAATTTGGACAAAGCAATATATAACGTAGTGAGTACACAAAACACAGTTCCCCTCTAACAGCATTTCTAGCTCTTGTACCTGGGTATCCCACTTCTCTAATTATCTCTGACGCTTTGGTGTGTGTATGGGGACGTAATATAGACATTGTGCTTAGTGCTGAGCATTCTCCAGTCTCTTACTCCCTACATATTTTATAATTGGGAGTCTCTGTGTTAATATTTTTTACTGCAAATAGAGACTTCTCTGACAAAGTTAACATACAATAACCTGTGGATATAATTATGTCATCAGGAGTGGGCTAATAATATATCTATTTATTGGAATAATAGTAGTATGTTACTAGTATAGTAGTATAATACTACTTGTTGTAGTATCCCCTAGGGACTATGACAAATCTATCCATAACTTCTTGCCCCCTAAATGATCCAACACATATGCCTCATTTTCTGAAGCAGGACTGAAAACAAATTAGAAAGTTGTTGAGTTATTTCTATTCAATTTGTGATAACTTAGGAATAGTGGTCATGTGTTACCATAGGTTCAGTCATATTGGTTACTGTGGAGGTCAGTTGTAGTGTTCACTGTGATGTTCATCTATAATGGTCTCTATGGTTGTCATTGTGGTGGTCCTTGAAGTGATCAGTTGTATTGTTTACTGTGATAGTCATTCAGAGTGGTCACTATAGTGCCTACTGTTAATCAGCATCTCTTTTATTCATCTGAGCTGATCACTATTGTACTTGCAATGGTCACCATAAAGATCATTATGATTGCCAGTTGTGGTGATCACTGTGACATTTGTGCATAGCTGATAACTATAGCAGTCATTGAGGTAGTCATTATAATGCTCACTGTAATAGTTAGTTATAATGTTCATTTGGTTGGTTAGTGTTAATTGTCAACTGAGGTGGTCAGTTGCATTAGTCACCTCTAATGGTTACTGTGATAGTCATCTGAGGGGATCACTATGATAGTCATCATGTTGGTCAGTTGTAATTTTGACTATGATGGCCTGATGGTCAGTTATAGTGGCAGTTATAGTGTTCACGATGATGGTCACCCATAGAGATCTCGGTGGTATTCCACTGTAATATTCTATGCAATGCTTTGGATTCATTTCAGGGTTCACAACTGCCTAAGATTGGTGGATACTTTATTTCTCCAGTATCATATGTAGTAGTTTTCAACACTTTAAAGCTATCTAATAAGGATGAAACATCCAGGTAATATCAGTGTTACTTCTCTATGTTCTGTGATTCAAGTATACAGAATAAGCAATGGGGTTTACTGTCAAGTTTTGGAGGTTAACCAATAGATTTGGAAATAACCTGTAATCTATATGGGTCTATAGGACCTCATTAGCTAACAATGCTATAAAAGTCTATTTGACTTACAGAAGTTTTACCAGTTTTTAATTGTAGTTCTGTATTTCTTCTATAAGGACTGTTAGTAATAGAAATTAGTAATAAGTTGAAGTATTTTGACAAGAATATTAATCTAAAAAGGGAGTATTGATTTGTATTCACTTCTTGTGATTTATCTAGGGCAGAGGTTTATAGAAAATGCAATAAAGGCCCTGATATATTAAAATACTAATTATTAATTGCTAAATAATTTTCACTTATTTCTCAGGTTCTTAAGTGACTGAAAAATATGTATTGATGGATTAATAAAACAGAAGGGTGGACTAGTACTCACTATATACTTAGAGATTTCTTGAACTCTTGATCACAGTCCCTGAGCACTTATTCCACATCTGAAATCTTATAAACTATCCTAAGTGCACTCCTTTCCGTCCATGTTCACACCTTCGTCCTGTTTCTGAGGAGGCAACCAAACGATCCTTCTTAAATACACATACCATTTCACTCCTTTGATCCTCATTTCTAATTAACTTCCATATTATTCAGTAAAACATACAGAATTTTATAATGCAGTCCTGCTCATTTCATTACCATACCTTCAACAGTTCAACTATTTTTTTTTAGTGCTATTCAACTTATTTTTAATTCTCTTATCGTTACTATGCAGTTCTAATTTTCCATTCTATAGTGGGGAGAATTGGGGAGCTCTCCAAAGGTTCTCTCATTCAATATTATACTCAATTTATACCCTTCCTTGAGTGATCCTTTTTTAATGTAGACAACACTCAGCATCCTGCATATAGCAGCAACATCCCTGCTGCTCACCACGCTTCACCCTCCTTATGCTGTTTATTTGTCTTAAGTAGAATCATGATAGAATAAAGCATATTTTGCATATCTGTTTAATGTCAACATATCCAATTATGATATATTTTTGAATTATATGTAAAATCATGAGAGAATGATGCCATATTTTGTTGATCTGTTTAATGTCAACATATCCCATTATGATATACTTTTGATTTACATAAAATAAACACCAGAATTAGAAGCTAGAATATAGTCATTATTATTCAAGTTAAGGGATGTTCTTACCACATTCTTTTTTTTTTTTTTTTTTTTTTTTTTGAGACAGGGTTTCTCTAATGGATGTTCTTATGTAAATGATATTAGCAATATGATTTTGTGTTAAATTAATGTAAAATATAGTTTAACTTAAATTAAAAAGATAGTATTTCTATTAATGTAATGTATCTTAGAATCCAGTGAAACAGGTTTTCTTTCCTCTTTTGATACATTATAACATCTAATAATCTCCTGTAAATGATAGTAGGCATCATTATAAAGTAATGATACTAATTATGCTCTCATGTGACAATGACTGCCAATATCCAAGAAGGTCTGTCAGAGAACAACTCTTGGCAAGAAATGTTAGAGCAATCTCAAAGAGATATGAGAGATAATACAGAAATGTCCTTGTGTCTTTATCAGTGTTTCATATACTTGTTCACTCTGATTTTCCTTTCAATTTGTTTGGCATTACACATTTGTGTCATTCATGGTTGCTCAGTTTATTTTTGTCTATCATTTGGTTTTCTTCAGACTTAGCAGCAGCGCCCTCTGCCTATAATGCAGAACTTAATGTCTAAATCACTTTCACATTAAGCTACTAGATATTTCTTTAATAAAAATATTTTTATTGGATGCTATTTTTAAACTGCTAGGAACTTTAGTCGAAATATAAGCTGTCTTTGCTTCTTAATAAATACTCATATACTACATTGTTATGTGACTTGCTTTCTCTTTTTTTGATACTTTATTTACATTTCAAATGATTCCCCCTTTCTAGATTTCCCCTTTGGAACTCCCTATCCACTCCCACTCCCCCTGCCTCTATGAGGGTATTTCCCCCCCCACACACACACACCCACTCTCATCTTCCCTCCTTGGCATTCCCTTATACTGCGACATTTAACACTCTCAGGCCCAAGGGCTTCTCCTCCCCCTGATGGCTAACAAGACCCTCCTCTGCCACATATGTGGCCAGCACCATAGGTCCCTCCATGTGTATTATTTGGTTGGTGGTTCAGTCTCCTGGAGCACCAGGGGGTCAGGCCAGTTGACACTGTTGCTCCCTACATGGGGCTGCCAACTCCCTCAGCTCCTTCATTCCCTTCTCCAACTCCTCCATCTGGGACCCCACACTCAACCCAATGGTTGCTGTGAAGTGAATCTTGGGTATTCCGAACTTTTGGGCTAATAACCACTTATCAGTGAGTACATACTGTGTTCATTCTTTTGTGACTGAGTTACCTCGCTCAGGAAGATATTTTTTAAGTTCCATCCATTTGCCTGTGAATTTCATGAAGTCATTGTTTTTAATAGCTGAGTAGTACTCCATTGTGTAAATGTACCACATTTTCTGTATCCATTCCTCTGATGAGGGACATCTGGGTTGTTTCCAGCTTCTTTCTGGCTATTATAAATATGGCTGCTATGAACATAATGGAACATGTATCTTTAGTACATGTTGGAGCATCTTCTGGGTATATGCGCAGGAGTGGAAAGCTGGGTCCTCAGGTAGTATTGTGTTCATTTTTCTGAGGATCCACCAAAATGATTTCCAGAGAGGTTGTATCAGCTTGCAATCCCACCAGCAATGGAGGAGTTTTACTCTTTCTCCACATCCTTGCCAGCATCTGCTGTCACCTGAGTTTTTGACCTTAGCCATTCTGACTGGTATGAGGTGGAATCTCAGGGTTATTTTGATTTGCATTTCCCTGATGACTAAGGATGTTGAACATTTCTTTAGGTGCTTCTCAGCCCTGTGAATTTCCTCAGTTAAGAATTCTCTGTTTAGCTCTGGTCTCCATTTTTCATAGGGTTATTTGGATCTCTGGAGTCTAACTTCTTGAGTTCTTTGTATATATTGGATATTAGCCCTCTATAGGACATAGGATTGGGAAAGATCTTTTCCCAATCTATTGGTTGCTGTTTTGTTCTATTGACAGTGACCTTTAGAGAAATTAGACAACAAAAGGAGGTCAAAGGGATACAAATTGGCAACGAAGTAACCAAAATATCACTATTTGCCAATGATATGATCATATACTTAAGTGACCAGAAAAACTCTACCAGAGATCTGCTACAGCTGATAAACAACTTCAGCAAAGTGGCCAGATACAAAATTAACTCAAGCAAATCAGTAGCCTTCCTATACTTGAAGGATAAACAGACTGAGAAAGAAATTAGGGAAATGAAACCCTTCACAATTGTCATAAACAATATAAAGTATCTTGGTGTGACTCTACCCAAACAAGTAAAAGATCTGTATGACAAGATTTTCAAGTCTCTGAAGAAAGAAATCAAAGAAAACCTCAGAAGATGGAAAGATCTGCCATGCTCATGGATTGGCAGGATTAATGTAGTTAAAATGGCCATCCTGCTGAAAATAATCTACAGATTCAATGCAATCCCCATCAAAATTCCAACTCAATTCTTCATAGACTTAGAAAGAGCAATTCTCAAATTCATATGGAATAACAAAAAGCCCAGGATAGGAAAAAACTATTCTCAACAATAAAAGGACTTCTGGGGGAATCTGCATCCCTGATCTCAAGCTGTACTACAGAGCAGTAGTGATAAAAACTGCATGGTATTGGTACAACGACAGGCAGGTAGATCAATGGAATAGAATTGAAGACCCAAAAGTGAACCCACACACTTATGGTCACTTGATATTTGACAAAGGAGCTAAAATCATCCAGTGGAAAAGAGACAGCATTTTCAACAAATGGTGCTGGTTCAATTGGCAGTCTACATGTAGAAAAATGCAAAGTGATCCATTCCTATCTCCCTGTACAAAGCTCAAGTCCAAGTGGATCAAGGACCACCACATAAAACCAGCTACACTGAATCTAATAGAAGAGAAAGTGGGGAAAATTCTCGAACACATGGGCACAGGGGAAAAGTTCCTGACCAGAACACCAATGGCTTATAGTCTAAGATCCAGAATTGACAAATGGGACGTCATGAAATTACAAACCTACTATGTATCATCTCCACAGTATTAACATGATTATTCTGGTAATCATTTAATTATAGGTTGCAATTTCTATAATAAAAAACTTTAATTATTTCAGTTAACATTAGAAAGGGTGGTCATTATGTTTCAGACCTTAGAAAAATATGTTTCTTAGATGGTTTCAGTGTTGAAGTACTCCACTAAATATTTGTCTTGAATGATGACTTTTTCCTTCTCAAAGAAGAAAACAAATCAATAATAACTTCCAAAATGATAGTTTAAAAATGACACTTTAGCTTTACCAAATATTTATTTTTATAAAATGAACATATCATTATATATCTATGAATTAATTAGCCTTATTCTTCCATTTTGTAGGCTGAGATTTTGGATGACGAAGGATATATATAAATGGCACGATGAAAGCACTATAATTAAAGGATGCAGTAATTACAAAGTTATAAGTAACTTAGCACTATATTTTCAAGTGTGTCACTTTCTTATACATTGCCACAAATAAATAGTATTCATTAAATAAAAAAGACATTTTACCAATTTAGTAAATGAACACACTGTTCTTACGAATATGTCATATATGTAGTCAAATAGTCTATTTATGTATATATGTTAAGAAATGGTTGTTCCTCCAATGGGACGGTGGTCCTGGGAGGTATAAAAAAGTAGGCTGAGAAAGCCATATACAACAAACATATACAATATTCTAAGGAACTTCCAGACTGATTTCCAGAGTGGTTGTACCAGCTTGCAATCTCACCAACAATGGAGGAGCGTTCCTCTTTCTCCATCATCTACTGTCACTTGAATTTTTGATCTTAGCCATTCTGACTGATTTGAGGAGGAATTTTAGGGTTCTTTTGATTTGCATTTCCCTGATGACTAAGATCTTGAACATTTCTTCAGGTGCTTCTGAGCCAATAGATATTCCTCAGTTGAAAATTCTTTGTCTAGCACTGTACCCCATTTTTAATAGATTTATTTGATTCTATGAATTCTAACTCATTTGTGTATATTGGATATTAGCCCTCTACTGGATGTAGGATTGGTAAAGATCTTTTCCCAATCTATTGGTTGCTGTTTTGGCGTATTGACAGTGACCTTTGCCTTACAGAACTTTGCAATTTTATGAAATCCTATTTTTCATTTGTTGATCTTAGAGCATAAACTATTTAGTGTTCTGTTCAGGAAATTTTCCCCTGTGCACATGGGTTCCAGGCTCTTCCCCACTTTATTTTCTATTAGTTTCAGTGTATCTGGTTTAGGACCTAGCTATACCACTCCTGGGCATGTACTCAAAAGATGTTACAACATATAACAAGGACTCATGTTCCACTATGTTCACAGTAGCATTATTTATAATAGCGAGAAGGTGGAAAGAACCCAAATGTCCTTCAACAGAGGAATGGATACAGAAAAAATGGTAAATTCGCACAATGGAGTACTACTCAGCTTTTAAAAACAATGATTTCATGAAATTCTTAGGCAAATGGATGGAACTAGAAAATATCATCCTGAGTGAAGTAACCCAATCACAAAAGAACACACATGATAGGTGCTCACTGATAAGTGAATATTAGCCCAAAAGCTTGGAATATCCGAGATACTATTCACAGCCTACATGAAGCTCAAGAAGAAGGAAGACCAAAGTGTGGGTGCTTCGGTCCTTCTCAGATGGGGGGACAAAATACTCACAGGAACAAATACAGAAACAAAGTATGGAGCAGATACTGAAGGAAAGGACATTGAGAGACCGACACATCTGAGGATCAATCTCATATACAGCCACCAAACCCAGACACTATTGTGGAAGTCAAGAAGTGCTTGCTAACAGGAGTCTGATATAGCTATCTCCTGAGAGGCTCTGCTAGTGCCTTACAAATACAGAGGCAGATGCTCACAGCCAACCACTGGACTGAGCGTTGGGTTCCCAATGGAGGAGTTAGAGAAAGAACAGAAGGAGCTGAAGGGGTTTGCAACCTCATAGGAAAAACAACAATATCAACCAACCAGACCCCCAGAGCTCCCAGGGACTAAACCACAACCAACCAGACCCCCAGAGCTCCCAAGGCCACATTGATGGCCTTGTCGGTCATCAATGGAAAAAGAGGCCCTTGGTCCTCTGAAGGCTTGATGCCCCAGTGTAGGGGAATTCAAGAGCAGGGGAGGTGGGACTGGGTGATTGGTGGAACACCCTCATAGAAGCAGGGGGAGGGAGATTGAATAGAAGCTTCCTAGGGGGGAGAACTAGGAAAGGAGATAACATTTGAAATGTAAATTTAAAGATCCAATTAAAAGAAAAAAGAACAAAAATGTAAGAGGCACTTCTCTATGGCTTCTGATATATTTCCTAGTTCCAGATTTTTGCTTTGAGTTTCTGCCTTAGCTTCATTTGATGGTGAATGGTTATCTAGAAATGTGAGATTAATTAACTTCTTTCCTCCCCAAGTTTATTTTGATCATAGTGTTTATCCCCCTAATCAGAAAACTTCCCAAAACCTATTTTCTTATGTTTTTATAATGAG
>CM052705.1:68772544-68834061 GCA_028551405.1 Uromys caudimaculatus | reverse complement strand
AGGGGAGGGGAGGGGAGGGGAGAGGAAGAAAAGTGAGCCAAGCAAGCAATGAAAAGCAAGCCAATGATCAGTCTTTCTTCATGGCTTCTGCTTCAGTGCCTGCCTCCTGGTTCCTGTCCTCTCTATCTCAAACAAAAACCTCCCTAAGTTGGTTTGATTGTGGTGTTTTTATCAAACATTAGCTAAGACATATGCTGTATTTGCAGCTGACCTCTTGCTAAAATCATATTTACTATGTCTACCAATTTCTCTCTTTAAATAAAATTTCAGCTACATGATACATGCTCATTAAATAATGACTTGATATCACTTGGCAGCATGTCATTGAAGTAACATACAGAAGACTCATGCAGGCTCAGGATAGACAAAATTCCAGTTTAGAGAAAGAAGGTGGACATGAATTTCTATACTTACTTGAAAAGGTTTTGGCAATTAATAGCTGCTGGAGGAAGGGGATTCAGTTTTTATTTATTTATATTTTGAAGCTGTTGCCCCTGGTTAGTTAGCATCCTTCCAGTGAAGCCCACACTTTCAAGAATATACGGGAAGCACAAAATGTACTCAATATATTTAAAAACGTGAGAAAAAATTGTAGAATGAGAAGGAAAGGGAGGATGAATAAGGAGGAGTGTGGTGGGGTGGAAGGAACGGGGTACTGTGGAGTGAATATGGTCACAAAACACTATACAATGTTTAAAATTCTTTTTTATCAATCATTTTATTTATTTGCATTTCAAATTATATTTTCCTTCCCGGCTACCCTTCCACAAACCTCCATCCCATCCCATTTTCCCCCCTCCCCTTTGCCTCTATTAGGTTGCTCCTCTACCCATTCACCCATTCCCACCTCACCTATCTAGCCTTCCCCTATGCTGGGGCATCAAGCATCCACACAATCAAGGGTCACTGATGTCAGATAAGGTCATTCTCTGTTGCATATGTATCTGGAGCCATGGATTCCTCCATGTATATACTCTTTGGTGGGAGGTTTAGTCTCTGGGAGCTCTGGCTAGTCCAGTTAGTTGATACTGTTCTTCCTGTGGGGTTGCAATCCCCTTCAGCTCCTTCAGTCCTTCCCTTATCTCTTCCATTGGGGTGCTCCAGCTCAGTCTGAAAGTTGGCTGTGAGTATCTGCATCTGTATTAGTCAGGTGCTGGTAGAACCTCTCAGGGAACAGCCATACTAGGGTCCTGTCAGCAAGCACTTCTTGGCATCAGCAATAGTTTTGGGGTTTGGTGTCTGCAGATGGGATGGATCCGTGGTCTCTGGATGGCCTTTCTTTCATTCTCTGTTCCATTTTTTGTCCCTGTCTTTCCTTTGGACAGGAACATATTGAGATGTGTGGGTGGCCCCATTCCTCAACTGGGGGCAAAGCCTATCTACTGGAGGTGGTCTCTAAAGGTTCTATGTTCTCTTTGTTACATATTTCAGCTAAAACCACTAAAAATAAAATAAGTAAACAGAGTTTACTTCAAATAAGTAAACAGTTTGTCCCACCCACTCACAGGTATGTAGTACATGCAGATTACCTGAATGCTTTGATTTTACTGGCTGATTACAAGTGGAAATAAGTGCCTATTTAAGTACAAAATTCAGCTGGTTTTAAACAATTCATGAAATGTCACCATTGGTGGGGTGTGCCCAGTAAAGTTCACTACATAAGATGCTATTGTCAGTCAAAGAATTGCATGCTGGAATTTCATCATCTCACACATCACACTGGGTATGAATATTTTATGTAAATTTTATGTTGAAATAAGTTAATAACTTAAGATAATGCAGTAGAATTTACAGAGAAGGAAATTCATAAAGCATGAACCAAATGATAAAATAGAACACCCTCAATTTTTTTTAAATTTTCATTTGAGTTTCTAAAAAGGCAGTTAAGTAACAAATTTATTCCGTGATAATGAATATTTGATTGGCTTTCAGATATAATTGCCCTCTATCAGGGTCATAGCATTAGCATGAAAATTAGTCATTATCTTCTCAGTGAGAATTGTAGTGATAATTCTATTAAAGATTTTGTAAGAGCTTTTCAATGAAAGAAATTGAATACTACTGACATTGCACAATGATTTGACAATAACTTTCAGCTCTGATTTATATGCATGTGTGTATATGAATGTTTGCATATCAGAACACACGCATATATATGCAAACATATACACATATATGTAGATCTCTTATTGTAGATCTTATGTAGATCTCAAATTGTAGATCTCTTACAGAAGAATGCTGGGTAATATCTTTTTTATATCCTTCCTGCAGTGGCATTACTGCATTAAAAACAATAAATAGGTTTTGTAGTGTTTTCAGGTATTTTTATGCTAATATTTATTACTATCAATCCATTGCCATTCTTGTTGTCAAAGAAGGAAATATTTTAGAAAATTAATTTTGAAGAGAACTTTAAAGAGCTATTTTGTTTTGAAATATGTTATTAATATGTCTGACTAGATAAATATGACTATGATGAATTAAATATTATTCATGATAGCATTTTGAAGCATGAAAATACGGGATACTATTCAGACTAACCTACTTCAGTTCTACATAAATCTCCAGTAGAAAATCTCCAACTGAGACTCAGGAGACAAGCCTTCCTCTCCTCAGAGAGTTTTGTGCTTGAGATACATTTGCTTTAAATCTTCATATAACATAAATTGCAAGTTGCCAAAATACAATTCAAGAAAACATTAAAAAGAATCCTAGAATAGTAATGAAATTTCATATATGCAAATGGAAATACCTAAAACCTAAAAGTTATAATTCCAAATCTAAAAGTCTGAAGCGAATACCTGCATTTCTAATTGTTTATAAATTATTGCCATACATGTAGGAAAGGTAAAATTATATCATTCCCTTGAGATTAAAAAGAACATTCTAGCAAAATTAGCCACCAAACTTAGACACTATTGTGGATGGGAAGAAGTGCTTGCTGACAGGAGCCTCATACAGCTGTCTCCTAAGAGGCTCTACCAGAGACTAACAAACACAGAGGTGGATGCTAGGATCCTTGCTGGCAACCATTGGACTGAGCATGGGGTTCCCAATGGAGGGGTTAGAGAAAGGACTGAAGGAGTTGCAGAGGTGTGCAACCCATAGGAAGAACAACAATATCAACCATCCAGAAACCTCAAAGCTCTCAGCAACTAAACCACTAGCCAAAGAGGGACCCATGGCTTCACCCACATATGTAGCAGAGGATGGTCTTGTTGGACATCAGTGGGAGGAGAGGCCCTTGATCATTTGAAGACTCAATGCCCCAGTATATCAGAATGCTAGAGTAGGGAGGCAGGAGTGGGGAGCACCCTCATAGAATCAGGGGTAGTGAGGATGGGATAAGAGATTTCTGGAAAGGAACACAGAAAAGGTGATAACATTTGAAATATACATAAAGAAAATATCCAATAAAAATTATATATATATATATATATATATATATATATATATATATATATATATATAAAAGGAAAATATGAACTTTCAGCATATATAATATACACTTAAAAGGAATTTTTCCTTTTACCATGTTTGGATACTTATTCTTACGGAAAGTGTTTATTTAATTTTAATTTGTCATCTATTCTTTTTTTTTGTCTTTTTTTTATGACCACTATTCTTTGGTCTCTAAAAAATTTAAATTTAAATTCTGAAGTTGCTCATTGTGTGCCCAAAAGCTCCCTGCCTACTCACAGCATTTGATTTTTTTTTCAGTGGTCTTGGCTATCCTAAATTTAAGACTCAATTAATTTAACCAGCAGTGACAAAGAAATACTTCTTAAAACAGACTTCTTGTTAAAACAGACCTAATTATTTCACCTCCACTACTTACATCAATTATAAGATTATTCTCTTATCAGAACACCTCTCCAACTCCTCTTAGGAGACAGCTGTATGAGGCTCCTGTCAGCAAGCACTTCTTCCCATCTGCAATAGTGTCTAAGTTTGGTGGCTGTATGTGGGATGGATCCCCAAGTGGGGCATTCTCATGATGGCCTTTCCTTCAGTCTCTGCTCCACACTTTGTCTCCATATTTCATCCCATGAGTATTTTGTCCCGCCTCCTAAGAAGGACTGAAGCATCCACACTTTGATCTCCCCTCTTCTTGAGCTTCATGTAGTCTATGAATTGTATCTTGGGTATGCCAAATTTTTAGGATAATATCCACTTATCAGTGAGTGCATACTCTGCGTGTTCTTTTGTGAGTAGGTTACCTTGCTCAGAATGATATTTTTTAATTCCATCCATTTGCCTAAAAATTTCATGAAGTCATTGTTTTCTTTGTTTTGGGGTTTGGGGAGGGGGGTTTGTTTGTTTGTTTGTTTTTTTGCTAAGGGATGAGGAGAGTGCTATTTATTTATTTATATTTACTTTATTTACATTTCAAATGTTTTCACCTTTGGAAACCACTTAATATAATCACCCTTCCCCCTGCATCTATGATGGTGCTCCCCCACCCACCCACCCACTCCTGTCTACCCTCTCTAGCATTTCGCTACACTGGGGCATCAAACATCCACAGGTCCAAGGGCCTCTCCTCCTACTGATGTCCAATAAAGCCCTCCTTTGCCACATATGTGGCCAGCACCATGGGTTCCTCCATGTATATATTTTGGTTGGTGGTCCATTCTACAGGAGCTCCAGGAGGTCTGGCCAATTGACACAGTTGCTCCCTCCATGGGACTGAGAACCCCCTCAGCTCCTTCAGTCTCTTTTCCAACTCCTCCATCTGGGACACCACGCTCAGTCCAATGGTTGGCTATGAGCATCCTCCTCTGTATATATCAGGCTCTAGCAGAGCCTCCCAGGAGACAGCTTATCATGATTTCATCAGCAAATACTTCCCAGCATCCACATCTGGATTTGATGGTTGTGTATGGGATATATCCTTAGGTGGGGGAGTCTATGGATGGCCTTTTCTTGAGTCTCTGTTCCACACTTTGTCTCCATATTTCCTCCTGTGAGTATTTTGTTCACCCTTCTAAGAAACACCGAAGCATCCAGATTTGGTCTTCCTTCTACTTATGCTTCTAATGGTCAGTGAATTGAATCTTGGGCATTCTGAACTTTTGGGCTAATATCCACTTATCAGTGAGTACATACTGTGTTTGTTCTTTTGTGATGGAGTTACCTCACTCAGGATGATATTTTCAAGTTCTATCCATTTGCCTGTGAATTTCATGAAGTCATTGTTTTTAATAAATGAGTAGTACTGAATTGTGTAAATATACCACAATTTCAGTATCCATTCCTCTGTTGAGGAACATCTGGGTTGTTTCCAGCTTCTGGGTATCATAAATATGGCTGCTATCAACATAGTGGAGCATGTGTGCTTATTACATGTTGGAGTTCTTTCTGGGAATATGCCCAGGAGTGGTGTAGGTAGGTCCTCGGGTAGTACTTTGTTCAGTTTTATGAGGATTCGCCAAACTCATTACTAGAGTGGTTGTACCAGCTTGCAATCCCACCAGCAATGGAGGAGTATTTCTCTTTTTCCACATCCTTGCCAGCATCTGCTGTCACCTGAGGTTTTTTATATTAGCCATTCTGACTGGTGTGAAGTGGAATCAAAGGGTTGTTTGGATTTGCATTTTCCTGATGACTAAGAATGTTGAACAATTCTTTAGGTGCTTCTCAGTCCTTCGAGTTTCCTGAATTGAGAATTCTCTGTTTAGCTCTGTTCCCTATTTTTAATAGGGTTATTTGGTTCTCTGTAGTCTAACTTCTTGAGTTCTTGGTATATATTGGATATTAGACCTCTATCGGTTGTAGGATTAGTAAAGATCTTTTACCAATGTGTTGGTTACCTTTTTGTCCTATTGACAGTGTCCTTTGCCTTACAGAACCTTTGCAATTTTATGAGGTCCCGTTTTTCAATTCTTGATCTTAGAGCATAAGCCATTGGTGTTCTGACCTTTCCCCCTGTACCCAGGTATTCGAGGCTTTTCCCCACTTTCTCTTCTATTAGATTCAGTGTATCTGGTTTTATGTGGAGGTCCTTGATCTACTTGGACTTGAGCTTTGTACAGGGAGATAGGAATGGATCAATTTGCATTCTTCTACATGTTGACTACCAGATGAACCAGCACCATTTGTTGAAAATGCTGTCTTTTTTTCACTGGATTGTTTTAGCTCCTTTGTCAAAGATCAACTGACCTCAGGTATGTGGGTTCATTTCTAGGTCCTCAATTCTATTCCATTGATCTACCTGCCTGTCACTGTACCAATACCATGCAATTTTTTATCATTACCCCTCTGTAGTACAGCTTGAGGTCAGGGATGCTGATTATCCAGCACTTCTTTTGTTGTTGAGAATAGTTTTTGCTATCCTGGGTTTTTTGTTATTCCAAATGAATTTGAGAATTGCTCTTTTTAAGTCTCTGAAGAATTGAGTTGGAATTTTGATGGGGGTTGTTTTCGACAAGATGGTCATTTTCACTATATTAATGCTGCCAATCCATGAGCATGGGAAATATTTGCAACTTCTGTGGTCTTCTTCGATTTCTTTCTTCAGAAACATGAAGTTCTTGTCATACAGATCTTTCACTTGTTTGGTTAGAGTAACACCAAGACACTTTATATTGTTTGTGACTATTGTGAAATGTGTCATTTCCCTAATTTCTTTCTTAGATTGTTTATCCTTCAAGTATATGATGGCTACTGATTTGTTTGAGAGAATTTTATATCCAGCCACTTTGCTGAGATTGTTTATCAGCTGTAGGAGTTCTCTGGTGAAGTTTTGGGGGTCACTAAAGTACCACAATTTCTGTATCCATTCCTCTGTTGGATCACATCTGGGTTCCTTCAAGCTTCTGGCTATTATAAATAAGACTGTTATAAACATAGTGGAGCATATGTCCTTGCTAAATGTTGGAGGGATAGTTTTTCATTTGTTTTTTATTAAATTGTTAATATTGGGAGCTATCTTCAGAATTCTGATCTTCATTCTTTAAGAAGAAACATTCTACATAAATGCTAAATGTCCTTTGCCTTACAGAAGATTTGGAATTTTATGAGGTCCCATTTTTCAATTCTTTGTCTTAGAGCATAAGCCATTGATAATCTGTTATGGAATTTTTTCCTCTGTGCCCAAGTGCTGGAGACTCTTCCCCACTTAATCTTTTATTAGTTTCAGTGTATCTAGTTTTATGTGGAGGTTCTTGATCCACTTGATCTTGAGCTTTGTACAAGGAGATAAGAATGGATTGATGTGCATTCTTCTGCGTGCTGGTTACCTGTTGAACCAGCACTATTTTTTGAAAATGTTGTCTTTTTTCCTCTGGATGGTTTTAGCTCCTCTGTTAAAGATCAAGTGATCATAGATATATGGGTTCATTTCTGGAACTTCAATTTTATTCCATTGATCTACCTGCCTTTCACTGTACCAATACCATATAGTTTTTATCAGTGTTGCTTTGTAATATAGCTTGAGGTCAGGGTTGGTGATTCACCCAGAAGATCTTTTATTGTTGAGAATAGTTTTTGCCTTGCTGGGTTTTTTGTTATTGCAAATGAATTTGAAAATTGTTCTTTCTAACTATAAAGAGTTGAGTTGGAATTTTGAGGGGAATTGCATTGAATCTGTAGCTCATTTTTGGCAAGATGGCCATTTTTACTATATTAATTCTGCCAATCCATAAGCATGAGAGATCTTTCTATCTTCTGAGATTTCTTCGATTTCTTTCTTCAGAGACTTGAAGTTCTTATCATACAAATCTTTTACTTGCAAGGTATTTCATATTGTTTGTGACTGTTGTGAAGGGTATCATTTCCCTATCTTCTTTCTGAGACTGTTTATCCTTTGAGTAGAGTAAGGCTCCAATTGTGAATTAATTTTATATCCAGCCACTTTGCTGAAGTTGTTTATCAGGTTTAAAGTTCTCTGGTTGAATTTTGGGGCTCACTATGTATACTATCATATCCAGTTTGTTTCCCTTTGACCTACATTTTTTGTTTAATAGATGTGGCTAGGACTTTGAGTACTATATTGAATAGGCAGGAAGAAAGTGGGTAGTCTTGTCTAGTCCCTGATTTTAGTGGGATTGCTTTAAGTTTCTCTTCATTTAGTTTGATGTTGGCTACTTGTTTGCTGTATATTGCTTTTACTGTGTTTATGTGTGGACCTTGAATCCCTGGTCTTTCCAAGACTTTTATCATGAAGGGATGTTGAATTTTGTCAAATGCTTTCTCAGTATCTAATAAAATGATCATGTAGTTTTTTTTTTTTCCTTTGGGTTTGTTTATATAGTGGATTACATTGATGGATTTCTGTATATTGAACTATTCTTGCATGCCTGGGATGAAGCCTACTTGATCATGGTGGATGATCGTCTTGATGTGTTCTTGGATTTGGTTTACGAGAATTTTATTAAGTATTTTTGCATCAATATTCATAAGGGAATTTGGTGTGAAGTTCTCTTTCTTTGTTGGGTCATTATGTGGTTTAGGTGTGAGCATAATTGTGTCTTCATAGAACAAATTGGATAGTGTTGCTTCTGTTTCTATTTTGTGAAATAGTTTGAAGAGTGTTGGTGTTAGGTCTTCTTTGAAGATCTGATAGAATTCTCCATTAAACACATGTGGTCCTGTTTGCTTGTTTGTTTGTTTTGTTTTTTCATTTTGGTTGGGAAACTTTTAATGACTGCTTCTATTTCTTTAGGGAATATGAGACTGTTTAGAAGGTTTATCAGATCCTGGTTTAACTTTGGTACCTAGTATCTGTCTAGAAAATTATCCATTTCATCCAGACGTTCCAGTTTTGTTGAGTATAGGTTTTCGTAGTAGATTTGATGATTTTTTAAAATTTTCTCATTTTCTGTTGTTATATCTCCCTTTTCATTTCTGATTTTGTTAATTTGGGTACTGTCTTTATTCCCTCTGGTAAGTCTGGGTAAGGGTTTATCAACTTGTTGTTTTTCTCAAAACCAGCTCCTGATTTTGTTGATATTTTTGTAGAATTCTTTTTGTTTCTATATTGTTGATTTCAAGTCTGAGTTTGATTATTTACTGCTATCTACCACTCTTGGGTGTATTTACTTCTTTTTGTTCTAGAGGTTTCAGGTGTACTATCAAGTTGCTAGTGTATGCTTTCTCCAGTTTCTATATGGATGCACTCAGAGCTATGAGTTTTCCTCTTAGCACTACTTTCATTGTGTCCCATAAATTTGGGTAAGTTTTTGCTTCCTTTTCATTAAATTCTAAAAATGTTTTTAATTTCTTTCTTGACCAAGGTATCATTGAGGAGAGCATTGTTCAACTTCCATGTGTATGTAGGCTTTCTGTATTTTTTATTGTTTTTGAAAACTAGCCTTAGTCTGTGGTAATCTGATAGGATGCATGGAATAATTTCAAAATTCTTTTATCTTTTGAGGCCTGTTTCGTGACTGATTATATGATTAATTTTGGTGAAGGTACCATGTGGTGCTGAGAAGAAGTTATATTCTTTTAGGATGAAATGTTCTATAGATACCTGTTAAATCCTTTTGGTTCCTAACTTCTGTGAGTTTAACTGTGTCTCTGTTAACTTTCTGTTTCCATGATATGCCCATTGCTGAAAGTGTGGTATTGAAGTCTCCTACTATTATGGTGTGAGCTACAATGTGTGATTTGAGCTTTAGTAAAGTTTCTTTTATGAATGTGGGTGTCCTTGCCTTTGGAGCATAGATGTTCAGAATTGAGAGTTCATCTTGGTAGACTTTTCCTTTGATGAGATTTAATTGTCCTTCCTTATCCTTTTTGATAACTTTTGGTTGAATGTCAATTTTATTCAATATTAGAATGACTTCTCCAGTTTGTTTTTTTGGGGGGGGGGGGCATTTGCTTGGAAAATTGTTTTCCTGTCTTTTACTCTGAGATAGTGTTTGTCAAAGACAATGAGGTATGTTTCCTTTATGCAACAAAATGTTGGGTCCTATTTACATAACCAGTTTGTCATTCTATGTCTTTTTATTGGGGAATTGAGTCCATTGATATTAAGAGATAATAAGAAAATATAATAGTTGTTTCCTGTTATTTTTGTTGTTAGAGGTGGAATTATGTTTGTGTGGCTATTTTCTTTTGGGTTTGTTGAAAAATGATTACTGTCTTGCTTTTTCTTGGGTGTAGTTTCCCTCCTTGTTCTGGAGTTTTCCATCTATTATCCTTTATAAGACTGGATTTGTAGAAAGATATCATGTAAATTTGGTTTTGTCATGGACTATCTTCGTTTCTCCATCTATGTTAATTGAGAGTTTTACTGGGTATAATAGACTGGGCTGTCATTTTTGTTCTCTTAAGGTCTGTATGATATCAGCCCAGGATCTTCTGGCTTTTAGAGTCTCTTCTGAGAAATCTGGTATAATTCTGAAAGTTCTGCCTTTATATGTTACTTGATCTTTTCCTCTTACTGCTTTTAATATTCTTTTTTTGTTTTGTGCATTTGGTGTTTTGATTATTATGTGACAGGAGGAATTTCTTTTCTGGTCCAGTCTATTTGGTGTTCTGTAAGCTTCTTGTATGTTCATGGGCATTTCTTTCTTTAGGGAAATTTTCTTATATAATTTTGTTGAAGATATATACTTGCCCTTTAATTTGGGAAAATTTACTCTCTTCTAAACCTTTTATCCTTTGGTTTCCTCTTCTCATTGTATCCTGAATTTCCTGAATGTTTTGGGTTAGAAGCTTTTTGCATTTTGTATTTTCTTTGTTGGTTGTATCTTCGTCACCTGCGATTCTCTCTTTATCTCTTTTATTCTGTTGGTGATGCTTAAATCTATGACTCCTGATATCTTTCCAAGGTTTGTCTGCTTTTGTGATTTCTTTATTGTTTTTATTTCTGTTTTCAGATCATGGATGGTTTTGTTCAATTCCTTCACCTGTTTGGTTGTGTTTTCCTGTAATTTTTTCTACTTGTTTACCTGTGTTCTCCTGTATTTCTTTACGGGAGTTGTTTGTGTCTTTCTTAATGATGATGCCAAATAGCTTTGGTTTCTGTTACTTAGGTTGTTGAGCTTGTCTGTTACCATCTTGTTCCCTCTTGTGTTTGTTGGTCGTGCTGTCTCTGACTGGAGCCTATCCCTCCTGTTAGCCTGTGAGCCTGTGATCTTAGGTGTGTCAGTACTCCTGGGAGGCCAGATCTCTCTGGGCTGAATTAGGTTCCAGAGAGCTGTGCCACAGGGTTAACTCTGGGGTGCAAGTGGAGACCTGAGGATCCTGTCTCCAGTTGCTCCTCAGTTCCTGAGCACTGAGGTCTCCTGGCAGGTCCCTCTTTGGCCAGTTATTAGAGAATAAGTGTTTCTCTCACCTGTTAACATAGTAGTGAACATGTTCCTTGGAGACCAGCTCTCTCCAGGAGGGATTTGTGTCTCGCTCTTTTTATGTATTTTATTGGTCATTTTATTGGTTATTTCTCCTCCACAAAACCCCTATTCCATCCCTCCTACAGTTTCACAATAGGTAGACTATTCTAGGGAGAAAGATATAAAGCAAATACTTAGATTGTAAGATGCAGGACAGCAACAAATCTTAGAGAAAAGCATGGGCTAAAATGCAATACTGCGATTTATCAACTCCTCCTCATGAGGATGAGTCATGCACTGTGTTCTATAATTCAGTGTATTATCTGATACATGAAGTACTTAGAATTTAAAAGTATAATATTATTTACTGTTTCTGTATAATCCTTATAAATAGCAGCTGACACTGCACTACCTAACTCATTTCATATTTTTTTCATGAACACACACACACACACACACACACACACACACACACACACACACACATACACACACACACAAGCATATATGCAGGTACGCACACTTAGCTGGATGATGTTTCCATATGCTGAAATTACTTCAGAGTGTGAAAGAAAAGAAAAAGTCTTACATACGCGATATTCTCTCCTTTGGGGGAGGGGACTAGAATTGAACTTATTCTTTCCTAGTTTCAGACACATGTATATGTGTTATTGTGATCCTCACACAATGGTTCTCAAATTCCTCCAACCATATTATCCCTTTCTCTGTAAGCCATTTTCACACATTCATGTCCTTTTTATTTTGTCAGCCCACTGCATTTAACCAGTTTATTAGATCATGGATTTGTAACTATCTATAGACTAGATGTAGACTCATAAGTGAGTACACAAGTAAAGGTAATGATTGTCCCTTTTATAAAACTCATCATAGCTGGTAGCTCCTTCTGGATTGAACTTTGATCCTTGTTGGGGCAATTTTATGTAGGACCATTGCATGCAGCTGCAGCTGCCATGGGATCTATCTGCACTGGCTATGTTCTACACTGAAGACTTTATGTCACAGTCCTTTTCCCTATCTTTCAGTTCTTAAATTATTCTTCTTTTTTTCTGTAGGGTTCACTGAGCCTTATGGTACATGGTGCAAATGCCCTGTGTAGGAATGAACACCCAACCATCGAATATTCTCAAGCAGACATACATCTCTACATTCATTGCTGTTCACAGTATGATGCTTCTTGAATAGTAGCAGTTGTCTGTGGGTATAAACATAAATATATATATCAGGCAGATTGGTGGCATGACCATTGAGCTAGAAAAAATAATGAAGTTCACTTCCAGGACCTAAGCCATCTAAGTTATGGGATTTTGACCAGTTTGACATCACTAGGCATAAATTTCGCTAGTGGACTGAGGCTCAAATCCAGTTTGAGAGTAATTGGATACTTCCATAAATGGCATAATTTGCCTGGAATGATAGATTATCATAGGGCTCGCAGTGAGGTAAGTGTGTTGCTGCCTTTCTTCTCCAGCAGTTTTCATGCTGTCTTTTATTATAAATGCTACCCATCAGGAGGAAGCCTCTATTTTAGTTCCAGCTTCATTTTCCTACATCATGTAAATAAGATTTGTCTTATAATCATTAATTGTGTCTTTAAAAATATCTTTTTTAATGGAGATTTTGCCTCTGTGTATGTCTGTTTGCCACATGTGTTTGGTCCCTGTGGAGATCCTAAGAAGGCATGAAACAGGAGTTACAAACACTCTGGGAATCAAAACCAGGTGTTCTGCAAGAGCAGTCAGTGTCCTTTACCAATGATCTATCTCTTTACCCGCTCCATCCCCTGACCAATAGGGTCTTATTAGTTTGTCCTATTGGTCAGCAATGAGTGATCACAAGAACCTGGGGCAAATGCATCTCACACCTGGCAGTGGAGTTTTGTTTTATAACTCTTGGCTTTCAGGGAAGCATAATCCATCCTGATAGGATATCTTCCTTCTAGCTATGTTTTTTTAAATTAAATTTTAAATGGGTTATAAATTAGTAATCTTATTTCTTATTACTCTCTGATTCTTGGCAGAGATATCAGCATTATATTTTCCAAGAATGTCAACACATGAGACACACAGCAAAGGAAGCCAGCATGGACTATAAGCCCAATGATACTGAATTGATATATTTTTTTATAATTGCATCTAAAGTGAATACCAATCACTACCTTTTCTCCACACCTTTTGGAATTACAGCAACATGAATGATATATTTTTTGTCATCAATTTTTACAAAATTAGTAAAATACAGAAACACTCTTATAGAGCATATAGTCATACATGATAGCATATATTTTGCTTTGCAAATTTTGGAAGAAAAATTGATAGAGTTAAAATCAACACTATTTGTAAAATATTCTTGTTTTCCACATAGCCATTGCTTATAAAGTATACTTTACTGTTTGTATTATTTTATATGCAATTTTAGTCCACTTGATTTATAGAATATTTTTGTACATAAGCAACATTCCAATGCTAAAGTCTTGTGTGAATCATCCCTCATTGTTCATCACAGATAAATGATAAGTGGATTAAATATGTTCATAATTGGTTTAAAACAGTTTCAAAATAGAAATCTGTACCTCTTATTTGATTCTTGAGATGAATGGCCTTAGTGATCTTCATTTTAATTTACTCTTTAAGCAAACAGAATAATTGGCAAAATCACTTTAATATTTAATGAGTTTGAAACTATGAAGCAGAATAAGTAATTGCAATAATTTTTACCTAAAAAGATTGAAAATGTAATTGAGAACCTAATTAGTATCTTTTACTTAGAAAAATAATTCAATTTTATTGCCTTGAAAGTGCTATTATTCTGTCATTTATTTTTAATTCTGTCCATCAAATTTAAATCCTGCTGGTTAGTGTCTGAGTTATGTCTAACATTATGAGGAGGCTTCTACTAAAAATTGCTGCATGAAAAGAGAGCATCTTGAATTGATAGTGTAGAATATACATGGTAAGTGTAGTGCATTGCACGTTAAAGTATGTGATTATTTTTGGGAATATAGAATTCATTTTACAGTTCTTCTTTCAGGATGGTTAATCTGGGTAAATAAAGCAGTAGAGAAAATGTGAAAGAAATAGCATGTCCTACTTCAGTTCTGCCCACACAAGTCTGGCACAGATGCCTGTTCCCTCAGCTGTGAGGAATGAGGATGGCCTTGAAATTAGCAATCATGAGGCAGAAAGAACAGCTCTGAAAGGAAGGAAACCAAATCTCCATTTAGGAAATGAGAAGGATGTTAGCCAACCTGCAACACTCAAGTTTGTGACCAGTGTCAAAACTGTAAACTTCAGTGATTTTTAGAAATAGGCTATGCTATCATTAATTTGTTTTGGTCCATGAGGGAAAAAATAGCTTCTTGAGAGCAAGATGCTTCAAATAGTTCCATTCTCTGTCCAACTACACTGAATTCATGAGTGTTGTGCAGTCAATGTCCTTAGTTATGTAGAGCTGAGATTGGATATCTACGATTATACTTTTAAGGAACAAGGTGTTCTATAATCCCTGGGCTCTGGACCCTTGAATAGTATGAGGCAGAGTGCCTATCCACATATTTAAGTCTTCATGATTCCTCACATGCAATTAAATATGATTCAACTTTGAATGTGATGCATTGTTTCATAAAGTACATGATGAGTAAACACTTGTGAATAGAGAGACAACTGGACTTAAAAAAGCAGTTTATCAGATGTCCACATTAGACAGTATATTGATAAGGGAATAATGGTGTAAACAGAAACAAAGTAATAAACAAAGAGTAATATGATTATTATCTCCATCTCACAAAGGAATGATGTTTCTCTGAACAAGGATTGTGAAAATTACAGATAAAGAGTCTGAGAAAAAGAACCTTAAAAATAATATACACAAAATTCTTTTTTAATATATTTATCATTCAATTAACATCCCTATATCACCTCCATCTCCTCTCAGTATCTCTTCACACAGATCCTCCCCCTCCTCCGCTCCCCTTTTCCACTGAGTAGGGACACACACACACACACACACACACACACACACACAAACACGCACACACCCCACTTAAAGGCCTTGCAGGACTAGGAACATCCTCTCCCACTGAGGCTAGACAAGGAGGCCCAGTTAAACACACAGGATATCCATGTAGGCAAGAGATTCAGGGAAAGGTGCTCCAGTTGTTGGAGTACAACCCACATAGAGACTGATATGCACATCTGGTGCATATGTTTGGGAGGTCTAGGTACAGCCCATGCTCACTCTTTGGTTAGTGGTTCAGTCTCTGGGATCCCCCAGTGGTGCAGGTTGGTCGAATCTGTGGAGACCTTGTCCTCCTTGGCTCTCTCAAATTTTCCCAAACTCTTCCACAGGACTCTACTTTTGAAAGTGGATATGCATCTGTTTCCATTGGCTGCTGGGGGGAGCCTCTCAGAGGATAGTTTTGCTAAGTTCCTGTCTGCAAGCATAACAGAGTATCACAAATAGTGTTAGGAATTGGTTCTTGCCCATGGGATCGATCTCGTTTAGGGGCAGTTCCCTCCCTCTGTCTCTGCTCTGTCTTTGTCCCAGAACTTCATGTAGGTAAGATACATTTTGGTTTGAAGGTTTTGTGGTTTGAATGCTGTCCTTATCCCTTAAGTTGGGGTCCTACCTACCTACAGGAAATGGCCACTTCAGGATCCATAACCCTCACTTCTAGAAGTCTCAGCTAGAGTTACCTCCAAGACACCCTGTGTCCTTCCCCCTGCTCTTAAGTTTCTGGCACATCCGGGAGATGCCCACCCCTGACAGCCATAGAGAAGACAGAAAAAGTACACCTATTCCCATTTTTGCAACTGAGTAAATCTGCAGTCTTATTTAATGAGCAATGGAGCACAAAAATAGCAGGTATAATGAAAAATAGTGGGTATAATGAGGTAGGGAATCACTTAAAAACTTATTTAGGATGACTGCAAGAAACCGAAGTATGTAACTTAATTTTTATTTTAAGAATACCCTTTTATATTAAGAAAAAATATATGATAGAACACATATATATATGTTATTGGGAATTATATTACAAAATTCCTGTCATTATATGCTACAATTTATCAAATGTAGAGTATTATTGATTTTATCAATGTAAATATATTGTGATAACAATATTTATTTCTCACAAATTAATAGAAATACCAAAAATACCCATTTGTAGAACATCAAATTTTCTGTTTTCCACATTGTTATTATACGTTGTAAAACTAAAACTGTGATCATGAAACATTTCTTCATTCCGAACTTAGAACTGTTCAAGTGTGCAGGTGCCCGACCTCTCACCAGGGTCCTAATCTCTGATTCTTTACTATATTGAAGCAATGTTCCCTTTCAGTAATATAATAGACACATAATCAGTGCCTGAGTTTTCATATTCTCCCATTTTACCAGGTAATTGTATACACACTTACTCACTCACATTTACTTATTTCAACTATATGTAGCACTATTTGTTCCCCGATGAACATTAAGCTTTTTTCTTGTATTGTGCTAATAGAGACACAGCATCTGTACACATTTGGATTAAAATTGAACAATTGCATCATAATAAAAGTAAGTAGAAGATGATATACCAGCATTTATTTAGGATACAAATTAACTATTTGAGCACTACCTAATGATTCTGTTATAATTTGATTACTCAAAATTTCTACTGGCTCAGAAGGTCAATTGTCATCCCCAGTAGTTTGGCTTTAGAATATGTTTTAGTATCTCATGATATTCATTTCCCGTGTTAACCTAGAAATGACTTTGTATTCTTTCATAAAGTAGCATTGTATTCAAGTCTCCTACTACTACTTGGATATCTCCTTATGTCATAATCTTTCTCTGAAAATAGCATTACATTTATTTTATTCAAACTTTTTATTCATCTCTTGTCCATGTATGTTAGAGAGAAAGGGAGAGAGAGAGAGAGAGAGAGAGAGAGAGAGAGAGAGAGACAGAGAGACAGAGAGAGAGAGAAGGAGAGAGAGAGACAGAGAGAGAGAGAGAGAGAGAGAGAGAGAGAGATGGGTTATGTAGTGAATAATCTTCCAGGACTCATCTTTCTGCAGCCCCTAAGTCCTAAAGTTGTAGACGCATACTGCTGCACATAATGTAATAAAAAACATTTACTTTACCATAAGTAATAAATTTTCACCTACTTCATGGTAGAATAATACACTATTTACTATTTCAGTTGAAGGTCAATAAATGTGATTGCATATCTTAGAAAATGGTAAATATCATGAAACAATGAACTTGCAGTTTTGTAGGGATACGATATAATTTTCATTGGGTATATACTCAAGAGTGGAACTTCCAGAACTTACAGTAGAATGATTTTAGTTGCTTTGACAAAACACCATACTTTTTAAAACAGGCCTCTCCTAACTTACAGCCTTGCTTTCAGAGACACATTTAGTTTGTTCATGCTTATTTTCCTCTTCTTTCTTTAGATAATATCACAAGTTCTGGCTATTTAACTGTTTTAAAACCATTCACACATGAATTTTCAAAACAGATATGATTACAAACCCAAATTTAACCTTTCCTAATTATAAAAACTTAATATATTTAAATTCCCTTTTCTCATTTATTTACCATATTTACCATAATTGTCAAACATCTTAATTAAATGAACACTTATAAATTATATGGCACAGTATATGCAAATTAGTAAGCACTCGTTAAATAAAGACTGCTATTCTCATTAGCATTGTTTTAACATTACAAGTGAATGATGAGATAAAATTTTAGTGAGAAAATGACATCTCAATGTTTAGAAAAACATTATGATGTTATAAATTATTCCTATATACAATCAGTTTTCTGGAATAATTATTTTGGATTAAAATGAATGCTAATATGATACACAGATGTTTAAGTACATATTTAAAAATACAAAGAGAAAAACATGGGCAGGAATGTAACTCCATGGTGGTGTACTTAGGAAGCATAAAGGTCTGCTGGGTTGGAAGCCTAGTAGTTTAGAAACTTCACACACACACACACACACACACACACACACACACACACACACATACACACACACACACACACACACACACACACACATACACACACACACACACACACACACACACACACACAAACACTTTTTTAATGTATGTCAGTTGGCAGGTTACTGCTATTCTTAAGAGTCAGGTATGATCTAACAAAACCCAAAAATGTCACGCTGGAACTGACTTGAAAGGCTCCGCTGTGAAGAGTAGATCTCATAGTATAAGAAGGTGTAATACAAGCTCTCAAAGGAGAGGAGTAGTCTGTAGTTCTATCCAGCTTTAAATTTTGAGAGCCAAAACAATAACTGTTCTATTAAAATATCTATGATTGTGAAATACTGACCTTTAAAAAAAATTTTTTATTGGTTATTTTATCCAGAGAACCAAATAACCCTATCAAAAATGGGGAACAGAGTTAAACAAAGAAGTCTCAACCGAGGAAATTTGTAGGGCTGAGAAGCACCTAAAGAAATGTTCAATATCCTTAGTCATCAGGGAAATGCAAATCAAAACAACTCTGAGATTCTACCTCACACCAGAATGGCTAAGATCAAAAACTCAGGTGACAGCAGATGCTGGTGAGGATGTGGAGAAAGAGGAACACTCCTCTATTGCTGGTGGGATTGCAAGCTGGTACAACCACTCTGGAAAGCAGTTTGGCAGACCCTCAGAAAAATGGACATAATACTACCTGAGGACCCAGCTATACCATTCCTGGACATATACCCAGAAGATGCTCCAACATGTAATAAAGACACATGCTCTACTATGTTCATAGCAGCCATATTTATAATAGCCAGAAGCTGGATACAACCCAGATGTCCCTCATCAGAGGAATGAATACAGAAAATGTGGTACATTTACACAATGGAGTACTACTCAGCTATTAAAAACAATGACTTCATGAAATTCACAGGCAAATGAATGGAACTTGAAAATATCATCCTGAGTGAGGTTCCTCAGTCACAAAAGAATGAACATGTTATGTACTCACTGATAAGTGGATATTAGCCCAAAAGTTCAGAATACCCGTTTCACTTCACAGTAACTGTTGGACTGAGAGTGAGGTCCCAGATGTAGGAGTTGGAGAAGGGAATGAAGGAGCTGAGGGAGTTTGCAGCTCCATGGAGGGAGCAACAATGTCAACTGGCCTCACCCTCCGGTGCTCCTGGAGACTGGACCACCAAGCAAAAAATACACATGGAGGGAGCCATGGTTCGGACCACATTTGTGGCAGAGGAAGGCCTTGTTGCCCATTAGGGGAGGAGAGGCCCTTAGGCTTGAGGGTGTTAGAGGCTCCAGTATAGGGGGACGCCAAGGTGGGAAGACAGGAGTGGTGGGCGGCTGGTTGGGTGGGGGAATACCCTCATAAAGGCAGGGGGAGGGGGGAGGAGATGGGGGTTTTCAAATTGGAGACCTGGAAAGGGAGAAACATTTGAAATGTAAATAAAGTATCAAAAAATATTTTTTGCATTTCAAATGTTATCCCTTTCCTAGTTTACCCTCCTCAAACCTCCTATCCAATCCCCCCTCCCCCTGTTTCTCTTATCCACCTACTCCAGCCTCACTGCCCTAGCATTCCACTACACTGGGACATCAAGCCTTCACAGGACCAAGAGCCTCCCCTGCCATTGATACCAGATAAGGCCATCCTCTGCTACATATGCAGATGGAGCCATGGGTCCCTCCATGTGTACTCTTTGGTTGGTCGTTTAGACCCTGGGAGCTCTGGGGTCTGGTTGGTTGATATTGTTGTTCTTCTTATAGCGTTGCAGACCCCTTCAGCTCCTTCAGTCCTTCTCCTATATCAGACAGCTATATAGTCTCCTGTCAGCAATTCTGTTTTCTCTTCAGAACTTATAACAATGACATTTTTTAACCCTATGTTTTATCCAACAGGTGTTTGATTGGTCTTAAGTTACACTCAAAGGGAGCAATTCAGGCATTGTATTGTATATGTAGCCAACTCCCTGTGGCTGAGAAGGATATGGAATGAGAATGTAAGCTACTACTACTAGATTACTAAACCAGTAAAAGTTTTGATTTCTAAATACATCTCCCTATCTAACAGATAAGAGTAGCCTTCATCCCTCATCAAAGATGCTATATTTTGCAAAAGATGGAGACTGTTTCAATGACATACCTTGGGACAAAATATAAGGATGAATGGTTATGGGGTACCCAACCTAACAGATATATCTGCTACACAGTTCAGAAACATAAGGCTCAAGGAAAATCATAGGAGAATGGACAATATTGTACTAAAATTCAAGGGTACTGGATGTCTGTTTATAGTGAATCTTAAACAAGACAGGAAAATGTACCTATAAGCTTTCAACAATGTGTTTTTCTGAAGAAGACTACCAAAACATCAACACTTAAAATGCTGATATAGTCAGCGGAAAAGCTAAATAGAATCACAATATACTATATGCTTGTATGTATATATGTGTATATTTGTATATATATATATATATCAGTATATGTATATATGTTCATAGATGTATATATACATTGGTATATACATGTAAGAATAAATATTAAAGAAGAAATCAATAATTTGAGAGGGAGATAATGCAGGAATTTGAGGGAGTCAATAAATGGACAATAGTGAAGTAGTTGTAGTATTCATCTAAAATTTTCCTTCAATTTTTTTAGATGTACCATGTAAAATATAGTCACACAAGAGATGTCTACAAATCCAAAACAATACTACTCAGTATTACTCAAAACTAATCCTACTAGTAGCATTAACCCTAAACCTAAATTAAGATGAATTGTAACCCTACCACTAACCCTAATATGTAAACCTCAATTAATTTACTAGTAATTAAAATTCTGAGCCTGAATTATAAACCTAAATCTAACTTTGAACTAAACTCCCAAGTTAAACATTTTACTAACCCTAACCCTGACCATAATGCTACTCATATTTCTGACTTTCACACTTACACTAACCATAAACTTAACATTAATCTGCTCTCTAAAACTAAAAATCACTAACACTAATACAACAGCAATAATAACCCTAACTGTAAACTTAAATGTAACTCTTGGTCTAACCCCAATAGTAACCCTCTATTCTTTAAGGCCCCCCTAAACCTAAACTTAACTTTAACCTTAGAAAATATTTATCAAATCATGCCCACATCCAATTATCACATATTGCTTTAGAAATAATAATATTATGAAAGCTCTATCACATGACTGCAGATTAGACTAAAACCATAGCACTTATATAAAATAGTAATTTATTTCTATTAATTTGATCATATTAATATATATTTTTTATTGCATGTATAGATTCTGATGGTTTTGTTGTGCTCTTGGATTCAATTTGCAAGAATTTTATTGAGTATTTTTGTATCAAAATTCATAAGCAAGATTGTTCTGAAGTTCTCTTTTTTGGTTGGGTCCTTGTGTGGTTTAGGTATCAGAGTAATTGTGGCTTCATAGAATCAAATACATAGTGTTCCTTCTGTTTCTATTTTATGTAATAGTTTGAGGAATATTGGTATTAGGTCTTCTTTGAAGGTCTGGTAGAATTCTGCACTAAATCTGTCTGGCCCAGGGCTTCTTTTGGTTGGGAGGCTTTAAATGACTTCAATTTTCATATGGGATATGGGCCTGTTTAAATAGTTTGCCTGCTCGATTTAAATTTGATATGTTATCTGTTTAGAAGACTATCCATTTCATATAGATTTTCCAGTTTTGTTGAGAATAGGCTTTTATAGTAAGATCTGATGATTTTTAAAATTTCCTCCATATCTAGTTTTGTTTTTGTTTTTGTCTCCCTTTTCATTTCTGATTTTGTTAATTTGGATACTGCCTCAGGACCCTGTAGTTAATTTGACTGGGGGTTTATCTATCTTGATGATTCTCTCAAAGAACCTGCTTTTGGTTTTGTTGATTCTTTGTATTGTTCTTTTTGTTTCTATTTGGGTGATTTTAGCCCTGGATTTGACTGTTTCCTGCAGTCTACTCCTCTTGGGTGTGTTTGCTTCCTTTTGTTCTAGAGCTCTCAGGTGTGCTGTTAAGTTGCTAGTGTAAGAGCTCTCCAGTTTCATTACCAGTGCACTTAGTGCTATGAATTTTCCTCTTAACACTGCTTTCATAGTGTCCCATAAGTTTGGATTTGATGTGTCAACATTTTCATTAAATTCCAGGAAGTCTCTAAGTGACCCCAAAAATTCTACCAGAGAATTTCTCCAGCTGATAAACAACTTCAGCAAAGTAGCCGGATATAAAATTAACTCACATACATCAGTAGCCTTCCTTTATACAAATGATAAACAGGCTGAGAAAGAAATTAGGGAAACAACTCCTTTCATAATAGTCACAAATAATATAAAATACCTTGGGGTAATTCTAACCAACCAAGTGAATGATCTGTATAACAATAATTTAAGTCTCTCAAGAAAAAAGATCTAAGAAGATCTCAGAAAATGGAGATCCCATTTTCTCCCATGCTCATGGATTGGCAGAATTAACGGAGCAAAGATAGCCATCCTACCAAGGGCACTCTACAGATTCAATGCAATTGCCATCAAAATCCCAACAAAATTGTTCCAAGACATGGAAAGAGCAATTCTTAAATTCATCTAGAAAGGCAAAAAACAAACAATTCTTTCTTTTCTTTTCTTTCTTTCTTTCTTTTTTATTTTTGGTCTTCCTTCTTCTTGGGCTTCATATGGTCTGTGAATTGTATCTTGTGTACTCCAAACTTTTGGGCTAATATCCACTTATCAGTGAGTCAATACCATGTGTCTTCTTTTGTGACTAAGTTACCTCACTCAGCATGATATTTTCAAGTTCAATCCATGTACTTGCAAATTTCATGAGGTATTTTTTTAATAGCTGATTAGTATTCTATTGTGTAAATGTACCACATTTTCAGTATTTATTCCTCTGAAGGATATCTGGGTTCTTTCCAGCTTCTGGCTATTATAAATATGACTGCTATGAACATAGTGGAGCATGAGTCCTTGTTATATGTTAGAGAATCTTTTGGGTAGATGCTCAGGAATGGTTTAACTGGGTCCTCGGATAGTACTATCTCCTATTTTTTAAGGAACCACCAGACTGATTTCTAGAGTGGTTATATCAGCTTGCAATCCCACCAACAATGGAGGAGTGTTTCTCTTTCTCCACATCCAAGCCATCATCTGCTGTCACCTGAGTTTTGAACTTAGCCATTCTGACTGGTATGAGGTGGAATATCAGGGTCATTTTGATTTGCATTTCCCTGATGACAAAGAATGTTGAACATTTCTTTATGTGTTTCTCAGCCATTCAAGATTCCTTGGTTGAGAATTCTCTATTTAACTCTGTACCTCACTTTTTAATACGGTTATTTGTTTCTTTGGAGTCTGCCTTCTTGAATTCTTTGTATATTTTGGATATTAGCCCTCTATCAGATGTAGGATTGTTTTTAGTGGTTTTAGCTGAAATATACAACAATGAGAATATAAAACCTGTAGAGACCACCTCTAGTAGATAGGCATGGTTCCCAGTTGAGGCATGGGGCCACGATACACTGAATCTAATAAATACAAGAGAAAATGAGAAAGAACCTTGTACTCATTGGAACAGGGGAAAATTTCCTAAAAGGAATTCCAATGGTTCATGCTTTAAGATCAAGAATTGATAAATGGGACCTCATGAAACTGTAAAGCTTCTGAAAGGCAAAGGACATAGTCAATAAGATAAATGGAAACCTACAGATATGAAAAAAAAATATCTTCACTAACCCCACATCCAATAGAGGGCTAATATCCAAAATATATAAAGAACACAAGAAGCTAACCACCAAGAAACCAAATAACCCAATCAAAAATGGGTAATAGAACTAAACCAAGAAATCACAACAGAGTAATCTTGAATGGTTGAGAAGCACCCAATGCAATGTTCAATGTCTTTAGTGATCAAAGAAATGCAGATCAAAATGACCTTGAGATTCTACCTCACACCAGTCAGAATGGCTAGGATCAAAACCTCAGGTGACAACACATGTTCTCAAGGATGTGGAGAAAGAGGAACACTCCTTCATTGCTGGTGGGATAGCAAACTGGTACAACCACTCCCAAATCAATCTGGAGGTTCCTCAGAATATGGGAAATAAATATGTCTGAAGACCCAGCAATAGCACTCTTGAGAATATAACCAAAAGATATCCCACAATGTCACCGGGGAATGTGTTCCACTATGCTCATAATACCCTTGATTGTGATAGCCAGGAGCTGGAAAGAACCCAGAGGTTCCACTACAGAAGAATGGATACAGAAAATGTAGTTAATTTACAGAATGGAAAACTACTCAGCTATTAAGAACTAAAACTCAAGTGGATAATGGACCTGCACAGAAAACTAGACACACTGAAAGTAACAGAGGAGAAAGTAGGGAAGAGCCTACAACATATAGGCACAGGGAAAAATGTCCTGAAAAGAATATCATTGGGTTATGCTCTAAGATCAAGAATCAACAAATGGGATCTCATAAAATTGTAAAGCTTCTGTACGGCAAAGGACACTGTCAATAGAATAAAATGGCAACCAACAGATTGGGAAAAGATCTTTACCAATCCTATATCTGATAGAGGGCTAATATCCAATATATATATAAAAATCAAGAAGTTAGACTCCAGAGATCTAAATAACCTTATCAAAAAATGGGGAACAGACTAAACAAAGAATTCTCAACTGAGGAATATCGAATGACCGAGAAGCATCTAAGGAAATGTTCAACATCTTTAATCATCAGAGAAATGCAAATCAAAACAACCCGGATATTCCATCTCACATCAGTCAGAATGGCTAAGATCAAAAACTCAGGTGACAACAGATGCTGGCTAGGATGTGGAGAAAGAGAAACCTCCTCCATTGTTGGTGGAATTGCAAGTTGGTACAACCACTCTGGAAATCAATCTTGCAGTTCCTTAGAAAGTTAGACATGGCACTACCTGAGGACCCAGCTATACCACTCCTGGGCATATACCCAAAAGATTCTCCAAAATATAACAAGAACACATGCTCCACTTTGTTCATAGCAGCCATATGTATAATAGCCAGAAGTTGGAAAGAACCCAGATGTCCTTCAACAGAGGAATGGATAAATATAATGTGGTACATTTACACAATGGAGTACTATTAAGCTATTAAAAACAATGACTTCATGAAATTCTTAGGCAAATGGATGGAACTAGAAAATATCCTGAATGAGTAACCCAATCACAAAAGAACACACGAGATATGCACTAACTGATATGTGGACATTAGCACAAAAGCTTGGAATACCCAAGATACAATTCACAGATCACGTGAAGCTCAAGAAGGAAGACCAAAGTGTGGGTGCTTCTATCCTTAGAAAGGGGAACAAAATATTCACAGGAGAAAATACAAAAACAAAGTGTGGAGCAGAGACTGAAGGAAAGGTCATGGAGAGATTTCCCCACCTGGTGACCCATTCCATATACAGTCACCAAACCCAAACACTATTGTGGATGCCAAGAAGTGATTGCTGAAAGGAGCCTGATATAGCTGTCTCCTGAGAGGCTCTGCCAGAGGCTGACAAATACAGAGGCAGATGAGCTTAATCAATCAATGGACTAAGAACTGGGTCCCCAAAGATGAGTTGGAGAAAGGACTGAAGGCGCTGAAGAGGTTTGCAATCCCACAGGAAGAACAATATCAACAACCCAGAACCCCCAGCGCTCCCAGGGACCAAACTACCAACCAAGGAGTACACATGGAGGAACCCAAGGCTCCATCTGCATATGTAGCAGAGGGTGGCCTTGTTGGGCATCAATGGGAGAAGAGGCCCTTGGTCCTGTGAAGACTAGATGCCCCAGTGTGGGGAATTGATGGGTGGGGAGGTGAGAGTGGGTGGGTGGGTACGGGAACACCCTCATAGATACAGGGGTAAGGGGAATGGGATATTGGGATTCCAGGGTGAAGCAGAAACCAGGAAAAGGGATAAGGTTTGAGATGTAAATAAAGAAAATATCCAAAAGAAAAAAAGAAAAAAAGAACAAGGACATCTTGGGTTTTGCAGGAAAATGACTGGAACTATAAAATATCATTCTGAATGATAGAACTCAGTCCCAAAAGGACATGCATAGTATGTACTGATAATTGGTATTTGCCATAAAAAAAAGAGTACAGAATACCCAAGGTTCAGTCCACAGAACTCAAAAATGTCAATAAGCTGAAAGCCCTAAGTATGCCTCAGTCTCCCTTGGGAGGGAAAAGAAAGCAATCACAAAGTAGGAGGGATGGAGGGAAGGAAGAAGGGAAGGACCTGAGTGGGAAAGAGAGCACGGGGGGGGGGTGAGAGGGGAACATGATCTGGTATTGGGTGAGGGAAAAAGAATGAAGCCCTTAGACCAGCAGAAAGAATGGAAACAGGCAACCTTAGGAGGTAGGAGGTTGGGGGGGGAGGGGTTGTTCCTGTCTGAATGAACTTCAGGGATGGAAATGGAGAGGAGCCTGAGGAAAAGAAGGTCCAGAGAAAGGTCCAAAGTAGGATCCAGCTCAAGGGGAGGTCCCAAGGCCTGACACTATTACTGAGGCTATGGAGTGCTCACAAAAAGGGACCTATCATGACTGTCCTCTGAATGACCCAACAAGCAGCTGAAAGAGTCAGATGCAGATATTTGCACCCAACCAATGGACAGAAGCTGCTGATCCCTGTGGTTGAATTAGGGAAAAACTGGAAGAAGCTGAGGAGGAGGGTGACCCTGTAGGAGGACCATAAGTCTCATTAACCTGGACCTCTGAGATCGCACAGACACTGGACCACCCACCAGGCAGCATACACCAGCTGATATGAGGCCCACAACACAGCAGAGGACTGCTGGTATGTGTTCAGTCAGAGAAGATGCCCCTAACCCTCAAGAGACAGGAGGCCCCAGGGAGTTTAGAGGTCTGGTGGGGTGGGGCATCAGGAGTTGGGAACATCCCTGTGGAGACAGAGTGTGGAGGAGGTATGGGATATGGTGTGGAACAGTAGAAGGGTGGAACAGGAGAGGAATAAAATCTTGAGTGGAGAAAGAGAGAGAGAGAGAGAGAGAGAGATATTAAATAAAAGGCAGAAATATATATATATATATATATATATATATATATATATATATATATATATATATATATAAAACATTTTTCTGACTGTAGTTTTTTTAGTTGGCTTATTATGCTCTCATAATAAGTTTTACTGCCTTTGGCCAGGGAGTCCTTTAAACTAAATTTATTCAATTATATCAGTCAACCATGTAAATAGTTTAAAAATATTTACCAGCCCACAAAATGTTTTCCTGGCCTTTCTGATTTTGTGACATCCCAATTGTAATAAGGCTAATGTAATTACCATTTTATGATGCGATCACAAGTTCTGTTCCCTGGCTCCATAAGAAATAGCTAATTTTCAATTGTTAATTATTACTTATGATCGTTTTTGAGTAACTTTAAATATGTCATGAACTCCAATGGGTGAAGTATCATTAAGTACAGTTATTCCACAAATATCATTGAAGGAAATTAATGTACGTTTTCTGCACAGACATTTAACAAGAAAGAAAAACTGAGCATAGACTCCAGAAAGTATTAGTTAGTATGAAGTCTGAATATAGCTTTTACATATCTAGCTTCACTTGTTTTTGTCCATGCTCTGGCTCCTGCAGTGACCTTTCCCTGCTGTGATGTCACTCTTGCCTTGGAAAGCAGTTGCTACTATGTAGAGTGATGTTGTTTGAATATGCCTGGCCCAGGGAGTGCCCCTATTAGGAAGCGTGGCCTTGTTTGTTACTTTGGAAGTGGTCTTTGAGACCCTCCTCCTAGCTGCCTGGAAGACAGTTTTCTGTTTGCCTTTGGAACGAGATGTAGAACTCTCAGCTTAGCTCTTCAAAAGCCATGCCAGCCAGATGCTGATGTGCTTCCCACCATTATGACAATGTACTAAACCTCAGAGCTGTAAGCTAGGCCCAATTAAAGGTTGTCCTTTACAAGAGTTGCCTTGGAAATTGTTGTTGGTCATAGCAATAAGACCCAAACTAAGACAGAAGTTGGTACCAGGAGTAGGGTATTGCTGTGATAAGCCTGACCATGCTTTTGTTTCGAGGAATGCAGATTTGGGGACTTTGGATTTTGAAAGAAGTGGAATGCTTTAAGTGAGATTAAATGGGTCATCCTAGCATGAATATGGAAGATATTGGTAGTTTGAACTGTGGGTGTCTTGCTCAAGAGGTTTCAGAATGTTGGAATGTGGTCTAGAGACTGTTTTGTGATATTTTTGGCGAAAATTGTGGCTGCCTTTTGTGATTTTCTGAAGAGTCTGCTTGAGGCTAAGGCTAACGTGAAGAGAATCATATTAATTGCATTTACAATGGAAGCCTCCGAAAAACCCAGCATAGAGTTTTTCCTCCAGTTTACTCTCACGAAGAATGAAGCACAACAGACTGAGAAAGGAAAAATACAAAATGTACAATTCAAGTAATAAAGGGGCATCAGGAAATGATATGAAGCTGAATACTGTGCTCGAGGACATAAACAAATTAAGGGAATGGTGATGTCAGGGCAAGCTTATTGTTTATACTTTTACAGTTGAACAAGGGATAGTTATATCTAGGTGTTACTATTTCCTGGTTGTGTTTTCATTTGGACTTTTAATGTGAAATGGAATACAATCCAGAAATGGAGGACACTCCCGTGGTCCCTGATCTTGGGCCCTAGTGGCCATGGAAACCTTAGATTGAGGTATAGTGATATATGCATTTTATCCCAGGATAATATATAAGCAGATTTCTGAGTTTGAGACCAGTCAATACTGAGCAAGTTTTAGAGAAAGAAAAGCTTAAGTCTAGACTTGCTGGTACATGTCTTTAATCTCAGCATTCAGGAGACAAAGCCATACATATCTCTAAGTTCATAGTCAATCTACAGAACAAGTTTCTGAACTGCTAAGCTTAGGTAGTAAAGGAGATGGAAAACAGAAAGCTGATAATAGTGTAACAGAATAAGGAGGCCATGTTCCAGCTCCAGCAAGCAGCAGAACTTGGTAGCTTTACCATGTGGCTCTAGCTTAACAGTCGAGAATAGAAGGCACTAATTGGACTATTTATGCTGGTTTGCTAGAGCTAGGAAATTAGCAATGTTTAAGAAGAGACCAACATCACTGAGGAGAAATCTTCTGGATAATGTTTTCAAGGAGCACAAAGAAACTGTGTTTCAGAGGTAGCCAAAGTTGTACCTTAAGCTGCAGCTGGACTTGTTTAATGTATAAGAATCACCCAGATAGTTAAATTTAACATTAATTGGAAAGGTTCAAAAGTTACAAAAACTGTAAATTTTGCAATTTAAAGGAAATGAATATTAATTAGTATTTAACTAGTCCAGCCAGTGAAAACAGTGGTAAAATGACAATGAGCAATACAAGTAGTGATTTTCTACCATAGATCAAGTGTTCCTTGGAGTACATTTTTACAAATAAGTGTTTCTTAAAACTCAAATTGTGTCTAAATTTCCCCTTGGTAATTGAGAGACATGATCGAAGAATGAAATTGGAGGTGAAGTCATGCAGAGACTCTAATTGTTCTCATCCCTTTGTAAAGCTTGAACTGGTTCTTTTATATATACATTTTGTACTTAGAATTGTAGTTGTCACTAGAAAGAAGAAATGTTCAATGATCTGCCTTTATATTAGTGTACTAATTCTAAATTTTGGGGATTTGATTCAATTTTGTAAGTTTAAAAACATGGAGCTAGCAAGAGTGGTTAAAACAGGTACTTCTCTTAGGAAGGCCCTGAATTTTGTTCCAGAGTCTGAATCTACGTCAGGCAGCTCATAACCATGTGTAAATCCAGCACAGGGGACATGATACATCAATGAATCTGAGGTAATTGAAATATTGTACACCTACATAAGCACAGGCATGTACATAACTTTTAAAAATAATAAATCTTCTAAATGAGAAATTAAAAGCATGTGATGACACAAATGAAATGATCCAGAAAAATGAGAAGTTCACAGTTTGCCTTTCATCTTTCAAAGATGCCTAAACATTTTCTTCAAGTATCATCTTAATCAGAAAATTCACACGTTCATGAGAGATAAGAACATAGCCTTCACACTGCATCTGCTTCTCCACAAAACCCAGCTAGAGCACTGAGCATTTTCCTACAGAAAACAGAAACAAAACCAAGAACTGTCCTCCACATATCAGATCACTCTTGTTCAATTGTGTTCATGAAGATAGTTAATCTTGAATCACACACCACCTGTGAAGACTGTCCATCGCAGAGCTTCATGGGCAACTATGGCAACCCAGGATATAAGCCTGCTCAAGCAGTGTTCTGCCCTCACATGTCCCGGCCAAGTGTTTTTTCCTACTCCATAACTTTGCAGAATGATTGAGGTGTTCAATCACTGAGGGGCACCCCACCACCACCACTGTTCTTTTCTCAGGCCATTTTCCTTTGTTAAAAGATTCTCAACATATATTTCTACTTTCTACACTTTCTATTGGTCAATATTGACTAGTGGTGCAGAAATAGGGCAGAAGGTCCTATGAAGAAAGTTGTGTGATGTGGTATGACAGAGCTATCAGTCATTATGTGTACATGAGAGGACCAGATTTGCCAACTATATGGTAGTATATTTAACATTTATTTACATCATAGCTTTGTATATTTAATGCATGGTTTTCAAGAGTTAATTATTTATAATTGAGTCTACTTCCCCAGTTTCATTTGAATATTAAGACTGCATGTTTTTACAACAGACTTGAGGAAAATATCTCATTTGAATTCTTGACTCATCTCCTCTATTAAGAGGGTTATTGTCTGTTTAATCTTCTGGCATATATTTTTAGCATTATTTTGAACTTGAAAATTATAGTTATATTTTCTTAGTGCACAATTTATTAAGGAAAACAGAACAGTTACAGATGTGTAAAATTATCATTTTTCATGTTTTCTTTTACTTTCAAAATTATAATATAAATATATGACTTCAAACTTCTCTTTTATCTAGTTGTCTTCTGTTATGGATGCTTAAATTTTATAAATATTTGACCTTCACAAACAAATCATGAACTTAACTGTAATTTATAAATGCTATACCTTTGGAAAAAAAGCATATATATATATATATATATATGTATATATATATATATATATATAATTTATTTATTTATGAGGACTTATAACGATATTCTTCCTTATAAATATCCTTCAGTACAATTTGAAGATAACATTGCTTCAGTTTTCTGTGAATGCTACTAGAAATGGAAGTATCATGACAATGCCATTTGCCTTTATAAATATCTCAACATAGTTCACTGTGTGTGATTATATGCTTTGTTTTTATGGGTATAAGTTATCCACAGTCACAAAGATGTTCATTTTATCTCACTGCTTGCTTCAGTACCTTAATGTGTGTATGTAGGCATGTATGTATGTATGTATGTATGATGTATGCATGTATGTATGTATGTATGTATGATGTATGCATGTTTGTATGTATGTATGATATATGCATGTATGTATGTGTGTATGTATGATGTATGTATGTATGTATGATGTATGCATGTATGTATGTATGATGTATACATGCATGTATGTATATGTTTGTATGATGTATGTATGTATGTATATCTGTATGTATATGTATACATAGGTATATACAACATGAGATAAAGTATGGTAAGTTTAGTGTTTGTGTATCTCCATACACATATAATTACCTTATATGAATCTACTGACTACTCTATATTTTTAAAAAGTAACTGTCTCCTAGATTTCAGTAACTATTATCACATAACATAACCTTACTAACAAGTTATAACAGGAAAGTCATGGTACTGGTAAATCAGGGATATAAGTAGAGTTTGGGGCCTCTGCCTTTTTTAACTATGTGTTAGGTTTTCTGTTTGATTTTTTAAAATTATATCTTCACTGAAATAATCTTATAGCAATAAGTTTTTTCAGAATGATCTCAGCATGTGGTTAATGATAAGGACAGATTCTATGCACTATTTAAAATCCACTTTAACTGCATCTTAAAGGAGTGGTAAACAGTACTGTTTCTAGATATTGGTCCCCATTGTTCAACACTAAAAATGAAGTAGGCAAAGATTTTAGGTTTAAAAAGTTCTAATATCCTTCTCCAATTTTGTCAGAAGAAGGTGTACAGATTATATATAGTTATGTATTTATTTATTTATTTAACTTGAAATATTTACCTCAGTGAACAGTTTGTCAAATGATCATATATATTTATCATAGGAAGTTTGAACCTTATAGGAAATGTTATGATTTCTCCATTTCAGTAGTAACTGTGAGCAAAGAAGAAATGTGAAGGGATCTCCTTTGTGCATAACACGGGGATGGCACTGACAGGGTGTTTGCACACAGGAATTCAAAGCAGCTCTGGCTACCTGCAGAAGATCTGCAAAGCCAATCAACTTTATAACATGGAGAATAAAGGGGATCCTTATTTCTCACACCTCGCTTAAGATCTATTGGCAGTAGATAATTGCTGGGAGAGGTAAGTCATGTATTTGGGAGGGGTTTTAAGTGGTAGGTTACCCATGCCCCAGTAGACACCTTTATACCTATGACATATGGACAGCACTCATTGGACTGATGGGGGCTATGGATAATACTAATAACAAAAAGTACATGAAGTGGGAAAGGTAAGTACATGTGTTGGGGTCACAGAGGAAGTTTCAAGGATAGAATGGAGATTGAGGTTAATTAAAATACATTTTATGCATGTATGGAAATTTAAAGGACATATTAAAATTATTTTTGAAAAAGGAAAATTATAGAAACATTTAAGTATAAGCATCAATAGAATATTATTATTAATTTTTATGATCTTTCTAGTTTAAAATAACAATATTTTGTGTTAATGGGACATTGTATGTGATTTGATAGCTCTACCCAATATTTAATATTTTGTTCTGAAACCTGCTTAATAATATATTTAATGAAAATATGCTCTCACTTTCTTCTTATGTCACTAAGGTACATGGGATAAAAACATTAGAGGTTAATGACCATATATAATCTTTACTTTGATATATAATCTAAAGTAATAAATGTAATTTATTTATAATTTAGAAATATGACATTAACAATTAACTGCATTCAAGTTTCTAGATGTTCTATATTCTAACCTGACTCTATATAAATCTCTTTCTAAACAGTTTTTATAGTTTTAGTTTATAAATGTTTCTTTTAATAAATATTATATTTTAGAATAAAGAGCAATTACTACTCAGTATTACTTTATAAATTAATCATATAATTTGCTCCTTTTATTAATCTCATCCTATTATTATCAAGAATGTCCTTTAAATTAATTGAATATATGGGAATTACCATACAAAATTAACATTAATTTTCAAGGTAATGTATTAAAAGAAAATACTCCAAACCATTATAAAATCATGATGTAGAAACTAACAATCCATTTACTATATACCTGTGTATATCAAATCGGTCCTCACTAGGTTGATATACATGTGCTTAGTTTTAAATATGATAACCAATTGTGTAGATATCATTTCCATTTTATACACATTCATCTCAGAGACTTGTCAGTTTTATTAGCTATGTTCCCAGATGTAAGTTGATGACAACTTATACTAAGCCAAGTTTATGGTCTCTCCATAAGTTCGCTTGTCCAGATTATTTTTGTATATACTTACAAGTTAACCGAAGTGGCTTTTTAGAGCTATATTGCATAATATTAAAATTAATAATTTAAGAAGGAAAAATACTTACAATTAATATATCCTCTTCTTTATTCTGCTTCCAAAATTCTAGTAACTACTGTTAAAATTTTAATCCTATGAAACTGACTCAGATGCTATGGATGCATAAGGCATGTCCTTCTGCCATTATTACCACTACTCAACATATTGTTTGGACATAAGTATCTGCATATGAGATTATGTTTCATTTCTACAATTCTTTCATAAAAAATAAATTTAATGGAAGTGCATACAGAGAAAAAACTCTGAATTTCCTGCGTGCTTTACCTTTAAATAGAATTTTTTGACAAACTTGTTTAACGACGTATAGAAAATATATAAAAAATTACATAGACTGAGCTATTTGGGACAGAAAGATTACTGCTTTGTGACTGTATCTAGAAGAGGTGGTTAATGCTTGTTGGCTCAATTAGTGAAACCAGAATCAACATTTTTCAGAGCCTAAGGGTAAATTAAGACAACATTTAGCTCTACTTCTTATTATTCATGCATAAATTCTCCCTAAAGCATAATTAGTCCTGTCACTGAACGTGTCTCATTCATTAGTACAGGATGATATTTTTCTTCTTCATAGTTGTTCCTAAAATAAACTACCATGATGCCCATGCTAAACTTTTCCAAATTTACTAAAAGTTACAGTATTTTCTGCATTTACACATTTTTTCTTATTTCTGCTAATCTTATCTCATACTAAATAACAACTGGTTTGGTGACAGTGTGTCTTCTTCCTCTTGGTTTATTTGTACTTATGTGGTCAAAATACCTTGCATGAAACTTATGCTTATTTTGATGAACAGTGAGTTTTATATATGCACATAAATAACATAGAATATAGTTTATTTAATTTTTGAGAATTTCACTATTTGTACAAAGTATTTTGGCTTTATGATGTTCCTCCTCTCCAAATGCCCCAGGTCCCTCTGAGCACTTACTCCCCACAAAGTCTCCCATTTTTAAGACATAATATAACGAATGTATGTCACAATCATGATATAACAACATGTAGTCTGTTTTGTTTTAATAAGTTAATCATTTATGTAATCCAGCTTGTCAATAGATACATTTCAGCACAAAACCTAATTTAATAAGTTTTTATATAAAAGGAATCCATACTAGTACAGTGTTCATTATTCACAAAGTGAATATATCAAAATGATATTTAAAAATCATTAAGTAGAAAACACTAATTGATAGTGCCTATCTAATAGAGAACCTTTTGTGTCTAGATTATTTTTCATTTCCTGATATTACTGTCATGCTAAGTGGACTCACTTTTAGGTAATAAAAATAAGTGTATTTTAAAGTATTTAAAGTATAAAATCAAATTCATATCCAGTATGTATTATTTTCCTCTAATATCTCTCAAAACTTTTTTCCTGAAATGTACTCCAATCACAATTTTAACCACAGTGACATACAAATTACCCCTGTCATTAGCTATCTAATATTTTCCTTTAATATAAATTAATCTAATTGACAAGATCTCAAGAGAGAAATCATTTGTAAAATATTCATTAAAACACAATTGCCATCTCGTATTTTCATGTTCCTTTAATCTCAACTGGTATTATATATAGTAGACTAGTATAGTAGACTATTACTTCCACTTGAACAAAGAATAAATTCAGGTCTATTCCTGTTGAAAAGGTGAACAGCCCGGGCTACACAGAAAAACCCTATCTCGAAAAACCAAAATAATAATAATAATAATAATAATAATAATAATAATAATAATAAGAAGAAGAAGAAGAAGAAGAAGAAGAAAAGGTTCTAACAGCATTAGAAACCACCCTAAATTAGGAGATATAATATGGACTTCAGTGGAGATTTTGAAAAATATTAAACAGAATCAAAAATTACATTGAGAAATTCAAATAGTAGGGAAGAAAATTACCATGAACCGTGAGACAGAAACAAAATTATTTCTGTTTTTTTTTTTTAATTTAATCTTTTTTTATAGTCCAGATATTATCACTCTCCTGGTCTAGCCTCTTATTCTTACATATCCCATATCTCCTCCCCCCATCTCCACAAGGATGTCCCCTTGCCCCCATGCCACACTGCCCCCAGCCCCCACCCCATCAGACCTCCCTACTTCCTGGGGCCTACAGTCCCTTGAGGGTTAGGTGCATCTACTCTGACTGAACCCAGACTGAACCTAGCTAGGCCCGTCAGTCCTCTGCTGTGTATGTGTTGGGTGCCTCAAATCAGCTGGTGCATGCTGCCTGGTTGGTGGCCCAATGTCTGAGAGATCTCGGGGTACAGGTTATTTGAGACTGCTGGTCCTCCTACAGTGTTGCCCTCCTCCTCAACTTCTTCCAGCTTTGCGTTTAGTAACTGTATAAAAAGTGCCCAGGTGGGGCAGTCTCTGGATGGCCTTTCCTTCAGTCTCTGCTCCACATTTTTTCTCCATATTTCCTCCGGTGAGTATTTTGTTCCCCCTTCTAAGAAGCACTAAAGCATCCACACTTTGATCTTCCTTCTTCTTGAGCTCCATATGGTCTATGATAGGCCCCTTTTTGTGAGCACATAATAGCCTCAGTTATAGCATCAGACTTTGGGGCATCCCCTTGAGCTGGATCCCAATTTGAGCCTGTCACTGGACCTCCTTTTCTTCGGCCTCTTTGTCATTTTTTTCCTGCAGTTCTTTCAGACAGGAAAAATTATAGGTCCAAGTTTTTGACTGTTGGATTGTAACCCCATCTCTTAGGTTTTTTTGTTTTTTTTTTTTTTTTTTTTTTTGATACTTTATTTACATTTCCAATGTTTCCCCTTTTCTGGGTCTCCTCTTTGGAAACCCCCTATCCCCTCCCCATACCCGCCTCTATGGGGGAATTCCACCTCCCACCCACCCGCCCACCCATCCCCATATTCCCACCTTGACATTCCCCTTTACTGGGGCCTCTAACGCCCTCAGGCCCAATGGCCTCTCCTCTCTCCCTGATGGCCAACAAGGTCATCCTCTGCCACATATGTGGTTTGAACCATGGGTCCATAGATGTGTATTCTTTGGTTGGTGGTCCAAACTCCAAGACGACCGGGAGGGGGTCAGAACCTTTGACGCTGTTGCTCCCTCCCTCAGTTTTTTAATATAGCACTGTTAAAAAGTAATAAGTCTTAGAAATAGAGAAGTACATCCCTTTTGGCCTTAAAAAGAAGGAATATAATAAAGATGTTAAAGGGGGAAAAGAAAGGGAAAAGAAAGACAAGAGGAAAAATATTAAGAACTAAGTGTATTTCATGAATATAAAGTCTGTTGCTTTCATGAAATACCCATTTGATTGAGTAGCCCAAGTAGAAACATATTTTCTTTGTTCATTACTTGTTACTTGCACGGACATTCATTTAAACTAGGTCCTTTCTACTAAGATAAAACAAGATGAATTTACACTGTAACATTCAAAGTGAAGAGTAATAACCCAGAGGAAACTCTTGGTGTGTTTGCCATACTTATAGGTTTGTGTTTAAAGATAATATAATATATGGTTTAGTTAGAACAATCAGTGAATCTGTGGTGGTTTAAATAAGAAATGTCCTCCATAGTATAGGACCACAGGATATTTGTTCCCCAGTTGGTGATGCTGTTTAGGGAGATTTAGGAGGTGTAGCCTTTCTGCAGGGGCATGATAGTGAACTTTGGGAATAAAGCTTTCCATCCACTGCCAGTTTGCTCTCTCTACTGTGATCTATGTTTCAGATAGCAGCTTTCCTCCCTCTCTGTCAGCTCACATGCTTTGGCTCCCATGGCTACCTGCCTAATGGACACTGTTCTCTCTGTAACTCTAAGTCAGAATAAATGTTTTGTTCTGTAGAAGTGTTGGATCACAAACTATAGAAAAATCACTAATGCATAAAGATTTAATGTTGAAAACATAGGACATGTATTTTAATTTTTGATTGATATTGTAAATAAATACTACAATGAAAAAGAATATGAATTATAACTCTTCCAGGAAGTTACAAAATACTCCGGGATTACTGAGAAATCTTACTTTGTCTTCCAGAAAATGTCTATTATTTCTATCCTTTGTATAAATAAAATTAAACACATATCACAGTAATTTTGAAAATAGTGTCTTAAGGTAAAATTTTCATTTTAAAAGAAGTACTCTACAAATGAATTTCCTCAGAAGCTTAATTTAATAGTATAACTTTGTAATTTATCTGTTATTTTCTAATTTACTCTATTTTTAAGTAATTAATGAACACACATAGAGAGATATATACACATGTGTCTGTATATGTAAGTATACCCCTATAAACATGTAGTATACAAATATGATTGGTATATATTATAATCACAATATACTGCTTTAGCAAACTTAAAATTATTAACAAAATTTCTTCATAGCCTTTCTAATTTGTATATAAATAATAGAAGTAAATATGTCAGTGGGTGGTACCAGCTTTGAGCATATTGTAGTAGACAACATATGTTCTGAAGATGCCAATTTAATGACACTTCACTTTTCTAATTCTTAAAATAATATGCCAAAGATAATATCAAGAGAATAGCTTTCAAATTGGTAAATTGTTCATCATGCTACATTATTATTTCCCTATCTAACGTCTAACTGGAAAGCAGTCATGATTTTTCATATCTGAACTCTTCCTTAGTAGCAAATTTTTCAATAATATTGCCTCTTTGAAACAGCCATAAAGGAGGATAAAATAATACCACATTCTGGTTAAATTGACATAATTTAAGGCAATCATATTATACAGTACATCCTGACTTCATTAAACATTATAATTTTTTCTTGTTTGTGAATTCTCTATTCCATATTGAAACATAAACTATGTGTAGGACATGAATACAAAGTAAGATGAGTTGGGGAAAGAAGATTATTGGACAGCAAATCAAGGTGGGGAAAAAGTGGAGTATATATGTTGTGAAAGAAATTATCTTTATGATACCTAGCAATGTGTACAAAGAATATGGCAGTAAAGGAGATAAAGTTTTTCCGAAGAAGTTATATTTACTAAAAAACTATTGAAATGAAACAAAAGACTTAATTCATTGAACACATGCTTAGAATGTAAAGGCACAAAATGTGATCTTCTTATAAGTTTTTAAGTGTCAATTGCATTCTTAAATATCAAACTTAGTCACTAGAAAGCTTAATCAGCAAATTAATAAGTAAATTCACATTCACACATTCCAAATGAGCATTTCAAGAATGTATTCTAGTAGGGTACTAAGCTTTGCGTATGAGGTAGTATATTACTGCAATGCTTTCCTGCCTGGTCAGTTAACTAGAGAAGATGATGAATTAAATGGTAGAGACTCTACTCTATACCTTTTCATTCACATCCACAACCAAAGTAAAAGTAAGTGAAAAATGGAATTGTACATGTATTTTATATATGTGTTCATAGCAATGGTATTTTCAAATAGAAGAAACAGCCTTATGTCTGTTTAGACATTAATAAACACACTTAGTAATGTTTCCATAAACAATGAAATATCGCCAGGCAGTGGTGGAGCATACCTTTAATCCCAGCGCTTGGGAGGCAGAGGCAGGTGGATTTCTGAGTTTGAGGCCAGCCTGGTCTACAGAGTGAGTTCCAGGACAGCCAGGACTACACAGAGAAACCCTGTCTCGAAAAACCAAAAAAAAAAAAAAAAGCAAAAAAGCAGTATCACTCACACTTAAGGATAAAGGAAATTTGACATAAATTAGGCCATATTTATACTTAATGAATATATGCTGAATGATATATATCAATCACAGAATTAAATAGTGGATGACAACTTTTATATAACATTTTTAGGATAATTATATTCATAAAATTAGTAAGTGTTGATCCTTGGGAGAATGTGAGTGGGGATGCAGCCTTTAATGAATACAAGCTTTCAATGAGAAAATTTTAACTGAACTGAAAATGAATAGTATAATGTAGATGGCTGGGTAGCACTGCACCTGTGTTTGGTACTGTAGAACTTTTCACTTACCAGGATGCAAATGGAATACTTCATATTCTAGGTTTACTGTTTTGCCAAACATACAATAAAAGTTGTTTGTTTGTGTCAACAAGAATAACTTAAGTCAGTTTTTGAAATCTCTAATTCTAGTGTAGAAGAACAGTATTAAAAATAATTAAATGATGACTGATAGAACCTCTGAAGGTAGAAGGTTGGGGGGACACTCTAGATTGTACCAGAAACCTGGGAGGTGAGAGAAACACAAGACTCATAGGGAGGTACCTTAAACGAAATGCCTAACAGTGAGGAGAGGGAACTTGTAGAATCCATCTCCAGTAGAAAGATAGGCTATCAAGTGGAGAGATGTTGTTGCCAGCCCACAGTCAAAAACTCTGACTAGGAATTGTCCTTGTCTTAAGGAACTGAAGAGACATAAATGAAGAAGAGAGTTAGGGAAAGAAAGTCCAGTGACTGGTCCAAATTTGGACCCAGCACGAGGAGACGTTCAAAGGCCTGACACTATTACTAATGCCATGATGTACTTACAGACATGAGCCTAGTATGGTTGCCCCTCAAGAGGCCTACAAGCAGTTGAATGAGTCACAAGCAGATACTTACACCCACCCAATGGGCAGAAGCCAGGATACCCTGTGGTTGAATTAGGGAAAGGCTAGAAGAAGCTAAGGAGGAGGGTGACCCCATAGGAAGAATAGCAGTCTCAACTAAACAGGACCCCTGAGATCTATCAGACACTGAGCCACTAACCAGAAAGCATATACTAGCTGGTCTGAGGTCCCGGACACATACACAGCAGAGGACTACCTGGTTTGGGCTCAGTGGGAGAAGATGTGACTAGCTCTCCACAGACTGAGGCCCCAGGGTGTGCGGAGGTCTGGTGAGGCGTTGACATCCTCTTGGAGATGGGGGAGGAGGAATGGGATTAGGAACTATTGGAAAGCAGAACAGTAGGGGGATAAAGACTGGACTGTAAAAAAAGATTAAAAATAATAAAAAATTATGTTAAATTCAATAAAAAGAATGAGGAGACATATATCTCCCTGATTGGTAGGTTTATTAGTGATCATAAGCTTAAGCAGCAGTATTTTCTAAATTCTCTACAGAGAACACAAATAATTATCATAATTTGGAAACCCCAATAAAATGGATTTCACAATACATTTTTAAAAAGCCAGAAAACAATTTACTAAATTTTTTCTTAGAGAAGATTATCATCTTCTGTGGAAATTGCTGTGGTTGCACATATCTGCAGAATACACACACACACACATACACACACACACACACACACACACACACACACACCACATGAACACATAAACACATAAACACAAACTTAGTGAATAAGTCTTAAAAGCATCCATATACTCGTTCATTTTTCTTTCCTAATTCATAATCTCTTAGTGTTCCATCAATAAATTGTATTATTTTGCTTTAATAGAATATTTTCTAAGTGTGTTCTTAATATATTAAAAGAAAAGTAAAGACAAAAAGTCATTTGAAACTCTGGGAAATATATAAAGCAAGTTGGTGTGTAGGTATGCATGTATTTGTGTTTTGCATAAAATATGTGTATTTAGTATACCAATGAAAACATAGAAAGAGTAATGCCTTAATTACATAGGTAATTTTTTAATATCTTAATGTATCCCTTTATCCTTATTATTCAATTTTATTGTTTTATTCTTAAGGTAAGACAGAATACTTTTCCTTTGCAACGATAATATTTAGCCTAGAGGATTTCTTAAAGTGATATAGAGTGTTATTGATTTTTTTTTTTTTTTGCTATGTTAAAATAGCATGATCATCGGCAGCTTGGAGAAGGATCATTAGGCTTACATGGTCTAGATCAGAGTTTATGAGGTCAATGTCAGGAGCTCAAAGCAGTGATCTGGATACAAGAACTAAAGCAGAAGCAGAGGAAGGACACTGCTTCCTGGGTTGTCCTCACGGCTTGTTTAGTATGGTGTCTTATGTAACCCTTTTGTAGCTCTAGCTTTTGCCACATTGACAAAGCACAACTAGGATAGAGACTACCAAAACTAGATATTGACAGACAAAAGCCTGGAAATCAATCCACATAAAAATCACATAAATAAATCAACTCTGAACATATTAAATAAATATTTTAAAGATTGAAAGGATCCAAACTTTAAAACAAGAAAACATAAAAGTATATATTCTTTTTTATCTGAACAATGATTACCTTTTGATGAACCCAAAGGTTACCAAAAAAATGAAAGAAAGAAAAAAAAGAACTAACGTTCAATGAGTCGAAAGATGGAAATGCCTCAGTCTAAAAGTCTATCATACAAAAAAAAATTAATAAATAAGTTGAGTATATATTTCATAGAATAAAAATTTTTTCCACAATATTTTGGGTGTAGGGTATATTTCCAAATTATATAAATAACCCAATTTAAAAACAAGGCAAACTATTGAACAGAAATTTTCAAAAGAAGACACTAAAATACTCAATAGGGACTCAATGGTCTTCAACAATACAAACCTTAAGGAAATCAAACATTACAAATAAGATATGATAGTATTTATCTTTGTTCAAAATGGTTTCTCACAATAAGATAATGGATGAAAACTCTAAGACAATGGAGAAAGGAGGGAGCTTGGAGACTGAATGTAAGCTATTTCAGTTATTCCTGAGAAAACCATGAAGGTGGAGATAGCTCAGAAACAAGCCCGAGGATCAATTTCAATACTGTGTGTACGTTCAAAGATCACAGTTTCAAAGATGAAGACATGTTACCTTTTTTTGTCAATGCTGTAGGATTCTGATAACCAAATAAAATAAGCTATGTCTACATCAGTAGATTTATGAATACTTAAGTGTGGTATATGCAGAAAACAGAGATTTAATTTGAATTTTGAAATGGAGAAACCTTTAACTTTTAAAAATATGAATAAACTTGGAGAATATTATGCCAAGATAACTATAAAAGAACACAGGCAAACACACACACATGTACAAGTGTGCATGCACACACACACACACACACACACACACAGAAATTCCTTCTGTATTATTTCACACACACACTTGTAATCTAAAAATATAAAATTTTAAGTAGTATGCTTCATAATAGTGTTTTACCAGGCCTTATGAGTGAGAAAAATAGTGATCCAAGAGTTAAAACTTTGTTAGATAAAAGCAATAATATGGAACAATTTATCATTCATTATTATGATTATATTAAATAAAACATGTTTGCATCCTTAAAATTAATGAGAATATATTTTTAAGTGCTGTCATCACAGAAAATCTGTGGAATAATATACATGCTAATTAGTTATTGATCCATTCAACAATTTATGAGTATTTTAAAATTATTTTGTGCACAGTGAATATACACATGGGGTTGATTTTCAATTAAATTTTAACGATAAATATCACTTAATTTATAAAATCAAGTGATGTATACAATATAAATGAGTCAATTTAAATTTAGAGGCTAGGAAAATAAATATTTCTACATGTTGTTGTAAGACAGGAGTAAACTAACATTTTTAATGGTATATGTGTAGAGATTAGAAAACTAACTTTAAAATATATTGCAGAGCTACAAATAGATATTTATAGAGGAATTTTCATCCAGCAGCATAGCAGCTTGTGCAGGAATCATATCCAAATACCGAGCTAGGTCTATGTGATCAGACTGGAATGCAGATACACCACACATCTTTCATCCATCTGGCTTCAATACAGATAAACTCATGGTACACACCTCTAAGGTAAAATCGGTTTGTCCAAAGAAGCAGCCATATCTGAAAGTGACATCTAATTGAAAAGCAAATTGGTGAATCTGAGTGAGATTCATTTAATTCAGATATAGGACATGCCCAACTCTCAGGAAAACAGCACAGGAACAAAAAGCTATTTAGGAAAAGTGCAGGGAAGAGATTCAATCAGTTGGGAGTCAGTGCAGTGAGTGCCAGCCAGGCAGTGGACATGAGTTCGTGGAGTGCAGTGCAGGTCAGCAGCATAAAATTGTGCATATACACACATAACGACTATGTATATATGTATATATATATATATATATATATATTCTAATGACTTGAGGGCAGACATTAAATATCTAAATAATAATATATAATAAATATCTATATATATATTGAATTTGAATTTTCAGTGAACATTTATTTATCATTTTCTATTACTATATACAGCTATAGAACAAAACAGGTATAATGACTGCATAAGGATTTTAGATATTTTAACAATTGTTTACACCCTCTTTTAAATATCAAATAAAACTTTCTGATTATTAGAGAAGTACCGTGTACATCTATATTATTCAGCTGTAGGGGAACTCATGGTATTTTAAAAGTACAGAAATTACTGAAGAAGAGATCATGAATTTGGAAAGGAGGAGGAAATAAAGAAGAACTTAAAAACATATGCAATATATATGTTCTCCACTTAGACTTGTAAATATTATTAAAATTTTAGATTTATACTACATTTTGATGTATATTAAACAAAAGGCCTTACCTGTCCTTTTCAAGTACTGTCACTAGCCACTGAGCTACATTACCTGCTGTGATTATACATCCTAAATTACATTTTAACAATTGTTTCCTATTTTCCAGGAATGACAAAGTAAATATAATTAAAATGCAATTATTACTTTTGATATTTAAAGAGAGTGCAGCATCAATATTTGCATGTGTTTCCTGTGAGAATGACTAAATAAATGGATATGACTTCTGGAAACAATTTTCCTGCTGACGTATAATAAGTGTCTCTTGTGTTCATAAACTAGAAATTTTCTAGGAAAAGAAAAAAAAATGCCCTTAAGGGAAAGAATAAACAGGAATTAAAAAGATAAAGTTGTGGAATCATTAACAATTTTTTTTTTTTTTTTTTTTAGAAATTTGCTGTACTTATTGTCAATTTCTAATTTAATTCTAGGCATTTCTAAGCACAGTAACTTTTCTTTGATTCCTGGCATCAGCAATAGTGCCTGGGTTTGGTGGCTGCATATGGGATGGATCCCCAGGTTGGGCAGTCTCTGGATGGCCTTTCCTTCAGTCTTTGCTCCACTCTTTGTCTCTGTATTTCCTTTAGACAGAAGCAATTCAGGATTAAAATTTAAGAAGGGTGGGTGGCCCCATCATTCAACTGGGCACCTCGTCTAACCTCTCCATATGGTCTCTACAGTTTCTATTTCACCTCTGTTGGGTATTGCAACTAATGTCAACCCCATTGGGTCTTGGGAGCCTCTTGCTTTCCTGGCTGGCATCTGGGACTTTCTGTTGGCTATCCCCAGTTCCCCAGCCCCCTTTGCTACAAACTTCTGTTCAATTTCCTGAGAATCTCACTCTTAGTGTTATAGTTAGAATAAGAATGCCACCATCCCCCTGCCATATGTCCTATAGTTGAATGCTTAGTTTTTATGTAATAGAGGTATTTTAAAATGATTAGGAGGTTACTGTGAGTGAGGTCCCAGCTGGAGGAGTTGGAGAAGGAACTGAAGGATCTGAGGGAGCCTGCCGCCCCATGGAGGGAGGAACAGTGTCAACTGGCCTGACCCCCCCTCCAGTCCTCCTGGAGGCTGGACCACCAACCAAAGAATACACACCGAGGGACCCATGGTTCGGATCACATATGTGGCAGAGGAGGGCCTTGTTGGCCATCAGGGGGGAGGAGAGGCCCCAGTAAAGTGGAATGTCAAGGTGGGAATATAGGAGTGGGTGGGCGGGTGGGTGGGAGGTGGAATTCCCTCATAGAGGTGGGGGAGGGGGAGGGGATAGGTGGTTTCCAAAGAGGAGACCCAGAAAAGAGAAACATTGGAAATGTAAATAAAGTATCAAAAAAAATAAATAAATAAAATGATTAGGAGGTATGCCCTTTCTGGAGGAAGTTTGTCACTAGGGGTGAGCTTAAAGGTTTAAAAAGCCCTTGTCAGGACCTGTTTTGCTCTCCCTGCTGCCTGTGAATTAAGATGTAGAATTACCTACTTCATCAGCACTGTGCCTATGTATGGTCATGCTCCCTGTTGTGATACTAAAGGACTGAGCCTGTGAAAATATTAGTAAGCCCCCAATTAAATGTTTTCTTTCCAATAGTTGCCTTGGAAATGGTATCTCATCACAGCAATAGAACAGTGGCTAAGAAACATTAGTTTTACACTAAGAGATACATATTTGTGTATTATATTTTAAAAATATCTTTAAATATATTTTTAAAATAATTTTACAAGTGGCTTTTAATGTATTTAACTATTGTAATTATGTGATTGTCATTTTGGTTTTATAAAGTAACAGATTTTCGCATTAGTAACCTTGCTTGCTTTTCTGTTTTTGGTAACACTTAAACTCTGTGTTGAGAAATCCACATTTTCCTATGACTTGTGTGCAGATATGACTTATTGGATAAGTGGGCTATATCAAAGGTCCATTATTTTCTTGCTACTCTCCCAGTTTTTATGACTTTTGTGAATCAGAATAATATCCATTAGCTATTTGTTTACATCATTTACTTGTAATAGGACAATTACACAGCTGTTGAGGTTTATGTTACCTCTGTGAAAGGAAATGTTTTTGAAGAATGTATGCAACTAGAATAAAAATGTAGATATATGTTCTAAATAATATTAATTATGTGATTGTGAAGTTTCAGCTCTTAATATTTACTTATTAAAATGAGCATCTCTTTCCTCAGATAATTTAATTAGTGTATTGTATAATATACTGTTTATTTCTGTAAAATTTTCATTTTTTGTAGTACAGGAATATGCCTGTGTTAGATGGGAAATTTCATTTCCCACAAATGTTTAAAAATATCTGGAAACATTTTTGTGCGTGTAAGTGGTCAATACGTTCTTGGCATCTAAAGAATAGAGATTCTGAATAAATGCACTTCTACGAGGCTGCTATCTCCAAGTTTCCAATGTATCAACAGCTCCAGGATTAAAGAATCTGAATTCTTATTGTGTATTTCGTGTACTTTAAAATTTAATGGAGCTATAATTGGCTAATTAAAAATATGTGAACTTATTAAAAGATGCCTTAAGGTTCAGAGAATCACCATGAGAGTGGAGGTTTCAGTCTGAATGTGACACATGGCAAAGACAATTTTCACATCGAGTTGCAGGAGCCAGAGACAATGAGTCAAGTATACTCTGAATAATAAGAAAATTTACTAAGTAAACTATGTAAAATAAGTAGGTAAAATACTTGTGGCAAGTACTTTAAAACCTAGTTTATGAAAGCAAACATTTAAAAAACAAGCTTGCAAATGTTAATAGCAAACAGAACAGTAGAAACCATGACATAAGCAAAATATTATTATATAGAAAACACACCTAACTGACTCTACATCTTTAAATATAAAATATAATAAAAAAGATTCAGTCTTTTGATAAAGAAAAGATTCTGTTTAACCTATCAGTTTTATTTGTTGCACTATAAATTCTGTCCTTTGACATGTTAAAAACATTTACAGCTCATTTAAAATATCTTTTGAGTAAAAATAAAGTAAACATTAGTCAATATGTTGTTAAAATAAGTGGTAGAAAAGATGGATGGAACATCATCTAATATGAGAAAATTTAAATGATAAATAAAGGTTATATTATGCATTGAAGATAGATTTTAATTCAGAAGACAAAGATGATTTGTAGAAAATTTTATAACAATTTCAATGTATGATACGTAAATTAATCTTTAAAAATACATTAAATCATTACTGTTTTTAATAGTTAATATGAGATGATTAGGCTTTAAATGTACTAAAAATAAGTCATGGCATATTTTCTTTTATCATTATGGATATCAGAATGGAGAAGCCAAATTAACCATCTCATTTTATAAGAAAATAATAAAAATTGTCAGAAGTAGTTTTCAAGAACAATTATTGCAATGTGCTACAGAATTATTTTAATGGCTAAAACAATTGAACCTCTTATGTAAATATAATTTCCTTAAAATAAAAAAAATTCTTTGAAGTAAGACTTATAATATTTTATTAAGTTAAAATTAATAAAATTCTATTTAGAAAATGGCAATATGCTATCTTCACTTGTAATTATGGAGGGGGAAATCATCACATATTGAGATAAAATTTCACCTTTTATAAATTTTGTAAATATTTTTATTTGTAAATTTAAAAGTGCAATTTCACAATTTTGTGACAATGAGCAAAAATTCCAACAAAGGTTAATACAGCTATGTAAGTGTACAATTATGAATAGAGTTTCATTCATATAAAGACTTTTTAAATGCTATTATAGGCATGTTACCAGTACATGTATTTGTGTTAGCATGTGCAGTTTTTATTTCCAGTGTCCTCGTTGTATCTTTATATGTAGTACCAAATATCTAAAGCCATGCAGGACCAGTAATAGAAACAATACACTATGACTAGCAATGACTATCATAAGACATTGAAATAATTGTACATTATAATAATGAAACTTGTATGTATTTTTATATTGAATGCGCATTCTTCTAATTTTGTTAATTTTCAGAATCCTAGGCAGTAATTGTAAGTTTGCTTCAATCAAAATATCACACAAGATAGAAGATAGAAATTGATACATAGAGGATAAAAAGTAATATAGATTTATATCGATATTACAGGTTTACATATAAATAATCAAGGTGCCCTTCCAGGCCCAAGAGTAACTGCCAGACTAGGATGATGGGAACCAAATTCAGGGATTCTGTTGGAGCAGTGCACGGTTTTCACCACTGGGTGGCGTTTCCAGTCCATGCAACGGATTGCATCTTGAGTATGCTGAGCGAGATCTCAACTACTGGGAAGCATTTACATCCTAGTAGTCTTGATCAAGTAGATGCTTGATCTTTCAGTTATAACTACAATAAATAGAAAGTCGAGATGGACATCAGATACCGTGTTTTGTTTTGTTTTGTTTGTGTTTATTTGTTTCATATCTGTGAATAGATTGTCCTTATTCATGGAAGTGTAAGTTTCCCTTAGAGCCAGAAGAGGGATACCTTGCAATTGCAGATACAGATGGTTATAAGCCACCTTGTCATGCCTGAGAAGCATGCCAACTTCCTGGAAGAGCAGCCACTGCTCTTAACCACAGAGTCAGCTCTCCAGCCCACTTTTATGACATTTTATATCTACATTTCTCGTCATTGAAGTCAGTTTTTTCTTATAATTTTTAAATAGTTCTACTCTATTGACATTGTTAGCCTTTATTTAATTCCAGATTTTTTTTCCTAGTATCACAAGGTTAGTTTTGATTATAGGTTAAAGTGTCTATTCCTCTTCAGGCCCCTGATATTTTTGATAATATCACAATGTTTGGAAAGTTTATCTTTTAATTCAGGCATTTTGTTATAATATATTTTTAATGTAATCTTGCTCATATATCCATTCAGTTGAATCATTTTGTGTTCTGGACATACCAGAAAGTTTATAATCCATAGAATCTTTACCTGCCTTATTAAATAAAAACATTCGCAGCTATTTAACTCTATGCATTTAGGGATTATAATTTATTTTATATCTAGTTCTGACAAAGCAAACACATGCTTAAATGCTCTCTAATATGTGACTTGGGAAGATCATTCCTTTGTATGACATATGTTATCTATTACTGAGATTAATATTCAACCTGAAACCCAGAAGAGTTCGCTAGACTTTGGGAATCCCCGATTTATCTCATTTCTAATGCCCTGCCAGATGAGTTCCAGATGTTTCAAAAAGGCCTTCTAATAAGTGAACACTTAAAATCCAAAGTTCAAGTAAATATCTAACTGCAAAGCCATCCTAGAATTTACAATAAGAGTTGATTTCTAGGCAAAGCCATACCTTAGAGTCAGGTAAAATATTTGCTAGAAAAACATCAGAGCATATTCATTCATGAGCCATGAAGTAAAGTGAAGTGGTTTAAGGAGGTTGTAGGTTTTCCATTGGAATCAAAAGGAAGATTATTTAAATCTATGTGTGTGGATCCTTCTTCCTTACCTTCAGTGACAAAACCAAGAACAAACATCAAAGTATGTACAACATTTTAACTACAGAAGAGGGGAGACTGGGTTACATAATTCATGTGAAGTAAGTTATAAAAATGTGTAGAAAGAGAGGAGAGAGATATTTATGGGAAAAAAAACTGTTAAAAGTAGTTGTAAAGTCTTCTAATTAACTGTGAAGGCAAACAAAATTAAAGTCCGTATACTAATCTGCAACATCTTCAGAAAAAGTCAAATAACCATTGCAAATCCTTTTCATTTTGTTTATTAACTAACAACTTCATTAAAAATAAATACATGAAAACATTTACAAAAGCGTTCTGTGTATTGGAGGATACTTATGTAAAACATAAGCAAAATCAAAAACAGTTGCAGGACACACACACACAGAGGCAAACACACACTATATAAAGTTTGTATAATTGCTTGAATGCTATTAAATGAAGAGCTATGCTGAGAATTTACAAGAGCACACTAAAAAAATTTAAGACTTCATCCAAGGTATGCAGTGATGGTTCAATATACGAAAATCCATCAACATAATACACCATATACACAAACTCAAGGAAAAAGTACCATGAGATACTGAAAAAGCCTTTGACAAAATAAAACACCCCTTCATGTTTAAAGTCTAGGAGAGATCAGGAACTCATGGCACATGCCTAACATAATAAAAGCAATATATAGCAAACCAACAGCCAACATCAAAGTAAGTGGAGAGAAACTAGAAGCAATCCCACTAAATTCTGGACAAGACAAAGATGCCCACTCTCTCCCTAGCTATTCAATATAGTACTCAAAGTAGCCAAAGCAATTAAACAACAAAAGGAGATCAAGGGGATACAGATTGGAAAGGAAAAAATCAAAGTATCACCATTTGCAGATGATACTATACAAAAACAACCCCTAAAATTCTACCAGTGAACTCCTACAGCTGATTAACAACATCAGCATAGTGGCAGGATATAAAATTACCTCAAACAAACCAGTAGCCTTCATTTACCCAAGTGATAAATAGGATAAGAAAGAAATTATTGAAACAATACCCTTCACAGTAGTCAAAAATAATATAAAATATCTTGGGGTAACTCTAACCAAGCAAGTGAAAGATATGTATGGCAAGAACTTCAATTCTCTGAGGAAAGAAATCAAAGAAGACCTCAGAAGGTAGAAAGATCTCCCATGCTGATAGCTTGGTAGGATGAAGATAGTGAAAATTACCATCTTACAAAAAGCAATCTACAGATTCAATGAAATCCCCATGAAAAGTTCAACACAATTCTTCAGAGACATGGAAAGAGAAATTCTCAAGTTCATATGGAAAAACAAAAACTCAGGATAGTCAAAACAATTTTCAATAATAGAACAACTCCCAGGGGAACCACCACCCCTGACCTTAAGGTGTACTACAAAGCAATGGTGATAAAGACTGCATGGTATTGGTACAGAAAAAGATGGATCGATCAATGAAGTAGAATGGAAGACCCAAAAGTAAACCCACATACCTATGGACACTTGATCTTTGACAGTGAATCCAAAAATATACAGTGGGAATAAAGAAAGCATTTTCAATAAATGGTGATGGTCCTACTGGTGGCCTGTATGCAGAAGAATGAAAATGGATCCATATTTATCATGCTGCACGATGTTCGAGTCCAAATGGATCAAGGACACCAACATAAAAACACTGAATCTAATAGAAGAGAACATGGAAAAGAGCTTCAAACTCATTGGCACAGGGGGGGAATTTCCTGACCGGAACACCAATTTCTCAGTGTCTAAGATCAACAACTGATGAATGGACCTTATAAAACTGAAAAGTTTCTGTATGGCAAAAGACATGGTTAGTAGAACAAATCGCAACCTACAGATTGCACAGCCTACATCCAGCAGAGAGCAAATTTCCAAAATTTAAAATAACTCAAGAGCTAACTTCCAAAAACCAAATAACTCAATTTAAAAATGGGGTGCAGAGTTAAACAGACAATTCACAACAGAGGAATTTCCAATGGCTGAGAAACACTTATACAAGTGTTCTAAGTCCTTAATCATCAGGGAAATGCAAATCAAAACGACCCTGAGATTCCACCTTACACCAGTCAGAATGGCTAGGATCAAAACCTTAGGTGACAGCACATGTTGGCGAGGATGTGGAGAAAGAGGAAGACTGTTCGGTTGCTGGTGGAATTTCAAGCTGGTACAACCACTCTGGAAATCAATCTGATGGTTCCACAGAAAATTGGAAATAGTTCTACCTGAAGACCCAGTTCTACCATACCCAAAGGAGATGTGCTTAACCAAGTTCATAGCAGCCTTTTTGTAATAGCCAGAAGCTGGAAACAACCCAGATTTCCCTCAATGAAAGAATGGATACAGAAAAATGTAGTTCATTTATGCAGTGGAATATTATTCAGCTATTAAAATGAGGACATCATGACTTTTGCAGGCAAATGGATGGAACATGAAAATAACATCCTGAGTGATATAACTCAGTCCCAAAAGGACCCTAGAGGAACCAGAGACCCTGGATGTGAGAGATTCTAAGTACTCAATGGGGCCAACATTAACCAAATTGCCCAACATTGGGGACAAGAAACTCAAAAAGTCCAAATCCAATAGATAGACAGGACCTCAAGCTGAGGGACAGGATTACTAGCCCACAGTCAAAATTTCTGACCCAGAACTCTTCCTCTTTAAAAGAACCATGTGGACAAAATTTTAGAAAGCAAGCCAGTAAGTAACATTCCTCCATGGGCTCTGCATCAGCTCCTGCTTTCTGACCTGCTTGAGTTCCATTCTTGGCTTCCTTTAGTGATGAACAGCAATGTGGAAGAGTAAGCTGAATAAACCCTTTCCTCCCCAACTTGCTTCTTGGGCATGATATTTGTGCAGCAATAGAAACCCTGACTGAGACATCAACAGAGCACCATAGTATGTACCTGCCTACATGTACTCTCATAAACAAACAAACACACATACACACACACACACACACACACACACACACACACACACACACATACACACACAAGTTATTTACAAAAGGAAGCACTTACTGGATATTCTGAACATATTTATTCCAATAAACATTAAATATAAAAGCAAATAATTTACAGTGATTCAAAATAATGTTGCCTATTCATCACTGGTGCATGTATTGCCAGTGTGTAAGATATTAATATATATATGTAATATTTGTACTAGATTCTATTAGAAAATATAAAATTACTTGGATACTGTTTTTGACTGAGAGAAATTCTCAACTAAACTTAAAATCATTGTAGTGTGGCTCTTTTCCTCTGAGTATTACATGACGATACTATCACCATTTACAAGAGATTACATTGGCCCAGTAGTTATAGCAACCAATTAAGCAAAATAGGAAAGGGATGGCTTAATTAATGGTAATGGATGCTTGTAAGTAGAAAATGTTTGGGAAATATCACAGAACTCTCATCTGAGATTTTAGGAATCTCTTCCTATTAACCTTCTCCAGCTACGTGTGATCATAAGAAATGCTAAAATATACAGAAACTGCAACTGAAAAGAAACTCCTTGATGCAGCTTTATTGTGGTAGCTGGTCTCTAAAGAGGATCTTCACTGCAATGCAACTATTTGGGGTCATGACTTTTTAAATATGCGTTGACCCATGTTTCATAAGATCAGCCAATCAATGCATTGAATCACGCAAGTTTTTCTTCAAGTATAAGGAGATGCAAAAGATTCCTGTTGAAATCATGAATAATGAACAGAATCACAGAATTAAAAGATAAATTGGTTGGGTCTAGTGGCACATTTGCCCTCCTCCATAGGACTTGGTGGATAAAAGCAGGATCATAGGGGTTCAAAAACACTAATCACTGCAAAACAAGTTTGAAGCCAGCATGAGCAGCATAAGATACAGGCTTTATACAAGCAAATTAGGAAACGAACAGAATAAATCAATGTAAATTTCAGACATGTTGAGAAAAATTTGGTTTTACAAATTTGAGTGTGTGCAAGAACTGTAGGTATGTTTTATGTCTCTAGTTACTGGATATTCAGTTACCTTCATTTATACATTCAAGTATTCTGCCAATTTATATTTTAGTTTTGTTCTGTTTTATACATAATGTGACCAGTTGAGTACTTATTACTGGTAATTCTTCCTGATAAAATATCCATTAATTTTCAAATAAAAAATTAAGCTGGAATCTGATTGTTTTACATAAAATCAAATAATATTTAGATAACATTTTTCAGAAAAAATCAACTCTTCATCCAAGTGTAAAATTTCTAGATGATACAATGAAAATCTGACTGGTAATTAGTAGATTACACTTTTCTTTAATTTGGAAAGTTATGTAGATTTATTTGACATAGATTGTCTTTTTGTTAGCTCAGCTAATAGCTAAATTTTTGCAAATGCTTAAAAACTTATGAAGATACACTAGTGTTTAGCTTCATTTGAACATCATATAAACATAAACTGCCAGTATTCAAGTACTATTTAAATGCACAATTTAAATATGTTCAAAAACATTATAGTAAAGTCATATGTTTCAAATATCTTATTATATACTTTCCTAGAAAAAAGTAGATATTTAGATTCATGTTTTAAAAAATAAAAATACATGTTATATCAATGACCCTTGCACAATTTGCTCAGTCAAAAATAAATTCACTAAATGCACTAAAATCATTGATTTAAAAAGGCTTTGGACTGCCCAGGAACTTAAAAATAAATAGCTTCTTTATTTCTTTGACTTATAATTATCCCTTTCTTCTTCAAATAACAAATTAGCATATATATCTCTATGAAAAGTCTATATATAGTGGCAATATCTTTAAAGATAATAACAAGAGTGTTATCCTTATCCCAAAGAGTAAAATTCTTATTGAAATATATCCTTGAGTGAGATACAATCTACCAATATGCTTGCATGCTGAGCATATAATCTTTTATTATAAGCTTCTGGAAAAGTATGTATGGCTCAAAAATAATCACTGCATGTAAAAGGCATTCCAGTTAAACTGATAAAGGTAAATAAAAACATATGAGTGAAAGGCATCTAATGAGTTATAATACTGCAAACTAAACTGAAAAGAAATAGAGGCAAATTCTTAAAGCACCAGCTGCCAAGGACTACAGATTTCTGCCAGTTCTCAGAAACTGAAGTGGGAATATCTACAGTTTGAGTTGCATTTTTTTGCCATCAGAAGGGATCTGGCCTGAAGACTACACCATATTGTGAATCGTACATACTCATTAGGGCCAAGACTAGATGGAATTTTTCTCCAATTCCACACCTAATTACTAAAAATTTATAGAAAATTTATTTTTGAATATTTGGGCAAAGTACTATATCTGCTAACAAATCTATGTTTTTATAACCAAAGTATGAGTAAATCAATCTCAGAGTAAGGTGCCTTCCATTCTTTACATATAAAATAAAATTACAATGTAGTGAATTCTGGAAGATATTCAATATCATTGAGAAATATTTTATAAAATATAGGAAATTGGCATAGTCTAATTTTTTTTATTAACAATTAACAATAAAACCTATGCCTAGGGACCCCAATAAATGAGTTAGGGGAAGGGCAGAAGAAGATTGCAACTCCACAGGAAGATCAACAGATATGCACTTTTATGAAAATTAACAGGATATTTGTCATGTTACTTTGACCTGTATCTATAATACAATCTCACAAAATTATTTCTAATTTTCCAGAAAATTCTAGGGACAATATATTTTAAGTTGATAATGTTAATATGCAAAAACACAGTAGATGCCTAGTACTATTTTAATAATAAATCTAAGACAAACTTAGATGGTGATTCTTCCTCAATTAATATGAGGCATTATTTATGAATAAAACCATGATTCTGACTGGAAAGTTATATCAAAATATAAGAAAACAGTATAGTTTTCTATTTTCTCTTCAGACATAATGACATATGTGTTAAACGTATTCATCATGCAGTGTGACACTCAGGATCTTTACTGGTATGGTGTTAAGTAATAAGGAGAACAAAGGGATATTGTTGAACATGCACTACGACACAGAGAGGCCACCAAGTTAATTTTCTTAGGAAAGCCTAAGTGATGGGGACAAAATTGACAAGCAACTTAAATTTTCAAGAAGTAGTTATCATTTACACAATGGAGTACTACTCAGCTATTAAAAACAATGACTTAATGAAATTTGCAGGCAAATGGATGGAACTTGAAAATATCATCCTGAGTGAGGTACCTCAGTCACAAAAGAACAAACATGGTATGTACTCACTGATAAGAGGATATTAGCCCAAACGTTCGGAATACCCAAGTTTCACTTTACAGTAACCGCTGGACTAAGAGTGAGGTCCCAGATGGAGGAGTTGGAGAAGGGACTGAAGGAGCTGAGGGAGTCTGCAGCCCCATGGAGGGAGCAACAGTGTCAACTGGCCTGACCCTCCCACCCCCGGTCCTCAGGGAGGCTGGACCACCAACCAAAGAATACACATCAAGGTACCACATATGTGGCAGAGGAGGCCCTTACTGGCCATCAGGGGGAGAGAGGCCCCAGTAAAGGGGAATGTCAAGGTAGGAATATGGGAGTGGGCGGGCAGGTGGGTGGGAGGTGGAATTCCCTCATAGAGGTGGGGCAGGGGAGGGGATAGGTGGTTTCCAAAGTGAAGACCTAGAAAGGGGGAAACATTGGAAATGTAAATAAAGTATCAAAAAATAAAAATAAGAATAAAATTAAAAAAAAAAAAAGAAGTAGTTATCAGTGGTGTAAGTGGCATGAGGAAATGAGTAACTTCTGATGATCTGTTAAGTCCACACTGAACTTGTCAGCGGCTTTCTTTCAAGTTTTCCTACAATAGATCATTTATACTTGAACCCAGTAGATTGCATAAAAATTGGTTCTATTACTCTTTCAATGTTTCTATCAGTATTTTTCTGATTGTCATAGTCAATCCCTACCAATTTGTTTCTATTCTATTGTTGACCCCAGTACAGCTTCTAGGACTGCCTATGCACTGCCTACGAATCCATTCCAACATCTGCCCAGATGTTCATAGTCATATTTTTTGTATCATTCAATTTCTGCCATAAACTCCATATCCCTTCATAATGGCTTCTTGATTATCATATAATAACTAGGAAGCTAATTTTTCAGCTTCAACAAATACATATGTAATGTCAAAACTACCTGAAATATTCTAAAAATTTCTGATCAAGTTTAACTTTTTTTTTATTTGCTTCTGATCTTTAATGCAAGTTCAAAAGAGATGGACAGAAAGTTCACATGTTTTGTACATAACTCAATTTCAGAATATTAAATACACCTGAGACATATCACAGAAAATATTATTTTCCTTAAATGTACTTATAGTATTAAATGTTCACCAAATAATTCTGGAGAAATAACCATATTCAGTCCTCAATGGATGATTAAAAAGAGTTGGTTTGTTTGCTTTGTGTCCATTATGGCCAAAAAACATATTCAGAATGTTTTCTCCTAGGATATAAATTGGAAGTATGACTTAAGACAGACGATGTAATGATTAAAGAGAAAACAGGAATAGCAAAACAAGCAATGATGATATTCACATACTATATGTTCATATTTTGTTGTCAGAAGGGTGCAACATGTTGTAAGAATGTAAGTAACGCTGCAAAAGTCAAATACCGGCCATCATAATAGACATAGAGTTAAGTCATCTGTACTGCACTACACTACATAGTTATCTCTCTGAACACAGAGGGGAAACAAAACAACATGAACAACAATGCAATTTATCACAGTACTACACTTACAGAGAACATGTATATCTTCTATGTAATATAAATACATTTGGAGAAACATAAATCCGTGCCCCCATTCTCTGATAATATCAAATGAAGCACCAAAATAAATAGCATACGGAATGAAACCAAAACATGTATAAGAACAATACACTTTGCAAGTGTGTATGTGCTTAACCCTGCTTGGACCTGTAAGGATATTCAGTGACTTTATGGGCATGCCTTTTTACGCCTCTGCTAAATGTGACTCATCCTCATTTTCTGGGAAGCCAGGAATAGACTTGGCCAGATTTCATCATCCTGACCAATATTTAATTAAAACTTGCTTCAAATTTGGTTCAAAATTGTGGAACTGTTTTTTCTCTCACAAAGTTCAGGTTTAACAACAGCATACTTAATAAATGCATGCTTCATCATTCTAAAGTATTATTTATTTTGAGATGCAGTTCTTATTTTATGGACTTCTAAGAAAGAAAAGGAAAGAGTTCACATTATTAAAAATATTAGAATTATTAAAAGAGCAGACTTATGCATTAAAACTAATAAAAGATAGTGATAAATATTGAAGTATTAATTATTTAGACCAAACATTCTTTTAAGTTAATGAGACTGTATTCAATGTGCTTATTTTAATATTTTAATGATCATCACTTAACTTTGATTTATAGTTTGATGTTGATATTTCTAAGATAATATCTACATGTTGAACAAGAAATTTCCATGTGAGAAGAATTCAGTAAATCCACATAGATAGACCTCTGTTTCTAATATGTCTTCACACTTAGACAAATAATATTTAGGTACAGAGCTTTGCGTGTTTTTCAGTTTTAAGTCCTGTAGAATAATTTACATGAACCAGTTTGTTGACTGCAAACTCTTTATTTGAGATCAGAAGATTTGCTTGATGGTATGGAGCTCAGGCTTGTAGACATAACAGAAATGAAAATAGAAAATCCCTTTAAATTTTTCTCCAAATTAAGGTACTGTTTTCCTAAGCTTACATTATATCTAAGGTATCAAGTAGTAGTTTTATATAAATATATAAAGACAGATTTTGGAGATGAAATTATTTTTATAAAATATTTCATTTGTAAACTATGTGAGAAATGTCAAATACAATTTTTATGATTATAAGAAATGTCAATCTTAGGGACAAGGGTAAGTGCTAGGATTGGGTGTTCTATAAAGTGTTTAGCACTCATTTGTTTTTTACGGTTAAGAACATTTGTCTTGCTGCAGATCTGATTGTGGATCCCACATCCATGTTGGTTGACTGAAAATCACTAGTTATCTCCAGCTCCAGGGGTTAACTGGCTTCTGTGGGGACCTATACTCACGTACACTTACACATATGTACTCCTAATTAATGCTATAACAAATCTTGACAGTCTTAAATGTATTCTAGTTAATAGGATTTGTAATTCCGATGGTGAATTGATCCAAACTTTGTGATCGTCCTGAATAATTTTATAAAAATACAGGTTATGATTGTCTCAGTCATATAGTTTGCTATTCAAGGTATGAATATCAAGCTATAGCCATATAACCTCCATTCTAATACAATGCAAACCCTGCCAGTATATTATATCAATAATCACATGTATGAGTGCACTGTAACTGAATTATATGAATCATCAAAAGATGAGTAGTTTGCCTGTGATCTTTATGAGACTCACAAGAATGCTATCCCACTGTAATATATTATACAGTAAAATTAGGTCTGTCCTCCAATTTTTCACTCTGATTGTGGGTACTAGGAATTGAACCCCGTGTTCCAGAAGAGCAGAAACTGCTCTAATCTATGGGGCCATATCCCCAGTACAGAAATTTTTATCAAGTTCCCCCACAACATTGTAACAAGGCAAGACAGTACAAAGATTTCTCTATCATGTATTCTTGCTGATGTCACTTCAAATTTAACAAGGATTTATCTCCTTAGTGGAGATTCCCACGGAATATCGCCCAACTCTATTCTAGGAACCGAAGGTCAGAATGTCCTAGCTGACTTCTAATTTTTCTTAACTTCTGTTAAAGTTGTTTCTTTGTGCAGACCCCTCCTGCCTACTGCCTATATTAGGTTCTATTAAATTACTTGCTTCGAACTGCTTCCTTCAGCAAAGCTCCTCTACAGCAGCAAAGGAAGATGCAAGGGTATGCTTTATTCTTTAAAAACCCTTGTCGTGGACATTGGGGACCACATCTAAGCCCCTAACACTTGAGTGTTGTCCCAGCTTGCTGTAATGAAGAGATTCAGTTTGCTAGAAAGTGTCTGAGTGGTCTTCTCTGTGGGCTTACTATAACAACACTTGCTGCAAGTTTTCGCATCTCTACCCAGCTAATGCCATGGCCTTTCTCTCCTTACAAAGTAATCAAATAGGAAAACAAACACACAAACTAAAAACAGAATAGAACAACAAAACAAGAAACACAAGCACAAATAATAAAACACATAATATGAAACAAAAATATGAAATGAAAGATCAGTATGGACAAAAATAATAAATGGCATATGAGACATAATGCCTACCAAAACACCATTGAGGTTTTCTTGTCTTTGTTTTTTCTTTTCTTTCTTTTCTTTTCTTTTTTCTTTTTTCTTTTTTTCTTTTTTCTTTTTCTTTTTCTTTTTCTTTTTCCTTTCTTTTTTTTTTTTTTTTTGGTGAGCCTTTCCTGCTAGGGGTGGTTCCTACTCTACGCTAAGGTTAACAAAATTAGTGAAGACACTAATTGTTACTTTACAAGTGGGTGTCAATTGCAGATAAGTACTTGGTTAGGGATGGGAGATGATGTCTACTTCTCCCTCTCATTTCTAGAGTTCAGTCCTGCTTGAAACTTTCCAGGCCCTATATAGATGACCAGAATTTTAAATCCTATAGAATTATCCCATATAAATAGGTATGAATAGGTATAATCTATATAGGTATAAATAGGTATAAATGTAAAAAAAACTAAATTAGTATAATTTGGGTATGAAAAATCACTGTCTCTGTTAAATTGAGGCCTACTACTTTGTGTTTTAGCTGGTAATTCTTGAAAGTGCATAATACACATAAGATGTCACTCTCAAGTTACAAACCTGCAGTGAATTTCACTGTTGTTGCCTTCCCGCTGCTCAGCCCAGCGCCCAGAGAAAGCCTGCCACTTTGCAATGATTATCCAATTTCTGCAGCAAGTACAGTGCAATGGTGGATCTTTATAGGTCAGATTATCGCTTCCAAGCATGGGATATTTATAGCACTTTACTCTCCCAGAGAAATGCTGACATTGCTGTCCTATCTTTAACTTTTAAGCTCAGATAACTGATTGGGCTGATTACATTAGTTTCGGCTTTTACGTTTTGCCTTTTTTCTTTCTCAGTTTGTGTGAATCATTCTACGTGGCTTCTTGCACAAGTGTCATGTCTATCAATTCAAGGAAATGTGTGTTTTCCATTTTTTTCTCACCATGACACTCATACTTTATCTTGAAAGACAAAGTGAAATCAAATTTTATTAGACTATTTCTCAACACATCTGATTTTAAAATGTACACTCTTATTGTTTGTAAGAATTTTCACCTAGAGTCTTTGACAAGAAAATAATCTATGGGTGCAAATGCTCAAAAATATTCGAAGACGGAGACCTCAGCTTGGGCCACAGGGCCCCACAGCTGATCAGCGCTGGGACAAAGATCCCTCGCCGGAGATCTCAGGACCCAGCGGAGGGCCAAAGACACGCCCCACAGCTCACCAGACCACAGAGACTGAC
>CM052705.1:68728909-68772044 GCA_028551405.1 Uromys caudimaculatus | reverse complement strand
ATGGATACAGAAAATGTGGTACATTTACACAATGGAGTACTACTCAGCTATAAAAAACAATGACTTAATGAAATTTGCAGGCAAATGGATGGAACTTGAAAATATCATCCTGAGCGAGGTAACTCAGTCACAAAAGAAAGAACATGGTATGTGCTCAATGATAAGCGGATATTAGCCCACAAGTTCAGGATGTCTAAGTTTCACTTAACAATAACCGCTGGACTGAGAGTGAGGTACCAGATGGAGGGGTTGGAGAAAAGTCTGAAGGAGCGGAGGGAACTGGCAGCCCCATGGAGGGAGCAAGAGCGTCAATGAGCCTGACCCTCCCCCTGGTCGTCCTCTAGTTCAGACCACTAACTAAAGAATACACATCTATTGACCCATGATTTGGACTACATATGAGGCAGAAGAATCACCTCGATGGCCACCAGGGAGAAAGGAGAGAACTTTGGGCCTGAGGGTGCTAGTGGCCCCAGTAAAAGGGAATGTCAAGGTGGGAATATGGGAATGGGTGGGCGGATAGGTGGGAGGAGGAATTCCCTCACAGAGGCGGGGAGGGGGAGGGGACACGGGGTTTCCAAAGAAAAGGGGAAATCATCGGAAATGTAAATAAAATATCAAAAAATAAATAAATAAAAAATAAATAAATAAATAAATAAATTAATTAATTAAAATAAATACAGAGTGAATAGACAAAAAAAAAAAAAAATATTCGAAGACTCAAACAAGACCAGAATATTCAGAATTGCTGAAACAAATACTTTAGTAAGAGAGGAACCCATTTTCACCTGAAAGAAATCAGTTAGTGAGCAAAGTTGCAATAGGTTGATTAAATACATCAAGATTAATCAGTTACTATAGCCTGATTAATTTTCCATGAAACAATATTATAATTAGGTGAAACAGAGAAAATAATGATGACACCACAGTGCTTTTCTAGACTTCAGTAAGTTCATAGGTGTTCTACGATTGGTGCATATCCCAATAAGCATAAGTCAAATTCTGCAGTATATATTGGAGCAAATAAAACATTCTTCAGGATAAAATCAGATCCTTCTGTAAAATTTTAAATAAGGAGACAACACTCACAAGGAAAAACATAACAGTGAATGTAGTTAGCATCACATAAATTCATCAAAAAATCTTTAACTTCAGTTGTAATAACAACAGTTCAGGAACAAAGTATCATAAATGGGTAAGAACTGATATCAACAAACAGAGACATAATAAGGCATCTACATATCAAGAATTGAGATCTTTTTCTATGTATTCATTATATTTTAAAACACATTTTTATAGCATTGAATTTCAATTTTCATTCATAGATTCTCATATTTATGATACCTAGATGCCACATCTATAAATAAATGACTCAAACACATCTTAAAATTGTGATGCTTTGGGGAACTTCAGTGACTTATAAGTGACATAATTCAATTAAATAGTTTTTAAATTTTTTTTGGTTGTTTAATTTATTTACATTTCAAATGTCATCCCACTTTCCAGTTTTCCCTCCAATACAGGGACCAAGATTGGAGCAGAGACTGAAGGAAAGGCCATCCGGAGACTGCCCCACATGCGGATCTATCCTATATGCAGCCACCAAACCCAGTCACTATTGCTGATGCCAAGAAGTGCTTGTTGACAGCAGCCCGATATGGAAGTTTCCTGAGAGGCTCTGCCAGAGCCTGACCAATACAGATGCAGATGCTTGCAGCCAACCATCAGACTGAGCACAGGGATCCCAGTGGAGGAGTTAGGGGAAGGACTGAAGGAGCTGAAAGGGTTTACAACCTCTTGGAAGAACAGCAATATCAACCAATCTGACCCTCCCCCCCCCTTAGCTCCTAGGGACTAAACCACCAACCACAGAATACACATGGACAGACCCAGGGCTCAAGCTGCATATATAGCAGAGGATGGCTTTATCTTTCATCAGTGTGAGGGAAGACCCTTGGTCTTGTGAAGGCTTGGTGCCCCAGCATAGGGGAATGCTAGGCTGGTGAGGTGGACCTGGGTGGGTAGGAGGAGTAGCACCCTCAAAGAAGGGGAGTAGGGTAGGATGGGGGGGTTAGAGGGGAAATCATTTCGACATTCTTTTATTTTCTTATAAGGGCAATGTTGAATTGGGGCTGGCTTCCAGGTTCAGAGGTTCAATCCATTATCATCAAGGCGGGAGCATGGCAGCACTCAGACAGGCATGGTGCAGGCAGGGTTGAGAGTTTACATCTTCATCTGAATTCTGCAAGAAGACTAGCTTCCTGGCAGCTAGGATGAGGGTCTTAAAGCCCACATCCACAGTGACACACCTACTCTAACAAAGCCACACTTTCACATAGTGCCATTTCCTGGGCCAAGCATATTCAAACCAGGACAGCTTGTCTGTGAGAGATTTTCTTGACTATTTCTTGATATAAAAGGTCCAGCACATTGTGGGGGCACCATTCCCTAGACCGGGGGGGTGGGGCTGAACTGTATAAAACAAGAGAAATAAATTCAAGGGTAAGCAAGCAGAGACGCATTAGTTTCCCATCTCTTGCCTATGATATCAGGGAACCCTGTGGAAGAGAGTGAGAGGAAGCACTGTAGGAGTCAGAGGGAAGAGAGGACACCAGGAGAACATGGCCCACCAAGTCAACTATCACGGCTCACATGGGCTCACAGAGATTGAAGAAGTACTGATGGGGCCTGCATGGGGCTACACCAGTTCCTCTGCACATAGGTTATGGCTGTTAGCTTGCTATTCTTGTGGACTGCTAATAGTGAGAGCAGGTCCAAGCGCCCTTGGGACGCATTTCATACTACTTCTTTGCATTGTCCATCTTTGATGTGAGGAGTTTTTTTTTTTTTTTTTTTTTTTTTTTTTGCCTTGTCTTATCGTATCTTGTTTTGTCTTGTTTAGCTGTCATCTCTTGAAGATATGAACTTTTTTGAAGAGGAAAAGGAAGAGGAGTAGATCTGGGGAAGTGGGCAGGTGGTAGGGATCTAGTAGTAGTAGAGGGAGGTGAAGCTATAGTTGGGATGTTTTGTATGAGAAAAGAATCTATTTTCTATTAATATTAATAATAATAAAGTAAAAATTATAGTGGGTTTGATATTTAATGCATACCTCCTGTTCATGTTTTATTTCTGGTGCTCTGATAAAACACTGACTAAGAGAAGCTTAAGCGATGAAAGGGAAATTTCAGCTTACAATTTTCGGTGACAGTCCATCAATGAGCAGAAGTAGAAGCAGGAAAACTCAAGCAGCTAGGCACATCACATTCTCATTCAATATCAGAGAGAAACTCGTGAGTCTCTGTTTGTTTATTCTTGATTTTATTTCTCAATTCAACATTCTTAATCAAGTGTTTATAAATGTGTACAATTATAGCAATTGACATTATAGTTAAAATTACTAACACTACAATAATATCCCAACTAATAACATTACAAATATATATTTCCCTTCTGTAGCAATACTAGTTTCCTGTAGAAAAATAAACCAAGCACCCAAACTGCTGTACTGTTTTATGATAACTTTGTGTACAGTAATGTTTATTTTGATGTTGATATTGAACTGGTATTATTTCAGTGTTTATTATTCATTCATATATTTGATTGTGTGTATGTGTATGTGTACATTACACTTGTTTGTGAGTAGCAATGTTTGTGTGCACAAATATAGGTAGATGCATACCTCCAATGCCTGTAGATGGTAGAGGTCCTTCAGTGCCCTCTTCTATCACTCTCCATCATATTTTTCTTGACATAATTGCCATTGAATTTCATCAGCACTGACTGGCTTGACTGGCTTTTGGAATCTATCTGTCTCCTGACTCAGAGGTAGGGTTACAGAGATACATTTCCAGGTCCTAATTGATTTGCTACTATTACATTTTATTAATGATGACTGTTTTAACGCTAAAGGGCATGCATGTGCATACTGTTTTTATGTGTTTATATTAACATAAAAGACAACCGAGAAAGGAAAGAGCCTTCAAGAAGAATCATTCTCCACATAACTAATTTTAGAACTTTGGAAATAATTTATGTCTTAGTTCAATAAACCTCTATAAACCACTGTATGTACTCAAACTTACATAAATCTGTTTATTGTTTTCACTTCTATTTTATCCAAGAAGCACTGGAGGTTTGCAGTGTTTTATGTGCCCTAATTCTTGCAATTAAATGTCTCTACTTTTGCTGTCCTGCAGTTTGGGACTGGACAGAATAATATGTTCTAAGAATCATTTGACAAGCTCCATTATCATAAGTAGTTAATCAGAAATGTCCTGAGATTCAAGACAATCTTAAATATATTCCAGTAAGCACTATTTTACCAGAAAAACAGATAACTTAAATGTATGTAAGAAATGTATATATATTACTGTAAAAACACTTAGGTACATTGTCATATTCACCTCCCCTCCCTCTATCCCTCCCTCAATCCCCCTCTCTCTTTCTCTCTCTTCTGCCCTTGTGTGTGTATGTATGTGTGATTTTGTGTGTGTGTGTGTGTGTGTGTGTTTGATGTCTCCATAGCTATGAATCTTATCATTTTTGTCTATAATTTATCATGTACTCACACTTCATTTATTTCTTTCCTACTCCAGTCTCTTCCTGAAGTTCTGAAAATGAACAATGGACACTGCGTTACTTATGCTCGGATGTTGTGGAGTGTTTGAAAAGCCTTTAGTCAGGGCTCTATCCCTCAGTTGTTACCTATGTAAGAACAGGACCTGGAGCACAATAGGAATTTTCCCATGTGAAAGAAGCACATTACATTTTCCTGGTCATTTCAGAAGTAAAATTTAAGTAAGAAACTATAAGAACTTTCAACCATTTAAAACTTCAGGAGCTGTGTGGGAAGTGAGATGCTTGGAAAACTTTTGTCAACCTGTGTTGCTATATTTTATTCTAGATGATTATTCTATTGCTTTTTTGTGAAAAAGTCAGAGCTACTGTTAACAAGAGAGTAACTTTTCATGACTGCTTGTTTCTATAAATCAATGACTTTAATAGTTTGAATTAATAACACGTTTACATATTTACCTTCACATTTAAAGAATTTGCATGAAAATCACATACTAAATGTTTATGTATTATACATAGTTATATAAATATTCATGAAACACATACTAGTACCAATAAAATGTACAGAGGCTGCTTCTCACTGATGCTTACTAATTAAAAGGTACTTATAGCTCTGTCTCAACATTGATATTGTTGCTAGTCACAACAGGACAGTTTAGATTCCACCTTAAATCATTTGGGAAACACTATGTTTTGCACTTAAAATATACTTTGCAAAATGATCGTATCTTTAAGCAAAGTTTCCATAATTTTAAAAATGATATTCAATATTAATAATCCCTTTAACTTATTTTTCTAAAGAAATAACTAAAAGAATAATTTTCTCTTAAGAAGTGAGCAGCAGTTTTACTTAGTACAACACATTTTTTAAGATCTCTAGTATGTCTTTACACACAAAAAGAAAGAGAGAGAGAGAGAGAGAGAGAGAGAGAGAGAGAGAGAGAGAGAGAGAAGTATCATGATTCTTTTTCTGCAGGGAGCTATCTAGCAAGGATGATGACATTTGTTGCGAATTAGGTTCAACGAGTAACACTCACTCGGAAATTTATTCTCTCTGTGGGAGGAATGTTACTTTTGTCAACATATGATGTGCTTCTGGAAGCTTTTTACAAACTGAAGGGATTGCAATAATTTACAGCCAATTGAGGCTACCACTGTTTGACAATATACGGTTACACACAGCTGAGCATGACACACACCTGTAGTACCAACACTTCAGAAGCAGAAGTAGGAACATCAGTAGTAGAAGTTCATCTCCTAATGTTCAGGGAGTTCTAGGATGTTCTTTGATTCATAAGACTCTAATTCAAAAAACAAAGATAATTGTTAAATGATTAAGATGATGGAGATTTAAAATACAACCTAAAGAGCATATAAGGAAAAATGGAGAAGCGTCATAATGCTTATATTGTATGAAATTCATTTCTGGATTAGGAGAACATAAAAATTCCCCCTCCCCAAAAGTAACCAAACCACTTTAATACAGCTATGCTATGGTTTATTTGACATTTCCTGATATCAAGCAGGAAGCACATCTGAGAAAGAGCTTTAGCCCATGTAAGGGAAGTATGAAAGAAAGAAGGAATATGAGTGTACATGTTACAACCCAGTCAGTCACTCTATGCTTTTTGTGTAAGGGCTTCTTGATTGGTATTTATAATTGTGCATAAAATGAATATTAATACATAATATACTTGCTATGTTTTTACCAATCTTCTGAGTGCTAATCTAGAAAAAAAATAAAAGTCAGAAACAAATTAGTTTTAAAATTGGTAAGTTTAAGATGTGATTCAATAGAATCAAATGGAACACACACACATATAATTTAGTTTCAGTAACATTTGTGTTGTATCTATTGACAGTCATGTTGTTTAATGTTAACTCTGATATTTTAAAAATTAAATAACAGTTTTAAATACTATTACTATATAGATATTATCATCTTTTTGCAATCTTTATGATAATATATTGTTTACCAAAACAGTTTAAACAGATAAAGAAAACAGAAAATATTCCATTAGATAAGTGAAATTATAATAGCATGTGAAAAGACCGTATTAGGAGAATCCAATGCAAAGCCCCTCCTGCTAAGAGGCATTGGCCAGGAGATGAAAAAAATACTAACTGAGAAAATACAGCTTCATATCTTCAAAGTGAAACTAGGAAAGTTCTTTGGCAATTCCTGAAAACAATAGCATTAAAACAATCATTTCACGTAGACCTCTGTTCCTTTACTCTCTAAACACTTTAGAGCCGCAAAAGGAACAATGACTTCCATGTAGCTGGAAATGACATAGCACCTACACTGTAGCCATAAAGAAACTAGAGAGAAGACCCTGTTCTTTCCCTGAAGTCTGTCAGGAAAATAGGCTATGGCTGTTCCACCATCCTGCTCTACAGGCTGTAGGCAGACTTCTGTGCTAGTCCCCAGATTATGATATTTTAGATGGTTCTTCAACATCCCTCTGCCCCATTTTATTCTTTGAAGCTTTAAAGAAATCATCATGGTGAATTAGATTTGGGAAAGACATAGAGAGAATGACAGAGAGACAGAGAAAGAGACAGAGAAAGAAGAGAGGATGATTTTCAGAGAAGTCAGCAAAACCAAAGAAATACAGAAGTAATATGAAGTTTCTGGTGAATATCACAGTGATAAATTTTAAATTGTATCTTATTAGTGACAACAAATAACAACAAGACACACACACACACACAATTGGACTCCTAAAGAGATCAACACAAACTTTCACTCTGATATCCTGAAAGAGAGAACAGGTCCATTTATCTAAACACTAAAGAAATAATCTCCCTGACCAACTCTGCTTCCAAACAGTACATCTAAATTCACAAACAGTAAAAAATCCTGTTACATGCAAGATAAAATAAACTCTGAACAGATAAATCCATTATTAAAACTAGACTCAGACATGGTCTAAATTCTGTCACTACCAGTTGAGAAATTCAAAGTAACTAATAATTAAAGATAATCTTTCAAGTGGTTATCTCTATAATATGTCTTAGGTCTGAAATTTAGGATTCTTAATTATGTTTGCCTATTTTTGATATTTATTTCATATAAAATTATTTTTTATAAATAATACAAAACACAGAGCAGTAGTTAACTACATAATTAGCCTATAGGGTGACATTGTATATATATATAACATAGTAAAAAATAGATGTACCTATTTAGGTAAGGAAATGTCTAGATAACTAGTTACGAAATTTTAGGTAGGATAAAGCTATATTGACCTTCACAATGAGAGATCATTCCTTCTTTTTTTCAATGATGGCCTGAACATATTTAAATTCCAAATAAAATCATAATAGAAAACATGTTAACCTGATTTTTAAGAGATTCAAAAACACTGTTTCAGAGAAATAATCATTATTATTGCCACAGAGTGTAGTATGTCTGCCATGTACATGCTATGAGTCAGAGAAGAGCACTTCTACAGTGTGATGATCAAAAGTCTGTAATGACAGTCTAATCATTGGGGAATGTCAGAAAATCTTAACTCAGGGATCATTCAACGAAACACAATGCTTTAATATTTCAACTACACAAAGTTCACATGAATTATTTAAAAAGGATTAAGAATATATACAGATTAGACTAGAGAAGGGGGAGTAGAGTGTAAAATCTGAATGAATGTGGATAACAGTCACAGATCCATGGGATAAAACAACCCAGGGAAATCCAACAATCAAGGATTTAGGTAAAGATATTAAAATGATAACCCATAGCATTTTTTCCTTGTTTTTCTTTATTGTTTTGATTTAGTCTGATTGTTTCTGATTGCGAGCTAACAAAAAAAAATGACTAAGGGTGGTATATGACTTACTTTTCAAGATATTTGTATTTATTAATTTAAATTTATGTAAAATAAATAGTTAATTAAACTCCATTTAGATTTTCTACTTGTTCTTACATAATAATTCACCCAAGTTGGGTGAATTTAAAGCAAGATTTTATGGAAAATCTTTCTATAAAGTCATTGAATATCAGCTTGATTACTTTCAAATTTGTTTATAAGTATCTATTCTGACAGAACATGACCAAAGCCATTTCAGAGAGGTTTTATTTCATTTAAAATTTCAACTTGTTTTAGAATTTCATGGATATGTGCCATATTTATGCCATCTTCTAATCCAACTTCTCCTATATCCTCCTTTTTCTTTTAAATTCATAACCTTTTTAAGAATTAGTATTACACACATTAAATGTAATACTCGTAGGTAGATAATTAGATGATAGGCAGACTATAGATTGATTAGATAGATAGATAGATAGATAGATAGATAGATAGATAGATAGATAGATAGATAGATAGATAAAGACAAAGAGAGGTGGTAGATGATAGGTGATGGTTAGTATAAAGATAAATAAGATGATAAAAGATAGATAGATGATAGTAGGTAGGGAGATGATAGAGAGATATAGATGATAGGTAGGTAGACAAATAGATGATAGATACAAAGATAGATAAAATAACAGAGGAGTTCATTTAGTGATGTTTATAAATATACATTTTAGGAATGACCACTTGGGATTGGGAAACCTATGATGGGCCTCATTCCTAGAGAAAATTGTTTCTCCCTTTCTTAAAAGCCATTGACTGTTTGTAGTCAGTCTAAAAAATATATCCATTTGTAATTTTCCCCATTCATGTTGATGTGAGCACTGATATTATCATTGTGAAGATCTTCTATGGGGTATACTCTCAGGATTTCATTGGCACAGTTTTCCTCATGTGTTTAAAATATAATATCTCATACCATGTGTCCTCTGGCTGTTACACTATTTCTACTCCCTCTTCTTGAATCCTCCCTGGGTTTTAGATGTAGGAACTCTGCTGTGCTGTAGATGTGCTGTAGGGTGGGGTACTCCACTGTCACTCGCTTTCTCTACTTTTATCCTGGGTGGACTGCTTTAAGAATCTTCATATGCTAAAAAATAAAGTTTCTTTGATGAGAGGTAAGTGCAGTAATTATTTGTGAGTTTACATGTCTCTCTGTGTGTGCATGTGTGCTAAGTACTTTAATCTTGCTAATTGCCTGTGATATGTTACTGGGAAGTGCACAGACAACAGATACTGGAAGAGAGCCTACTACTGCTATTTCCCTAAAGCTCTATGATTTTTTTTTTTTTACAATTCTAAACAAGTATGCTTAAGTCCACAGAATAGTCTTCTTACTTGAATTTTGATTTAAAGTAATAAAGTTTATAGAACAAAGATTACATTTTAAAGATTATAATCATTGTTAATTTCTAGTTTCTCAGATCTATAGAAGGTTATCTAATGGAGACAATGCTGAAAATGGAAGAGAGGAAAAATGACAGTAGATCTTGATATTAGAGCTACATTTTAAAAGAAAGAATTTATTTGGATTACAGTATTGGGTCATAGCCCATTGCAAAAAGCCAAGACAGAACCTTAAAGGCAGGAGCTAAAGAAGGCACAATGGAGGAAGTTTACTTCCTCAGAGTTCCTCAGCCTGCTCTTTCATACAAGTCAGGAGTGCATACACACAGCCCAGGCTGGACTCTCCAATTTCAATCAATTAAAAAAATGCCCCAAAGACTTGCCTAGAGGCAGTGTGATAGAGGCATTATTTGAATTGTTTCTCTTCTTAGCAAATAACTGGTAGCTTGTGTCAAATAGGCAAAAATAAAACCATCCAGGATATTAATATATTAATTTTTATCTCAGAATATGTGCTTCATGCTACATGACTTGCAACTCGCATACAGCTCTAATTAAACTATCACAATGCTTAATAATTAAATAATGTTGCTAATTTCAAGCAAAAATTAATAGTATATTCAATAAATCAGAGATGAGTACATTGGGTGTTATTGATTGTGATAGATATGTGCTTGTTATAGAAAAAATTTCTTAGTAACAGTTTTAAAATCTTTTTTTTCTTTTTCTTTTATACAACATTGAAATGGCTAAATGCATTTCTGTTTCTCACTAATTTAGGTTTAGGGAGTAATAGCCACTGAATCTCAAATTATGCCTACATTCTTTTTTATTATTTTTAAGATTTTAATATAATTGCTTCATTTACCCTTTACTTCTCTCCACAACCTCCAATCCTAGTACTTGGGAGGCAAAGCTGGTTGGTCTCTGTGTTTTCAAAGCCAGCCTACTCTATATAATATATTATATGCCAGAGAAAGCTACATAATGAGATTCTGTCTATAAATAAATAAATAAATAAATACATAAGTACATGCATAGCTTGTAAAAGAGCTAAGAAAAATACTTATGGTGAAGGTTGATTTCATAAATAATTGAAAAATAAGTAAATGAATGAATAAGCAATGATAGAATGCACAACCAGAAAAATACACTTGATACAAATAAAATAGGTTTTTAAGCTCTTAATGAATTGAATTGAAACTTTAAAAGCATTAGTGTAATTACAACAATGTAGCTACTATAGAGAAATTTAATTTGGATATATTCAATTATTAATACCTGTGTTCTATCCATTAAAGTTTAAAATATCCAAGCACAATAACTTAAAATATCATGAACTATTAAAACTTTAAAGAAATATATATTTTGTTAGCATCATGTTATTCTGAATGAAAATGGATTCAAACTGTTCAGGTAATTTTATAAATCTTTGATTCAGATACATAGATAGATAGATAGATAGATAGATAGATAGATAGATAGAATTGTAAAACATGGTCATACGAGGAAGATTTCCTTAAATATATTCCCCAATATAATTTTTCTGTTGTGTAATGTTGTCAAATACAGCTGTTTAATGTGCCTGATATTCCACTGAAATAGCTTATACGAGCAAGATGAACTGCATAGTCACTCACAAAGAGCCTCTTATCATCCCGCATTTTCATTTTTTCTTTATATATTTTATAAAATGATTCAGAAAGAGAAACAAGTATCTGTTACTGCACAATAAAAAACACTTCATTCTCAGAGCACTCGTGCATGCTGTGGGAGTTTGGGGTTTCAGTAATATTCTTGGCATCCTGGAATAATGGAGACATCTTCTTTAATAGGTTATTAATTCTCTGGCTATCACGGAAGTAAGAGTCAATGTCATAAAGAATATTATGGCAGAAGTTATTTTCTATAACACATTCCAGAGTAAATGCTCAGGTAGTGACATTTCACAAATGCCTTTTGGGAACCAAATTAATGAAATATATTCCCATTTATAGCTCTGCAAAATAGCAGCAATATTCTGCTGTTTAGAATAGTAGCACTTATATTTTCTAAGGAAGGATTGTTTGAGAATAAACATGATATCTATTCCCAAAGTTCTTTTTACACAATGGTCTCTGAAGATGTATACATAGAAGCCAGTATCTGTGTGTTTGTGTTCCAGATATGTGAATAACATAAACTTAATTATATTCAATTATATATATATATATATACATATATATATACACATTTGAATTCAAATGTAGATTTTTTATTTTTTATAATCTATACGATCTTTCTTAAACAGGACAGTGTTACGTAACCCCAGCCAGAATATCTTATAATACACTTAGAATAGGAGATTCGTAACTAAAAGAAATTACTCTTAGCAATATACTTTGCAATGTGGAGAAAGTAAAGATGTGGGAAGATGCAGGGGCTCTTGTCATTCTTCACGTCGCTCGGTCAGAGTTGTCAAAGAATTACTTATTACTTAGTATTTTCTCTCAACTTCAAATGATAATTTACACCACTAAACTTCAAAAAAGGTAAACATGTTCTGCAAACTGAGTGTAAACTTTAAAAGTGTATGAGATGTTATTTCCCACCCAAATGGGAGGGAGAGCATTAAATACTCCACTCTGGTTGACTGTTTTACATATATTTCTTTATAAATCACCATAAGGCAGATGTTTTGAACATATGTTTTTTGTAGCAAAGGGTGTTGCCAAAAAATCATATTATTTTCATTGCAAAAAAAAGAAAAAATATTTTAGAAAACTATTTGCCAACTTTACAGAGTCATATTAAAATGAAAACATACGCCTGTGTTCTGCTGGTCACAGTATAATTCTGGACATCCATACTGCTCATTTGCTGGTAAAGGTGTCATTCTGGATGTCATATCGTTCATTCAGGTGCAAACTCTGCAGTTTCCAGGAGTAGCTCTATGAAGATCTGAATTCCACACACGACTCAAAGTTTCTAAATTTTCAAACTGAAATTTGTAAAGATACATAATCAGCTTTTTGGAAGATTTAACACAAAGCAAGTGGTACAGATTCATTTTGAGGTCAACCTTCTAATATTTAAAAGTAGCCTAATTTTATAAATTACCTCAGAAGGCAATTGCTATCTTATGATTGTATTATTTTTATATTTAATCCAATCAACATAATATTATAAAATATATATAAAGAGTAGAAAAAGTCACTCTGGCGAAGCAAATTATCTCACATATTTAACCACTTTCCGGAATTTGTCTCCTATGTCAATGAGTTTAAGACAGTACCAGATTTTCTTTTTTATTAGGTTTAGTGTGTCTGGTTTTATGTTGAGTGAGGCCTTTAATTCACTTGGACTAGAGTTTTGTGCATAAATATATGTCTATTTGGATACTTCTACATGTGGTATTTACTTAGACCAGCACAATTTATTGAATATGGATTTTTTCCACTTTGTATTGTTTTGGCTTTTTGTTAAAAAATCAAGTGTGTGTAGGTGTATGGGTTTCCTTCCCATAATTGGACTGGCTGGTTGGGCCTCTGTGGGAGAGGGTGCACTTGGACCTACTACTACTGGATGTCCCAGGGTGCATAGGTATACAAAGGAGGCTTCCCCTTCTCTGAGGAGAAGAGGAAGGACTAATGGGAGGAGGGGTTTGTAAGGGTGGGACTGGAATGAGGGGAGAGTTGTGGTGGTGCATGATCAGGATGTAAAGTGAATAAATAAATGAATCAAAAAGTAAATAAATAAGCAAAATGTCATCACAAAAGTTAACAAAAAGAAAAAATATACAGCTAGGTTTATCACTGATTACTAGGGGTGATCAGAGTTGATAGATGACGTATAGTTTCAGAATAAATCAGTTACTGTTTATATGACATTAGTACTATGATTACTTCAAAATAATATAATTTATTACCTAAAAACAAGGTAATGAATTATGATCTTCCCAATTGATATGGTAGTTATATTGAATAGAGTAACAGAATGAGTCCCCTCTTTTTTTACAGCATATTTGTTACTTATGTCCACGTAATCTGTCATTCAGCAGTGATTTATCTACAGGTTTCATGAAACCAGTTAACTTTTGCTCCTGAAGTCTTATTGCGTTACACTAAATAATCTAAAAGGGTGATTTACTACTATAATATCACTTATTTTGGAGAGAACGTGTTGCAGGTCCAGCGCAAAACTATATCGTGCTATATTAAGCCCCTATATAGCTGTATATTTTGTTGCCCACCTGTGGGTATGGCATAACGTCCCTTTGACAATCAAGTAAATCCTTTTGGAATTTATGAGACAACTCCTTGCTTCCATCACCCTGAAAGCTCAAATTTATCAGATAGCATGGGAGGCCAAATGCAGAGATTTTACCCCAATTACTTGTTCCACCCGTATGTACTAAAAAGTGTCTGACTTTACCACTTCCTTTGTCATATTACAATGAAAACTTCATGAGACTGTTTCCACTTGTAACACAACTAGGGACACACGAATCTGCATTCCTGGGCTCCAGGATAAACTATATCTCAATACTTCTGAAATGAAAGGGGCAGTTTTGCATTGTCAAACTATATTCATTTCATAAATTTAACTTTGTTTTATAGATTTATTTTTATTGTTGCTATTATGTGTATGTGTGTACCTGTCCGATATATGTCATGAGCTTGTGGTACCCATAGAAACCACAAAAATGCCATAGATAGCATAAAGGCAGAGTTACAAGTAGTTGTGACTTTCCCAGTGTGGATGCTGGAAACTAAACTGGCATCTTCAGGAAGACCAGCAGCTGTTGGTAACATCTGAACTATCACCCCACCACAAATTTTAATCTTTTAAAAATATTAAATATTAAACTACATTGATAGAAGTTTTGGCCAGCAGGAGTCCATCACTTGAAACTGTAATTCTATACAGTATAGGGCCTGTATGTAAGAACGTATGTGTGAAGGTGAGGGCTGCACATCAGTATTTGGGATTATCAATTTCAATACTTTTAATCCTTTTAATGCACCTTTGATATGTTTTAAGTGGTCTTTCACCACCATATACTATCAATGGGATGGCTAATTTTTTTTTGTAGTGAATTTTATAGTGAATTATCAGCATACAGTGAAATTGTGTGAGCTTTCTGCATAATCTCATGCAAGTTCTGGATAATTTACTGAAATTCTTTAAAACAAGTTGAAATTTTTGAATCCAATATTAGGAGTATTCTCATAAGATAAGGCTAATTACATAGTGCAAGCCCTCAAATAAGAGAGCTCACTTATGATACTCATTTGTTATGTATGCAGAAAGGTCCACCCAAGTATATTGCTATTTTGGTGTTTTTCCAGCAGATCATTTTCTAATATTACACAGAAAGAAAGTTTTATCTTCTACTCATATGCTCATTCCAGTTACAGTGACATTTTACATGCTTTAGTTGTTTTTGTTGCTATGATAACAAATAGTGACCAAAAGTGATTTGAAGGAAAAAGAGTTAGGTTTTGTGTATAGTTCCAAGGGATATTCCATAGTGGAGGGGAGGCAGGGCAGTCTCAGCAGGAAGCTGAGATATCGTACTTTTGTCAACCAACAGGAAGCAGGAAACCAATTGGAAATACGGTGGGGCTAAAAATTCTCAGTATTTACATCAATAATATATTTCTTCCCTCAAAAAAACTTCTAATAAGACCTTCATAAAGTATTCAAACAACACCTCTAGCTGGGGACCAAATGTCCAAATACCTGAGCATGTAAGGGTTACATCTAATTCAATCAGCATACTATAAAAATTGAAGCAACGATATAAAATAATTTCAATGTTTCCATAATTTGGAAGTAATTTTCCTAATCTGAATTAAAATTAGTTCATTGCTAAGTGTTCCACTCAAATAAATAAATAATCCTAAATGTGGTAAATGTTGACGTTTATGAATAATAATGCAAGCTTGAACTATCACTACAGTGGTTTCAACTCTACACCAACTATAAACAAAGCTGAAGGTATGAACTGACATTTCATTAGTTCATGGAATATAGAAATGCAAATACACATTGAGGTTTAGTATACAGTTTTCTGGAATAAGTGATAATTATATAATCACTCAGCAATCAAATTAGTCAAATTAAGTTTTTTCAATCACAATAAAGAGAAGTTAAATGGTTTCTGAAGATACATAGCCAACAAATTACAACGTGAATGATATTCCACGGCACTGCTTATTTTACCTCATCTGAAGTAAGCTTACACTACCATTGTGTGTTTATATAATTAATCAATTGAATGACATTCATGGGATTTGATTAGCAAAGTAGAAGGGGTCCATTGGGCATATTCTGGGAATTTCATATACAAGGGAAATCACTTGTAAATTCTGTGGCTTTTAAAAAAATTATTGATATCCATCAATAAAAATTATCTTCCTTTTAATTATAACTTTACATAATTATGAGTTTCAAGCATTTGATGTACTCATTTTATTATATAAAATTAAGTTAAAATCATAATCATACGAAAGAATAAAAAACTGTACTTTACTGCATATATGTCTCTACTATTATGTTCATCTGCATATATACATGTATACAAATAATTATATATCTAATTCTGGATCGTGTATATATATATATACACACACACATGATATTATTTCCTTGTACATATACATATACATTATTTCCTCTATATATTTCCTTGTACATATACATATATATGAAAAAATAAAAAATCACAGTTATTGGCCGTTGAAATAAAAATGGCTTAAAGTGCCTGAAGTCTAATATGGAAGAACAAAAGATTAAACACTTTGGCCATCATAACTCATTTCTGAATGCAATCTTTTAGAGAATCGAGTTGAGTCAAAGTTAAAGATGAAGTCTGAAAGAATTTTACTTTAGAACTAAAAAGATGGATGGATATATAGGCTGACATCGGAAGGCATTCAGGTTGAGTGTTCCTCCCTTCATGGAAAGTTAAAGTGTTTTATTCTAAGCATTTACTTCACTTTGTAAGGCCCTCCATGTTGAAGGCTAATTTACTTAAGTCTAAAGACATGAGTAAAAAATGTCCCCAAGAGGAGTAACTAGAATAATAGTTGACAAAAGTGTCTATTTTGTTATTAATTAAAATTAAATATCATAATTCAACTTTTTAATTGCGTTGTTGTACATAGTTATTTTAAATAATATTTAACCTATATTTAATAAACTATTAAAACTAGGTTCTATTTCTACCTAATAAAATACAATGTTATTTTATACAGCAAAAAGTATTCTAACCATTTATAAAGAAGCAGATGTAAATGTAAATAAATAAGTTTACCACTTTATTTGATAGCCTGATCTCAAATGCTCCAATGTAAATTTAATAATACTTAAGTACGGTAATGTAAATTCATGAAACATAAAAGAGTATGAGAAAGAAAAAGAAAACAAAGAATCGCATAAGCACACACACACAGACACACACACACACACACAGACACACACAAACATACTCCTATACATAATAAAGATGAGTTGGGTTGTACACGTGATAATAATAGATAATTTAAATTTCATTTCTATAACTGATTAAAATGTCATAGCTTATATTTACAATTACTTTATTCAACAGATTCAAAAATTATATTTTATAGCACATTTTTTGATACTTAAGATGATATTGCAGCAAAATTTGTTTACAAATTGTATACAGAAAACCTTAATTTACTCTTTCTAGATTAAAAGAAAATCTTGAAAATAGATCTCTCCGGATGCAAAGGTGGGAATAAATAAGAGGGAATAAAAGAATGTTTCTAACAGCATTGCTATGGTAGAGCGGTAACAACTATGCTATTTAGTTTAACCTTTCTATGCATTACCCATTTACTTATTTAGTTTCTCAACAATGGAATGCAGCAGGATATTTTTAGTTTAAACTATAAAGATCTTCTGTACATTTATCTTCATGGTGAAAACCTGAATAATGTTCAGAGATGTTGCTGCTCCCGTCCTAATGGAATTTGCTAAGTCTTTAAAATATAGTAGGTACAGATATAGTGTTGTTATACATGATATAATAACTTCCTGTGTGCACTCATTTTATCTGATGGAAGCAACACTATTTTATAAGTTGCCTTAAGCAGGCATTTTGAGCTGAATCATTGCCACTCGTTTTTGAACAACAAGAAAACCCTGTAAATTTCCTAAGAGAATTTAGATATCAAGTAAGCAGAGAGGTATTGTTAAAGCATCTATAAGACAGGTGAAATTTCATTTCATTTTAAGAAAGACTGATATTTTATATGTTTTTTATATTAATATGTATGGTTGTAGGCCAGAATCTTTATGATCCTCATGGTTCATCGACAGATTCAGTCCACAAAAGCAAAAGGAACAGAGATGTTGAGTGGGGGTGGGGGGGATAGAAGCACTTTGAGTAAGTACAGTGAATGACCACACTGGGACCAGCTATCAGGAGACAGCTTAATTTTACTTAGGGTGATTCAAGGCTTATACAGTTTTGGGAGACTGAAGGTAGAAACATCCAGAATGGGGAAAGGTCATTGGCTGGGGGTTAGGGTACCTGGAATGCCTCATTAGCATGGGGAATCATTTCTGGAGTCTCAGGTGCTAGCTGAACAAGTTTTATCATGAGAAAGGCAATTGATCCTGTAAGTTAATTGAGGTTATGTGACATTCCTTGGGTAAAGGTATATGTGTGGGTTTAGAATTTTCCAGAAAATGTCAGAGAAGGAAAAATCTCATTAATGAAGGGATTTCCCCCTTACACACGAAGCCCCAGAAGGCTATCCAGTCAGTGGTAGACTCTGACCTTAATAGGCATAGTTTTCGCACATATGGTAATAAGTACTCCTTTTAAAATATAATGATGAGTCAATAACCACACTACAAGGGCATTAATGGTGGAAACAGTATATTTATACCTTTAAACATGATTTTCCTCTAGTGTGTTGTGTGACCAAATTTGTGCAGTGTGTGTTGATATGTGTCTATTCATCCCCAGTATGGATACTCACACAAAATATGGTATCATCAAAATCTAACCTGTCAAACCAATGAGGTTTATTGGGGCTAATTACAGAAATAAGAATGAGGAGTTACTCGTAGGAGCAGAAATGAATCAAAGGTAGCTATTTCACCAATCCCAATCCCAGCATGTTTTACTGTTCATGAAGTTTGGGAAACCTGGAGCACACTCAACAGCCTGCAGGCAGCTGAATGCAGGGGGCCAGCCCCAGCAGGGGCAGGAGGAGTGTTCTTCTTTCTTATTGGTTCCTCTTGAGGCAGCGGAGGGGGAAGAGCATCGGTGGAGGGTAAGACTTTGTCTTATGAGATATTTAGGGTTGTTGTATAATAATAAAATGTTTACTTATCTAAGTCTAAGTTACTATGCTACTGTAGCTGACCTGTCTTCTGTGATCCTCTGAGGCCAGAAACTGCAGTCTCTAGCACTTATCACCTCATCCTAAAACAGCAGGAAATAAAGTAAAGGATTAATTGCTAAAGCCTTTTCCCTTTTGTCAAGATGCCTCTTGATTGTAGGGCTAGGGGGAAGTTTGGAGCAGTAATCTTCTATTGAACCAAGAGAAGAGAATAACACTTGCAGAAGAAAAAACTTTTACATAAGTAAATATGCATAAACTCATATAAGTTCATATACAGATTCATACAAGCTCATTTATTCATTTCCATTTAAACCAGTTGGGCCCAGCTTGCATGCATTCTCACAATTTCATACTTACACACATGCATGCATTCTCACAATTACATACATACACACGCACATCCATACTTACATATGCATATGGAGCAAAAGGCTAAGCATTCTGAATGAAAAATGAGCTCCAGTCTTTATTGCATAGTGAAATAAAAAGCTTCTACCTTTTTAATGCCAAATGAATTAAACCTACATTTGTAAGAATAAAGCTTTGTTCCTTTTAATAAAACTAAGCCTGCCTTATCCTTACCATGGGACCTGTTCTCTCCCATGGTAAGAAGAAGCCTGCCTGCTCCTTCTGCACTCTGCAGAGTCTTCTTTTTTCCTCTTTCCCTCTGCATTCTGCACATTGCCCTCTTAGTATTTTTATGTTACCTACAGTTTCTAAGTTATCCCACTCTGCACTCTCCTTCTAATCTTGCTCTATCCTCCTGCTGAGGTCACAATAATGCTCTAACTCTCAATTATTTTCTCCTAATGCTGTGCCTATACTTCTAAGTTCTTCTTGAGTTCAGTTCTGTCTAAAAAAGTATTCTGTCTAAAAACTTCTCCTCAGCTCAGTCCCTCTCAACTCAGTCCTGACTCTTCTTTTTCTCAGTATTTAATCACCTTTCAGAATACATGATCATATGTTACAAAGTATCACAAGTACACATAAAAAATCAAATCATAAATTGAAATAGAATGTTACAACAGAGAATGTTTACATGCATAACCATTTGGCGTAATTATCTGGCTAAACATCCATCACCTGTCTCAGCTCTACAGGTTCTCTGAAGGTTTAAAACCATAACTAAATTATTAGTGAAGTTTTGTATAGATAAACCCAGTCAATATTTTATCTTCTGTCCTAGAACCTATAATAAATCATTAGTTTATTTTTTATGACCTTTGGTTAATTGTTTTTACAAACTCTTGGAATGTGCTCTGAGTAGGAGAAAGTCTAGTTACTATCTAAGAAAAATTAACTGGTGACACTTGGGAGACTGGCAGAGTTCTCATTGCAGTTTTGACTATCAGAAAATGACCTAATAGCAGTCCCACTATAAAAGAGCTTAATAATCACTGATATAATTTTAGGAATTCTTTTAAGATCATCATTACGACTTCAATCATCATTTGTCTATATAGCATCACTACAAGACAGTACATCTTTGTGAATCTGCAGAGACCTGCTCCAAAGGAATGTGCTACTACTTAGTGATTGTTATATATGTTTAATAATAACAGGAAAAGCATATTAATAGCAGGAATCATTCCTAAAATGAATCCCTTACAGCCTTGCTTAATAAGAGCTCACCTGTCGCAGATTATATAATAATCTGAAGCAGACCATTTCAGGATGATCCCCCTACTAGTTATTAGCTTGTTCCATTATGGCTCTTGACAGCTGAACATGGTTGGAGTGTTCTTTCTAAGTGACTCAGTTGGTCTAAGGCTCTTCAAGGTAGCTCTGCTAGTTTCTGTTATTTCCAGACAGCTAATCTGGTCTCTGAGTCTTCTTAGTAGCTTGGCTTTGTGGCTTGCAGAGAGAGCTAAGCTTTTATTTCTTAGTCTGGTAGGAAGGGGCCTAATGAATCCACTCAGTTTCATGGACTTCCTGAAGCTATTTTGAGTTGTTTATTGTCTTATTTAAGTAGCTTCCTATGAGATTGAGTATTTCAAACTCTAAGAAAATTTTACACAAGTGCTAAAAGCAGCTCATTACATTTAGCAAATCACTCTGCTTGCTATTCAAAGCACTGTGTAAGCAGAATTTCCTAAAGAGAAAAGCAAATTTATTTAATATTTTATTTTAGAATATAATTACATCTTTGTTTCTTCAACCATTCAATGAAACCACTATTAGGTCTCTCTGTCTCTCTGTCTCTCTCTGTCTCTGTCTCTCTCTCTCTCTCACATATGCGCGCACACACACACACACACACACACACACACACACACACACACATAAATATAAGCTAGATCAGACTGTACTAAAAGCATATAAATGCAGGTTTATTGGGTATTGCTCCTGGATAAGTTCATCAGTCCCAAAGAATGGGACTGAGGAAGTCATATACTCAGGCAGGGAGATTTTATAGGTGATGTATGATGATGTATCAGCCAGCATCTGGGACTCTGCCCAGGTACATTCAAAAGCTCAGTCCCTGGGGTGACTGGCCATGTCAAAAAGGTAGGTTGCATAAGCTGACAGAAATGCAAAACTGGACTTTTGGCAGCACTCTTAGTTCAGAGTTTTTCCAGAACAAGCAGGGTAGGGGGAAGGTAGGCAGACAGGTAGTTTTACCTTGTACAGGGACAAGCAAAGGTTTCAAGTGAAAAATCACTATCTATCTTTTTTCTTATTAGTGAATTAATTACATTGTGAAAAAAATGTAATAAAGTTGATGGTTTGTTTAATCTAGAAGTAACATTTGTATTTATGAGTATCTGCCAGATATTTTAATGTTTGTAAATTGATAAATGCTTCCAAATTATATATATATATATAACCTTTCTTTTTAATTCATTGAATAGAAAACTTATTATTTGTGTTGCAACACATCTGACAACAGTTCTCTCTAAAACTTTCTTGGTTCTGACCAAAAATAGAGAGTGAGATTTTAATTCAGAGAAATAAAAGCAACTTTTAATTTCCTGCTGAATTTCTAAACACAACAGATGTTGCTTTAGCTTACACAATGGATGATTAAACATTAAAAATTATGGGAATGTATTTCAACAGTAGTATCCAAAATATTGCATTAAATTATGACAGTTGTGAATAAGTAGAAGAAATTAGTTTTATACAACAATAGAAGTTCAGAAAAATTAAGATTATTATAAATTTTAAAAGGAGTAAATAATTGTATAATGTTGAATGAAAGTTATAATAGAACTATATAATTACATTGTGAAAAATAATACACCTATATACAGCAAAATTCTGGAAACAATAAATGAATTTTGCACTGTGTCAGCATACAGAATCAACTTGCACAAATCAATAGCTTTTTCAGTACATCACCAATAAACATACAAAGAAAGATATCATGGACACACTCCCATTCACAAAGGATTCAGAGAAAATAAAATATTTAGGAATAAACCTAAGGAAGGAAGGTAAGGACTTCTATAATGAAAACTTCAAACTTTTATGAGAGAGATATAGACACTAAAAAAATGTAAAGATACCCCAGGATCATGAACGGATATAGCTAATATTATAAAGAATGACAATTCTCCCAGAAGTTATTTATAGAATTAATGGAATCCCAATTAAAATTCCCATCTCATTTTTCACAAAATTAGAAAATGACTATCATAAAATTTATATGGAATCACAAAACAACCCAGAGAGCCACAAATAATCCTGAACAAATGAACAATACAAGAGGGATTATCATCCCAGATCATGAGCTATATTTCATATCTATACTAAGACAAACAACATAGCAAAGGCAAGAATATACATGAAGATGAACAAAGCACAATGAAAGAGCCAAACATGAGTAGACATAACTTTATTATTTAATATTTGATAAAGATTGTAAAAATATTAGCTGGAGAAAAGAATGCATCAACAAATAGTGCTGGAAAACTGGTTGTCCACATAAAGAAAAATGAAATTAGATTTGTGTATATTACCTTATATGAAATCTGACTCTAAATAGAGCAAAGATGTAAACCTGAATCACTGAAGCTAGTAGAACTAGTAGTATAGTACAGTGTAAGCTATAGGTTTATGAACGGACTTCCTAGATAGGACTCTATTTAACCAAGAAAGAAGGACAACAAGTGGTAAGTAGGACTTCAGCAGACTAATAATGAGTAGTCAAAAATGATCAAGAAAGAATCAATAAATGTGTTAAAGTACATGCAAAATGTTTATTTAGATAAATGTACCTTACAAAATTTAAATGACAGAATATCTTTCTAGGTTTTGATTGCTCAAAAATTATGTTAATTATTGAAGGAAAATAATCTCTATGCAGCTTAATGAAAAAATCACTTATCTTAATTACTATTACATATATACATATATATATTAAGCTGGATTTTATACTTTTTAATTGTGTGTATATTAATTTGTCTACATGCATGTGTATCTGTCTATGTAGGTGTGTATTGATGCTATCAAAGGCCAGCAGTGTTGGATTCTATGAAGGTGAAGTTATAAATATTTGTTAGCTACCTGACATGGGTGCAAATGAAACTGGCCTCCTCTAAAAAGAGCAGTATGTATATTAAGCACTGACCCATCTGTTTAACACTAATGTATATGTTTAATGAAATTATTTCTTTCCACATAACTCTAACCATTAATTAGATTTTTTTAAATTGACTAATATTGTCATCAAGATATATATGTGTGTGTATATATGTATATATACATATATACATATAGATTACAATTCCTTAATTTTTGTATGTAAAAACATAAAGTTTATTAAAGGTATGTATATTTGTTTATGTGAATGTGCATTCTTTTTAATGGATCATTTGTTTTCTGTTATTTCGTGGTGATTATGTGGGAATCCTTGACATTTTTGTCTGAAAGTAACTTTTATTTGCCTAATATAATTGTCATCTTGGAGTCTTATTACTGAATAAGCCTAAACTTTCGAGTTCTTTCTGAAATCTGGTTAGCTGATTCCAACTCAGTTTTTCCTTCTATAATGATGGAGTACCCTTGATACCATAGCAGAGAATGAGAAGGTGGCAGAGGATTAAAACAGATTGCCAGAGTTAATTTGAGTCCAAGCAGAACAATTCAATCAGAAGCCAGGAGAAGCCAGGTTTAATAAGTTTAATTAGTCAGATTTGGAAGGAATTTGAACAGAACAGCTGTGTTGAATCACCTAGCCTGAGTGAAGACATAAGAATGAAGACATAGGAGAAGGTCAACTAAATGTGTGACATACACAGGAAATGCCATGAGAAACCAAACTTCAGTGTCTGATAAGGAGTAGAGAGACCCTTTGAAGTAGACCTTTACCTCCTGTACCTTGCCTATACAGAGGATAATCTGTATTAGTTTCTGAAGAAGTTAAAAAAGGTCATGGTTCTCCTAAAAGAAAGCAAGGCCAAAGATGGGAGAAGAAAGTGTTCTGCAAAGCTTAAGACTATAATTGATTCTTTGAAGTTATAATAAGAAAAGCAAGAATATTTTGACATTGAGAAAAAATATACCAGTCTTTGAGAGTAGGCAGTTTTACTGGGACACTTTTATACTGGTTGCAGGTAAAGACAGAAAGTGCCAAAGAATGAAAAGCCACCAGAATATTGGAATTGTTTGCTAGAGTTAGTTTGAGGCCAAGCAGAGCAACTCAGTCAGAAGCCAAGAGAAGCCAGTTTGAATCATTCAGCTTGGAGAGGAGTTTGACTCAACAGCTGGGATGAAACAGCCAGCCAGAGTTCAGAAATAACCAAAAATGAGTTTACTCAGCTGTATGCTTCTGAGACTATTACATCAGGAAAATAAAAGTTACTTTTATATTTCTATGTATTTTGGATATTAGTCCTCTGTTAAGTATATAACTTGCAGTGATCCTCTCCCACGCATAGGGCTTTCCTTTCATCTATTTAATTGTCTATTTGGCTGCGCAAAAGCTTTTTAGTGACTTCTTAAGGATTTTTATATTTTTCCTAAGCCTTAAAGGTACTCTTACAGTATGGAATCCTTCATCACCTTTTAGAGCATTCTAAATTGTTAATTAATTTCCCTACAGGTTAGAATATTTTATTTCTGAGGAAATTGCTACACTGTATCAAAACTCAAACTTCAATACATTCCTTCTGTATTTTATTTTTTGCATATCCCTTTAAAAACATAAAGCAAATATACATATCTTTCATTTCATTTTTCTTACAGGAAGAATTAATGTTAATTTGGACAAACAAATTCATTTTGAAAACTGAACAATCTTTTATAATGATGCAATACCAAGAGATCAGCTAAATATGACTTGTATTCTTACATATTAAGGATAATAAAAAGTTAACTAATGCAGATTCCATGTGACCTAAGGCCCAAGAGTTGCATGATGCTGCAGAGATGAGGTCTGAACTACTGTAATGTGGACAATAAGTAATATTTGATGTGCATCTCAAGTGGTATTATGGACAATGTCAGAAAATAGTTGAGTCACTGCTGCATTTGAAAGCAATAATTTTAAGTTCAAAATAATTCACGTAATTTGTTAACTTAGTTTAATAACACATACTCACATGGAAGGAAATGATTTATTTATCTCTACTGTCTATATGTTCCCAGTAGTTTAAAATTTTAAATATTTATTAAACATTAATGTATATTGCATGTGTTTAATTAAGTAATTCACAGATGATAAGAACTTTGTGTAATGTTTCACAAGGACTAATAGACTTCCAGTCTTCAGAAAATCAACTATTGGACGTCAAACCTTGTCACACAATCTGGTGGTTTGTAAGGAAAATTCATTTTCAAGTTATAAAATGGCATCTTAATGACATGTTTTATTAATGACAACTTGGTGAGTAGAATCTGTGATTCTGATCAGTGATAAGGTATGGCTGGTGAGAAATATACACATATCCATTCTGGGCACTGTGACAGATATTTGCAATCTCAGAAGTATGAGTTGGAAGGATGAAGACATAAATTTTAATGTCACTCCATGCTACGTAGTATGACTTTGCCTTTAAACAAACTAAAAGAACAAAACTCCCTTAAGCCAAACCATGTATGAAGCATTGCTTATTCCTAAGTCATTTTAAAATTGAGAGGTTGTGACAGAAACACTGTCTTTATGACATCATTCCAGAAGTTCCCTGAGTGCTCTTCCACACATGTAGTACTCAGTTCAGAGTTATCATTATTAACTGTGCTAGAAAGGTGGCTCAACTGTTAAGAACCTTGGCTATTCTTCCAGCGGGCTAGGATCGAATTCAGAGGATCCACATGGCAGCTACCATTCATAACTCCAGTTTCAGGAGATAAAATGTCCTCTGAAGGCCTCTGCAGGTATTCGACACACATAATAGGCAGACAGACATTCACACAAACCACCAAAGCACATACAGTAAAAATAAATTAATAAATTCTTTTAAAATGTAGAATTTGTAGATATGTCCCTATAATACTGTTGGGGATTTCGAGAGCCTACCAGTACATGTGCAGCTTTGTTACTATTGATGATATCCGGGCAGTAATGCCTGCTTATTCTTCTTGTAGAGTAGACTAATATTATCTACCCTCTGTTTAAGATCGTTTCTATTAATTATTCTACTGGTAAATAAAACTTGAGAGTTAATGCTGAGGACAATTTCTCAACTGAAATATTAAGAAAATGTCATTTCTTCTTTATCTGTAGTCTCTGTTATATGATCTTTCATTGGTTATAGAACTCTACATATTTTGAATTTATAGTAATATTCTAAGACCATATATTTTCATTCTAAATCGTCTCTACCATAAGTGCCAAACAGTGGCTCTCCCATGGTCTGAGAACAGCCTTGGAGTTTTCAGATTTAGCAGAAAAGGGGATGATTCTTCCCTTTTATTATCTCTTTTTCATGTTATCTGTTTTAGAAGACTTCAAATATATATATTATACATATATATATATATACACACACACACATATATACATATATACGTATATATATTCTTTCTTTTTATTTGATTTTTTTACACTCCAGATTTTATTCCCCTCCCAATTCCCCTCTCAGTCCTCCATTCCACTGTTCTACATCCCATAGCTCCTCCCAGCCCCCCTGCCTCCATGAGGATGTCCCCCCCCCACCAAACATCTAAACTCCCTGGTGCCTCATGTCTCATGTGGGTTAGGTGCATCTTCTCTGACTGAACCCAGACCTGGCAGTCCTCTGCTGTATATGTGTTGGGGGCTCCATCTCAGCTGGTGTATGCTGCCTGGTTGGTGGTCCAGTGTCTGGGAGATTTCTTTTTGCAAAGCTTCTGTAAAGCAATGGACACTGTCAAAAGGAAAAAACAGGAACCACCAGATTGAGAAAAGATAGTTAACAATCCTACAGCCCATAGAGGGCTAATATCCAATATATACAAAAAACTCAAGAAGTTAGACCCAGAGAATCAAATAACCCTATTTAAAAATGGGGTATAGCGCTAAACAAAGAATTCTCAACTGAGGAATATCAAGTGGCACCTAAAGAAATGTTCACATCCTTAGTCATCAGGGAAATGCAAATCAAAATCACTCTGAGATTCTGCCTCACACCAATCAGAATGGCTAAGATCAAAAACTCAGGTAACAGCAGATGCTGGTGAAGATGTAGAGTAAGAGGAACACACTCCTTCATTGTTGGTGGTATTGCAAACTGGTACAACCACTCTGGAAATAAGTCTGGCAGTTCCAAAGAAAATTGGACCTAGTACTACCAGAGGTCCTAGCTATACCACTCCTGGGCATATACCCAAAAGATTCTCCAATATAACAAGGACACATGTTCCACTATTTTCATAGCAGCCTTATTTATAATAGCCAGAAGCTGGAAACAACCCAGATGTCCTTCATCAGAGGAATGGATACAGAAAATGTGGTACAAACAATGACTTCATGAAATTCTTAGGCAAATTGACAGAACTAGAAAATATCATCCTGAGTGAGATAACCCAATCACAAAAGAACAAACATGGTATACACTCACTAATAAGTGAATATTAGCCCAAATGATAGGAATACCCAAGAAACAAGCTCAGGGAGAAGGAAGACAAAAGTGTGAGTGCTTCGGTCCTCTTAGAAGGGAGAACAAAATACTCAGGAGAACAAATGTGGGGAGAAAGTGTGGATCAGAGACTGAAGGAAAGGCCATCCAGGGAGTGTACCTCCTGGGGATCCATCCCATATAGAGTCACCAAACCCAGACACTATTGTGGATGCCAAGAAGTGCTTGCTGACAAGGATCCTGATATAGCTGTCTCCTGAGAGGCCATGCCAGAGCCTGATAAAAACAGAGGCAGTACTTGTAGCCAACCATTGGCCTGAGAACAGGATCCCCAATGGAGGAGTTAGAGAAAGGACTGAAGGAGCTGAAGGGGTTTGTTACCCCATAGATAGAACAATAATATCAGCCAACCAGACCACCCAAAGCTCCCAGAGACTAAACCACCAACCAGAGTACACATGGCTCCCACTACATATGTAGCAGAGGATAGCCTTGTTGGGAATCAATGGGAGGAGAGGCCCTTGGTCCTGTGAAGGCTTGATGCCCCAGTATAGGGGAATGCCAGGGTGAGGAGGTGAAAGTGGGTACGTTGTTGGGGGAGCACCCTCCTAGAAGCAGGGGGAGGGGGATTGGATAGGGAGTTTCTGGTGGGGAAACCTGGAAAGGGCAGAACATCTGAAATGTAAATAAAGAAAATATCCAATAAAAGAAAGAAAATTAAAGTCTTCTTTTGGTTCCTTATGTTATTTTCAGTCTGTGTTTGTGAGGAAATCACATATCCATCATCACAAATGCCTGTTCATATATTACTTTCTATCTGAAGAATATAATTTATACTGTACAAAATGTATGGCTTTTAATGTTGGTTGAAATCTCCTACTGTCATACTGTAATAATATAGTAAGGTATAGACACAACTTATGCACAATCTATAATCAGGTATAAAATATTGATCATTTTCTGTATCCATTCCTCTGCTGAGAGACATCTGGATTATTTCCAGTTTCTGGCTATTATAAATATGGCTGCTATGAACATAGTGGAGCATTAAAAACAATGACTTCATGAAATTCCCAGGCAAATGGATGGAACTTGAAAGTATCATTCTGATCAAGGTAACTCAGTCACAAACGAACGAACATGGTATGTACTCACTGATAAGTGGATATTAGCCCAAAAGTCCAGAATACCCTCGTTTCACTTCACAGTAACCATTGAACTGAGTGTGAGGTCCCAGATGGGGGAGTTGGAGAAGGGACTGAAGGAGTTGAGGGAGTTTGCAGTCCCATGGAGGGAGCAACAGTGTCAACGGGCCTAACCCCCCCCCCCCCCCGGTGCTCCTGGAGGCTGTACCACCAACCAAAGAATACACATGGAGGGACCCATGGATCGGACCACATATGTGGTAGAGGAGGGCCTTGTTGGCCATCAGGGAGAGGAGAGACCCTTGGGCCTGAGGGTGTTAGATGCCCCAGTATAGGGGAATGCCAAGGTGGGAAGATGGGAGTGGGTGGGTGGGGGAATACCCTCATAGAGGCGGGGGAGGGGGAGGGGATAGGGGGTTCCAAAGTGGAGACCTGGAAAGGGGGAAACATTTGAAATGTAAATAAAGTATTAAAAGATTAAAATTTAAAAAAAGAAGAAGCAGGAGGGTAGGGAGTAGGGTAGGGAGTTTTTGGGGGGACCTGGAAATGGGAAAACATTGAAATGTAAATAAAGAAAATATCCAATAAAAATAAATAAATGCACTGGGTTGCTAATAAAAACAACAGCATAAATAAAGATATATAAGATCAGAAAAAAATGTTGATCATTTATGATAAATGACTTTTTTCCAAATTCTCATAAAAGCATATAGACCCAACCCAATTTAGATACTCTGTTCTGTGAAATCTAAGTAGTTTAAAATTTGTATTGCTGAATATAGGTTAGATCTGCCTTAGTCCTTGAACTCACACATATGATAAAAAGGATTGGTCTCAAACTTCTACTGGTACTTATCCAAAATCATAGCATCATAGCCATGTTGCCCTACACTCATCAGTGCTGTTTAACACCAACTTGAACTCTCTCCCTGGGAATTCAATCCCAGCTGCTCCCTCGGATTCCTGTATTAGGTCGATTACTGGGGTCTTGATTAGTTGGATTTTTCTAGATTTTCAAGGAACTCTCCAATTTTCAGAAGTGTCCAAAACCAAATCAATTAAAACATTTTCTATTTCCATGTTAGATGTTATGATAAATTATCAATTGTAATTAGAAGTGTTTTCTCTCTTGTGGCCTGTGCTATTTGGCAATGTCTCTCCTATTGAATTCAGGGAAGTTAGTGCTTTGCTTGGTCTAACAGAGCATTAGCAATATGATGAAGATGACATTAATTATGTATTTTATCTTTGGATTTTTTTTCTCCTGTTTGCTTTGGGAATCTTCTCATCAAGTAGAGAAGTTGAAGCTTAGTGACCTTAAAAAGAGTGAATGTGGATGTGCGCAGGTCACTGCTATTAGCTAACTTATACTGCAACAATCCAGACCATCTATTTATATAGAGTCAATAAAGAAGAACAGTTGATATGGAACCAACCAATTGAGTCATATATTGGTGACTCATAATATGGCTTTATGTTTAAATACAACAGTAGATCTAGTTTAGTTTCCTTCATGGGAAACCTAACTGATAATTGGCCTGGTGGTGTCAACTATAAAATGGATCATTTAACACAAAATCTCATGACTGATGGTTTTTCTTCTATTGATGTGGAATATAACTCAACAGACTAGGAATGATGTGTCTTTAATGCATAATGAGGCAGACATTCATAAAAGAAAAAAAAAACCTCTCCCAGGGCCCAGTTTCACTGACAGTAATAAACCTTAAGGATAACGAGAGACAGTGTGCACACCTTATATAGCACATATTTTAATATGTAATTTTTAATGAGAGTAGACTTTGTATGTTTTGTGAAAATAATTTATTTTATTGTTATTTCAGGATAGCAAAACATTATTCAATCTATTTCATATATTTCTAAAATTTGTGAGCATTGCACCATATTTATTTTGCTCCTAATCATAGAATGTTGAAAATATATAATTTTGAGATACAACTGCAAAAATAATATGACTTATAGATTAACATTTTTAAAACTTAGTATTTGACAGAAAGATAAATAAGACATAACCAGTATAAACAAGTAGAAACTTCCCTAAAAGAGTTTTGTGAAGTTGTTTGTCTTCTGCAGACATGTTGTTTTTGCCACATACTTTAATTATTGGTTAATTCCAACAAGATAAAGAGCAAGTAAAAGTAATTTGAGCTCTTGATATAGTAATTTCACAGTCTTTAGAAATATTCTTATACTGTATGTTTCTGGTTTATTCAGACAAACTATGCAATTTAATAACTTTAACACTGAATGCCTGGCCCATTTGACTCATAAAATATAGTCCAACATCTTTAATGCTCTTGACAATGAACAACTTACATCAGGATTTCCTCTCTTACTGTATCAGAATAACCTATAAATGTGTATTCCAAGTCCTTTTACATGTTTTAGAACATCCTATGGTGTTTCCTCAAATTTTGAATTCACTCTATGAAAGTACTTGAGGCTATGTGACAGGCTTCTGTTTCCTCTCTGGACAATGTAGTCTGTGATGGAAGCGAAGGTCTCTACCCATGTTGGGGCTATATTTCTTGTGACCAGTGTGGCCTCTGGTCCATATCGATATCCATTTCAGGAGGTAAGGGCTGAGATATAGTGATAGGAATGGTGGGGCAATTTAGAGTAGGCTGGGCAGGCACAGAATAGAACAGGTGCTGGAGCAGTTGGGCTGCCTGCTGTTTTGTTTAAAGGCTTGTTCTCTGGGCCAGCATGGTGGTACCTCTGGAGTTGCAAGCTAGGATGTGGTGATAGGAAGAGAGCTTAGGTTGGTAGTGGACTGGGAAGGTAGTTAGAAAATAGGGGTTGTCTTTACACAGGCAGCCTAATTGGAATTCTGGCTTGACCTATGGTGGGACAGGGAGTTTCTGCTGGAGTTGTAGGCTGGCATCTACCTTCAAGAGTATTAATGGCTGATTATCCACATTCAGATTTTTCTGTCCATAAAAAGCTTTAGTCACTGCAGTAATGTTCAATTTCTCTTTATTTTCTCTCTCTTTCTTCCTGTTCTGCTCACCTTTCTGAAACCATCCTTTCTCAGATAGTACTGAAGAATCTAAGCAATATTGCAAGGTACACATATAGCTCTTCCTACATATTATCATACAAAATATGTTCTCATTAGGAATTATCAGTTTCGACCTTGCAGTGGTGGCGCACGCCTTTAATCCCTGCGCTTGGGAGGCAGAGGCAGGTGGATTTCTGAGTTCAAGACCAGCCTGGTCTACAGAGTGAGTTCCAGGACAGCCAGGGCTACACAGAGAAACGCTGTCTCGAAAAAAAAAAGAAAAAAAAAAAAAAAGGAATTATCAGTTTCATATCAGATGTACCAATTTTTATTTTGTTTGTTTTATATATTTATTAAATCTGTGCGAAATCCTTCTAGTCTATTTCTAATCACATAATACAGATTCTCTGCTTGGAAATAGGTACAGTTCACATATTTCCAGTTAGATCTTACCTAAAGGGCTCTTTGTTCATTTTATTCCATGTGCCCTGGTATCATATAACTACAGTGCATGTAGAGTTATTTATTATTTTTCTAAGAAGCTGAAACATTTTTTACTTTATTCAATAGATCATTGACTACTTTTCAAAAAAAGATAATTTTCAAAACTATAATGAATTACTTTCCTTTCAATATAATTTTGTTATCTAAGAATTTAAAATATATACATTAAATTATTTATTTCTAATTTTGCATATGAGTGATTTTTGCTTAATTTGAAGTAGGAAGATCCACTTCCTCTATTGTTTGAAATAGAAAGACAAACGTTTAATCCAGATTTTTTAAACTGGGAAAACCCACCTCTAATCTGTGTCATACCTTCTTGGAAGTATATATCAGGATATAGAAGAAGGAAGCTTTTGTTCTTTGCCTGCATGCTATGGGTTTGATAACTAGCATATTCCTTTATTGCTATCAGAGTCTACTTCTTTGAGATTCCTGCATATAATAAAGAGCTGAGACGTCTAGCTTCCTGTACCATGCAACTATTAGATTCCAAGTTTTTCCATTCATGGCCATCAATTATTGGATTCACTGAACCATAGCCTGTAAGTTGTTCTAATAAATATCTATTCTATGTATGGAAAAATTCTTTCTATAAGCTTTATTATTATAGAAAACCCTGAATAATACAGGTACCTTGCTTAATATGTGTTTATATAGTTATATTTTTATTTTTCCTTGTCCATATCATATTCAGTTAACAGAAGTAAAGACTAAATCTATACTAGTATGTAAAATGTGACTAAATTTACCTTCATATATTATATTAATGTGTATATGATTTCAATTTGTTAAAACTTTAGCTTTCCATTTCAAGAATTTTTTCATCTGTTTATGAAAGATGATATAGAAGAAAGGTAATTCCTAGCCTTACCTAGGAATGAACAGTGCTAGCTATCATTTGAAAAATATTAACTGTACAACCACCATGAGTCTTTTTTCTTCTGTTTATTCCCATATACTGTTCTGAAGGGGAAAAAATAACTGATCCTGCTCTACTCCTCTCCCACAATTGCCTTTGGTGCATAATGCATCGGGTAGTGTGTTTCTTTATACATATATTCAGGCATAAGTTAGAATAAAGTATTATTGTTTGCAGGAAATTAGATGGATCTAGAGATCATCATGCTAAGAAGGAAATATGAAAGACTCAGAAGGAAACGGAATACAAGCTTTGTATCCTAAACAGAGTGCATATTTTAGAAGACATGAAAAACAGAAAAGAGACTACACTTTAAGTGTAGTAGTTGAATCAGAGAGGAATAGAAACATAAATGGGTAAAAAGAAATGTGACAAAATTAAATACATGTATGAACATTTTGCATTAAAATTAGTCATTTTGTTCATTTGATATACAAAAATAACAGTAGAAATGAAATTGCATGAAAGGGGTTTATATATGAAATAACATATTGACTATGATTATTATTTGATGTTTCATTATAAATCAAATGTGGGTTGACACTAATTACAAAGCTTAAAGTTTGATTCTCTTTTGAGAATTCATGTAATCCTTCATCTGTGATGCAAGAAATAACAAAAAAGAATCAGTGATATAACCCTATCTCGTAAATCCAATTACAACGGATCACTTTCTGGCCAATTTTCCCAGAGCAGGCTGATCTATTACAGGAACTGAAAGTGTACTGTTGAGTTGTGCCCCTCCCCCAGTGTAGCTATAGCCGTTTTATTCCGTATGTGTCAGTTATTTCATATTGTTGCTATAATATGTCCGCCAGTCATTGACACAGAAAAATCACTTGACTCAAAGCAAGGTCACATATCCTGTTATCTTCTGTATGAAGTTTGATAATCTTAAGAACTTCTACAAAGCTTTATGTAAGACAAATCAAATTAAAGATCAATATGAGTTGTTATATATAAAAGGGCTTCAGACAGAGCCAACCACTGGGCAGCACTTCTTGCACCTCCTGACCTGATAGTGAGCTCACTGCTTTTTTGGTTTGTTTGTTGGTCTTTTGTTTGTTTGTTTTAGCTTTTATAAGTTGACAGAGAAAGATGTTTGGGATGTAGCCTCAGCCCTGAATTCTGAGCTATGGTCCTGATTAATTGGTCTTAGAGTGGCTGTTCAATAAACTATCCCTGTTTGACTGAGATTGATGATCCTGTGGTTTGTGGAGTGACTCCTGGATCCCAACATGTACAAATGGATATATCCAATGTGAGTTAAGCTAAAATTTTTAGTTTATTTGTATTATTTCCAATGCCTACAAAGGTGTTTAAAGATAAACAGATTTCAAAAGATTAGTTTTTTGCAACTTTATGTGTTCTTTCTTCCACTCTTCTCCCTTTTAATTTCTCCTTTTCAACCCCCTAATACTAGATAAAAGAGAAAAATGATAGAGATGAAAGGAAAGAAATCAGTGAATAATGTCAGGGTCAGAAAAGGGGCGATGTTATCATTAGACCACTTCCTGCTGATTAGGGGAATTGAATTTCTTGGGACACATTTGATTATCTCCATCAGGATATCTAATTTATTCATCTTGTTTCTTCTTTGTGCATGACTGCTTAACAAACTGTGACTAACAACAACTAACAACAATTAACATCAACCAACAACCAACAACCAACAACCCACCAAACACACTCGCCTGGTCTTAGCATTTATATACCCTCTGAAAAGTCCCGAGAATACCAGCTGTCACACAATCAAATAAACTATCTGTAGCTGGTAAAATCATGTGTCTGATAGAGCAAATTATAATCAGAGGCTGTGGACAATCCCCATACCCCACACCTAAGATTAAATTGAAAACATATAAAATCCCAGACACCAGGAATGTGATAGGCTCCCGGGACACAATGAAGATGACATTAGATGAAATGCCCAACACTGGGGAGATGGAACCTGAAGAGACTACCTCCCATATATAGACATGGCCCCCAGCTGAGGGGTGGAGCCACCCACTAATCTCAAAATTTTTGACCCAGAGTTGTTCCTGTCTAAAGGTAGTGCATGCAGGGTCAAAACTGGAGCAGAGGCTAAAGAAAAGGCCATTCAGAGCTCACTTCATTATACGATCTATTCCATCTGTAAACTCTAAACCATGACACTATTGCTGATGCCAAGATGTGCTTACAGACAGGAGCCTGGTATGGCTGTCCTCTGAGAGGCTCTGCCATCACCTGACTAAGACAGATGAAGATACTCACAGTCAGCCATTGGACTGAGCATGGGAATCCCAATGGGAGAGTTAGTGGAAGGGCTGAAGGAGCTGAATGGGATTGCAACTCCATAGGAAGAACAACAGTATCAATTAACCAGATCCCTCAAAGCTCCCAAGGAGTAAGGCACCAACCATGGGCAGGTCCATGGTTCCCACTACATATGTAGTAGAGAACTGCCTTGTCTGCCTTTAGTGGAAGGGGAATGTGCTTGGTCCTGTGGAGGCTTGATACCTCAGAGAAGGGAGATGCTAGAGGGGTGAGGAGGGAGTGTGTGTGTGGCTGGGAGAGTAATCTCTTAGAGGCAAAGGGGAGAGGGGAGACAACATTTGTAGTATAAATAAATAAAATAATTGATAAAAAAATAAAGAAATCAAAATTCCTAAATTCTCACTACTCTATATCTCTAATTCATTAGTTTTCTGGGTTGTATCATATAAATCTAATTAGAGTTCTTTAATCATTTTTTCTTAAAGGTTTCATATAATATTAACAACTGTGTTCATAAAGTTATCCAAAAAAAAAAAAAAAACCCATTTTACTTTCCATTTAATACAAGGAGCCAGATAAAAGAACTCTTGGTTTTATAGTTTAACTTGATGGATTTATCTATAATGGTAAGTAAAGAGCAGATAGCTTGTGATCACAGCTCCTGGATGAATGAACTACTAGGTCTTCTTGTGATTATTCTCTGAAAGCTGTCACTATAAACACCCACTGTACTGAACAGTCTGGCAGGTGAGTAAATTGGCCTCTGCTAATGGACCGTAGAGCCTTTCCTGTAGCAGAGCTCCCAAAATCAAGACATTGGCAAAGCCTATTCATATATTTGGTTTCATTATAAAGAACACAACTTTTGGAAAAGATTAGGCAACCGAGTTCTGGAAAAATATTTTTTTAGTTTTCTAATTATTTTTCAATTTTTTGAAGAAAATATATGCAAAAATGCAATGATTAGCATTATTTACAAAATTTCAAAATAGGACAATTATCTTGAGGATAAAGATATTACAACATCATACTTAGGTGTTGGTATTTGCTTTGATACTTTTTAAAGTGTTTTTTAAATTATTCTTTTTTATTTTACTGGCAATCTGTATTGAAAATTTTCATCTTTACTATGTATCATGTGTCTATGCATTATAACTATATAGTTAGCCCTACCATATTATCACATGTAAACAGCATGTGCTCAAGATTATGATCTAAGATATTATGCACTGGCTTAAAAGAAACTGCTTATATGTTGTTATGTTTTGTATATTAATTATAACATGTAACTTATTGGTCATGATATATATATATGATATATATAGTGTTTAATGTACATGTATGTATATACATTGTGTATAAATATTTAATATTCATATCCATGTATATAAAGTATATAATGTATATTTTATAATTGTATGATATAAATAAATTTATATTTAATCTACATGTGTGTGTACATAATGCATATATACATATATTACATATATACATATATAAATAATTAAAGAGAAAATTGTCATAAATGTGCATGAGGAGGAGAAGGAGAGGAAAAGGAGAAAATTTAATTCCATTTTCCTTAAAATAATGTCTTTCTTCCTCTTTTATAGTATCAAATTTATTTTTAGTTAAATAAATGAGAAAAACAAGTGAATTATACCTATGTTTTATAATTCTTTTCCCAAATATATAGTCTAATTGGGTATTTTATATTATTTTACATTAATTTCATTGTCTTGTGGCATTTTTAAAAAGAATTCTTTTAATTAAATTTGAAATTTAAAGAATTACAAATGGCTAAGGATCTAACAGATTTTATTGCTTCATTTACATAGTACTTTGAAGGAAATTATATTAATACATTTTGCTAATTAAAATAATGATAATATTATGCTCTTTAACTATATGTAATTAGTTTAAATATACATCATTTTATATAAAAAGAAAAACAGATAAAAAATGAAATTCACATTTTCAAAAAGTCAGTAAATTAGAGTACGTCATACCTCAGATTTCTTTTTTTTATTATTGGATATTTTTATTTATATTTCAAATGTTATCCCTTTCCTGGTTTCCCCCCTCCCAGAAACTCCCTATCCTATCCCCCTCCCCTGCTTCAATGAGGGTGTTTCCCCAACCACCTTCCCATTCCTGCCTCCCCGCCCTCAATTACTACACTGGGGCATCTATCTAGCATTCATAGGAACAAAGACCTCTCCTCCCATTGATGCCTGTCAAGGCCATCCTCTGCTAAATATGCAGCTGAAGCCATGTGTACTCCTTGGTTGGTGGCTTAGTCCCTGGGAGTACTGGAGAGTCTGGTTGGTTGATATTGTTGTTCTTCCTATGGAGTTGCAAACCCCTTCAGCTCCTTCAGTCCTTTCTCTAACTGCTCTGTTGGGGACCCAGCACTCAGACAAATGGTTGGCTGCTAGCATCTGCCTCTGTATTTGTAGGATGCTGGCAGGACCTCTCAGGAGACAGCTATATCAGGCTCCTTTCAGCAAGCATTTTTGGCATCCACTATAGTGTCAGGGTTTGGTTGCTGTATATGGGATGAATCCCCAGGTGGAACAGACCCTGGGTGACTTTTCCTTCAGTCTCTGCTCTACATTTGCTCTCCATATGTGCTACTATGAATATTTTCTTCCCTTTTCTAAGAAGGACTGAAGCACCCACACTTTGGTCTTCTTTCTTCTTGAGCTTCATGTGGTCTGTGAATTGTATCTTGGGTATTCGGAGCTTTTGGGCTAATATCCACTTATCAGAGAGTGAATACCATGTGTGTTCTTTTGCAATTGGGTTGACTCACTCAGGAAGATATTTTCTAGTTCCATCATTTTGGCAAAGCGTTTTGTGAATTCATCATTTTTAATAGCTGAATAGTACTCCATTGTATAAATGTACCACATTTACTGTATCCTTTGTAGAAGGACATCTGGGTTCTTTCCAACTTCTGGCTATTATAAATAAGGCTGCTGAGAACATAGTGGAGCAGGTGTCCTTGTTATATGTTGGAGAACCTTTTGGGTATATGCCAAGGAGTTGTATAACTGGTTCCTAATGTAATACTATGTCCAGTTTACTAAAAAACCACCAGATTGATTTCCAGAGTCGCTGTCCCAGCTTGTACTCCCACCAACAATGGAGGAGTGTTCATCTTTCTCCACATCCTTGCCAGCATCTGCTATCTTTACCTTAGTCATTCTGGCTGGGGTGAGGTGGAATCTCAGAACTGTTTTGATTTGCATTTCCCTGATGATTAATGATGTTGAACATTTCTTTAGGTGCTTCTTGGCCATTCGAAATTCCTCAGTTGAAAATTCTTTGTTAGCTCTGTACCCCATTTTCTAATAGGGTTATTTGATTCTTTGAAGTCTAACTTCTTGAGTTCTTTGTATATATTGAATAATAGCCTTTTATCGGATGAAGGATTGTTAAAGGTCTGTTACCAATGAATTGGTTGCCCTTTTGTCCTATTTACAGTGTTCTTTGCCTTACAGAAGTTTTGCAATTTTATGAGGCCTCATTTATCAATTCTTAATCTTAGAGTATAAGCCATTGGCATTCTGTTCAGGAACTTTTCCCCTGTGCTCATGTGTTTGCGGCTCTTACTCACATTCTCCTGTATAAGTTTCAGTGTATCTGGTTTTATGTGGAGGTCCTTGATCCACTTCTACTTGAACTTTGTACAAGGAGATAAGAATGGATCGATTTGCATCTTTCTACATGCTGACCGCCAGTTGGACCAGCACCATGTGTGAAAATCCTGACTTTTTTCCACTGGATAGTTTTAGCTCCTTTGTCAAATATCAAGTAAACATAGTTGTGTGGGTTCATTTCAATATCTTCAATTCTATTCCATTGATCTTCTTGCATGTCTTTGTACCAAAGTCATACAATTTTTATTACTATTGTTCTTTGATACAGCTTGATGTCTGGGATGGTGATTCCCCCAGAAGTTCTTTTGTTCTTAAGAATAATTTTCGATATCCTTGGTTTTTTGTTATTCTAAATGGATTTGCAAATTGCTCTTTCTAACTCTATGAAAAATTCATTTTGGATGTTTCATGGGGATTGCATTGAATTTGTAGATTGCTTTCGGCAGGATGGCCATTTTTACTATATTAATCCTCCCAATCTATGAGCATGGGAGATCTTTCCATCTTCTGAGATCTTCTTCGATTACTTTCTTCAGGGACTTAAAGTTCTTGTCATACAGATCTTTCACTTGCTTGGTTAGTGTCACACTAAGGTATGTAATATTACTAGTGATGATTGTTAAGGGTGTTGTTTCTATAATTTCTTTATCAGCTTGCTTATTTTTTAAGTAGAGGAAGTTTACTGATTTGTTTGAGTTGATTTTATATCCAGCCACTTTGCTGAAGTTGTTTATCAGCTTTAGGAGTTCTCTGGTGGAATTTTTGGGGTCATTTAAGTATACGATCCAATCATCTGCAAATAGTGATATTTTGACTTCCTTCTTTCCAATTTGTATCCCTTTGACCTCCTTTGGTTGACTAATTGCTCTAGCTAGAACTCCAAGTACTATTTTGAATAGATAGGGAAAAAGTGGGCAGCCTTATCTAGTCTCTGAATTTAGTGGGATTTTTTCAAATTTCTCTCCGTGTAGTTTGATGTTGGCTATTGGTTTGCTGTATATTGCTTTTACTATGTTTAGTTATGGCCCATGAAAGCCTGATCTTTCCAAGATTTTAACATGAAGGTATGTAGAATTTTGTCAAATGCTTTCTGAGCATCTAATGAAATGACAATGTGGTTTTTTTTCTTTGAGTTTGTTTATGTAGTGGATTACATTGATGGATTTTTGTATATTGAACCATCCCTGCATCCCTGGGATGAAGCCTACTTGATCATAGTGATGATCATTTTGATGTTATTAAATTCAGTGGGCGAGAATTTTATTAAGTATTTTTGCATCAAAGTTCATAAGAGAATTTGGTCTGAAATCCTCTTTGTTTGATCTTTGTGTTTTTTAGGTATAAGTGCAATTGTGGCTTCATAGAACGAATTAGGTAGTGTTCCTTCTGTTTCTATTTTGTGTCGTAGCTTGAAGAGTATTGGTAATAGGTCTTCTTTGAAGGTCTGATAGAATTATCCACTAAACCCATCTGGCCCTGGGCTTATTTTGGTTGGGAGACTATTAACGCCTGCTTCTATTTCTTTAGGGGTTATGGGACTGTTTAGATGGTTTATCTGATCCTGTTTTAGCTTTGGCACCTGGTATCTGTCTAGAAGATTGTGCATTTCGTCCAGATTTTCCAATTTTGTTGAGTATAAGCTTTTGTAGTAGGATATGTTTTAAAGTTATGATAGCATGGTCTACGGCCGATTCCCTGAGGTCTGCATATTCTGTGTCTCTGAAATCCTTCCAGAGGAGTAAGGTTTGCCTCACACCCCAGTTTTTGTATTAACAAAGGAAAAAAATTAGTCTCAAGACTGCTTGTCAAAGATAGTCTAGGATTTATTATATGCTGCACTTTAGGTTTTTTTGCTTGTTTGTTTTTTTTTGTTTTTTTTTTTTTTTCCAAGACCGGGTTTCTCTGTGTAACCCTGGCTGTCCTGAACTCACTCTGTAGACCAGGCTGACCTCGAACTCAGAAATCTGCCTGCCTCTGCCTCCCAAGTGCTGGGATTAAAGGCATTCACCACCACTGCCCGGCTGCACTTTAGTTTTTTTATTGGTTATTTTATTCATTTACATTTCAAATGTTGTCTGCCTTCCTGGTTTGCCCTCTGCAAAACCCCCATCCTATCCTCCCTCCCCACTGCTTTAATGAGAGTGCTCCCACAACCAGCAACCCACCCACTTACTTCTGCCTCATCGCCCTAGTATCCCCCTATTCTGGGGCAGCAAGACTCCCCTCTCATTAATCCCAATTCTCTTTTACACTTGCACCTGGAGTCATGGGTCCCTCCATGTGCACTCTTTGGTTGTTGGTTTAGTCTCTGAGAGCTCTGGGGGGCGGGGGGTCTGGTTGGTTGATATCGTTGTTCTTCCTATGGGGTTGCAATCTCTTTCAGCTTCTTTAATCCTTCTACTAGCTCCTCCTTTGGGGACCCCGTGCTCAGTCCAATGGTTGGCTGCGATATGCTGCACTTTAAATGAAAGGGCTCTATCCAGAGTTAATACATCACAGTTTAGGGCAAATGTAGATCAATTAAGATGCATAATTATATCATTTAACTGACAAGTAGCCTAATACACTTGAAAAGCAAGATATGGCCACAGAACTTTAGATGATGTTTGTATTTTTCATGGTTTGGTGGGGAGAGGTACGTAAAACAAAAAAGTAATATTGATAATGTAAAACTATGAACATCCCAGATATTCAAGCGGAACTAATAGGGAATAGCATCTGGTATAAAGTTGACTTTCAGATTTGGCTGATGGATTTTCTGTTACATGTTTATCTTTAGTGGAAACTCAGATTCCACTGTGGCAAATCAAACACTGCATTGAATCCTGTAATGCTCCCAGAGAGGTTTGAGCTGTATATTTAGATGTAGACTTATGACTTTATGGCTTCCTAGAAGACATACAGACATAATTAACACCATTAAGAGACTTTTCATCTGGAGCAATTGCCAAGGAAGCAGAGATGTATCTGTAACCTTGCAGAATATTCTGAGAATAGCCTTCTACCCTCTCATTCTTAGCTTTTATTCTTTGCCTTTTCTTCCTTGTCTGTTTCTTAAGCCCTGAGTAGAAAGTAGAGAGAAGTGGCATTAACAAAGATATTCAGTGGAAGGATGAGTGCTTTGAGCAGTTATGAGTGTCCATGTTGATTGCTGTTCATTGAATGTAGTCAGAAATGCAGGCTGTCATGCATAGGTAACTGCAGCAGCTGTGACCTCATGAGTGCAAATCCCATGCCATCACAAAAGACATTTACTGTGCATCTAGCTATCATTAAGCTCTTACATTCTCTCTCCTCTTCTGTAATGTTTCCTGAGCCTTGATAAGAGGATAATATATGTGTCCCATTTATGACAGAGCACTCAGTCCCTAATTCTCTCTCTCTCTCTCTCTTTCCCTCCCTCCCCCCCCCTCTCTCTCTCTCTCTTTCTTTCTCTCTCTCTTTGGTTTTTTTGAGACAGGGTTTGTCT
>CM052705.1:68708129-68728809 GCA_028551405.1 Uromys caudimaculatus | reverse complement strand
TTTTTAATATTTGTTATATGTATAGCTATAACACACATAAATATGCAAAAACACAAACAAATATACACACACGCAGAGACCCACACACATAAACATACATACCTAAAAAATGCCTAATAAAACATTGATGAATATATAAGTTTTCAATCTCTATCGAAACTATATATAATCTATTCCAGTATCTACAGCTATATCTATCTATATCTATATCTATATCTATATCTATATCTATATCTATATCTATATCTATATCTATATCTATCTATATTATCTATATCTAATCCCTATATCTATACCTTTATCATTTATTTATCTATCTATCTATATTTATATGAAAGCTCAGAATTTGAGAATGAAAAATGATTTACAGTTAAATAAATATTCAAATTCTAAAGTCATAATTATTCTAAAAGATTTGTTCCAAATGTATTCAACAGAAAGAAATTATAAATGAAACGTTTTATAAATTTTTTATCCCATATTAAAACGTTTATTTATATTATCAAATTAGCATGAATTGTGAATATTCTAATATATTTTCTTTGTATTTATATGTTAGGTCCCTAATCAAATACTGAAAGTACCTCATTTACCAATAGAATTATTTGTTTTTATGTGTATATTACACACTAATGCTGAGGTGATTTTGTGAAATAATTTCATACATTTTTATTGCAACCTATTATGGGAACTGGCATAGAGAAAGGTGGCTTTGAGGTGTATGTCATTTCAGTTCAAGGTTCAGACTTTGCACATTTCAAATTTTGTTGTTAAATTGAATTTAGCTATTAAAAAAAAAGTAGTAGAAATAAGAGCTTTGCATATTAAACTTATCCTTGGAGTTTTTGAAAGAAACTTAATTTTCTATTAAAATTAAATTTGATAGCTGGTGTTAGGCATATCCAGTATTTTGACAGAGTGGCACAATATTATCATCTACAAAGTTTACATGTTTTATAATCATAACTATGCCGGAGCAAATGTAATGTGGGATGGAGTTTGGAATAATGTAAAGACAGTATGACCCTCCCTGCCTCCAGGGATTGGCAGCCAATATTGGTCCATAAAGGCAACGGGAGCAGAGAGGACAAAAGGTGTTCAGAAGCTCTGTGAGTACAGATGGCAAAAAATGTCACAAGGACCAGCAGCAGATAGGCAGATCAACTTGACTTGGGGGGGATTCAAGGCTTATATAATTTTGTAGACAGGGTTCAGAATATCCAGGATGGGCAAAGGCTTATAGTACTAAATTGCCTCCCGAGCATGGGGAAACATTTCAGGAATCTCATGTGCTATGGTAAAGGATTCTTACTAAAAACAATGAAGTTGAACCAGTAATCTTAACAAAGGCTACATGACATTCTGCAGGGATAGGGGTTTTTGAACTCAAGAGACAAGGTCAGAGCAGGAGAAGCCTTTCAATAAAGGGAGTCCACTATATTCTACAGAGCTCAGAATGCTATCTGAACAATGATAGACTTTGACCTCAAGTAGCACTGCAACAGGACAATTTTAGACTGTTATGCATTAAATACTACTGTGTCAATAATATCAATTCCAATAAATAATATTTAAAAACATAATACAAATATTTTAAGTCCTTATTTGTTCTTATGTGTGAATGTGTAGGTAATATACACTCTATATGTCTGCACACACTATCATATCAATCTTTAAAAGTAAAATTTGTGATGTCATAAATGTTGAAAATTTTCACCTGACAAAAATGTAGCATTAAAATATAGTCTGAATACTGGAAAAGTAATGTATGCAAATTACAGCATGACAGTATTTGCTGTCAGAGTGCTGTAGAACCTATCACATAATAAATGCTGTTTCTATAGCAACAGCATATGCTTATGTGATATAGGACTTTATGCTGTGTCTACATTATTGACTGTATTTCATTTAAAAAATAAAAACAGTGTGTGTTTCCTATAAATTTAAATGTACCTCAAAACTTTTAAATAGGTTAAAACTATAATTTTTATGGTAGTCTTTCCAATGCATCTATGTAAGGCAGATGTCAAGACAGGAAATTTATACAATTTGCAACATTTTGTAATTAAATTCATTCTAATGATGGATAGGGAACTATAGCTTCAACTTGTAAATTTAAATTAGGGGTGCAATTCTGTGTTTTTAGTTTCAGTAAATAATTAATGGTATATAAAATAATACTTTAATGTAGAATATAGCTGAAAAATTCCTGTAGCCTTGTGACGTTGTATGTACTCTGATATCACACTGTAGGATGTACCTTATCTACTTGTGATGCAGGTACATAAACAAACCAAATATCACCTGGTAGTAAAATCAGGCTGAGGCCATAATATATTATAATGCATGTAAATACTGCACAATAATGCATTTAATATGCTATACTTGTTATTTTAGAGTAGGTTCACTCTATCTGCTCAAAATGCTTACTACATGGAAAAGTAACTTTTATTCTCTACTTATAATTGTCTGGAAGGCTTACTGCCTCTGTCTGCTAGCCTAAGCCTAGTCCTGGAATCCTTTATACAATCTAGGCTAGGCCTAGAATATTTTTGAGGGAACTGGGTTAGCCAGAGCCAGGGTGACTCCATGACAGACTACAAACTGGCAGTTTGGGAGATTAGGCATAAGTTTCTGCTCCTCAGAAATAAAAACGTGGATCCAGGAATCCCTAGTCAGCCAACCACAGCCTGGGCAACCAATCCAAGATTTCTTTGCCACCCTAGAAAGTCTCTTAAGCCCTAATCAATCACAAAAGCATCCATACCCCTGCAGAGAGAGCCAACCAATCAAGGTGAAAAAAGGTAAAAGTCACTCATTCGTACCCTAACAGACTTTAAATTGGCCCTGCAAAGCACATACCTCTGTCTGGTAGACCCCTACATGCTGGTTCTCTGCAGAATAAATGCTCGTTGGTGCTGCATTCTGTTTGTGTCTGAGGTACCCTTCTTTGGCAAATCATGGGCCCTATCAGCCTCTGAGACTTGCTGCTGAATAAGTTTCTCTCTTCTGAGTTCTTTTTTTATCTTCTGCTGGCTGGTTAACTCAACTGCTTTGGTTCAAACTCCTCCCCCAACAGATTTATTGAATCTGGATTTTCTCTGGGCCTCTGAGTTGCTTTGCTTGGCCTTAAACTAACTCAAGCAATCTGTTCTAATGTTGTTATAAGTCCTTGTTCATTACCTTGTTCATTCTGTCTTTACCTGTGTCTAGCTTGTTCTCTTTTCAACCTGTCTCTGTAAACCTTTCATGTTAAAACTCCCTCCTTCTCCCTCTTTGCTGCTCTATTCTCTCTCAAGTCTACTATACTGCTGTCCATGAACTCTACTATATTTCTCTACTGTACTCCCTTCTTACTCCCCTGTCTATCTCTCCCTTAAGTAGGTTCTCTTTCCTCTCTCTTCTCCTTAGATTTTGACATATCCTATTCGGTCAAATCTTTCTCTGATTTATCACTTTTTCTGCCATTCAAGTAGAGGTCACTTTCAACCATGGATGCTTCCTTCTATAAACAAGTTCATCATCACATGCTTTCTGTGCCTCTTAGCCACATTAAACAAGATGATTGACATACCATCTAGGTTTAAATATACTTATGATGGTAACAAAATCATGCAGTGCTAAGGTTGACTTGGCTACATAGGATGAATGATAAAGCAAATTAATTAAGAGTCATTGGTGTCACAGCATATGCCACCAAGCCTAATACCTGTCCTCACAAAGTCAAGAGAGAACTAATCATCAGAAGTTCTACTCTGTCCACCACATCCATACTTTGACATGCATTGTCCAATACAAACACTCATATAAATACACACACACAACGCAACATACACATGCACACAAGCATGCACACATAAACACACATTCTTAATACCATATCAAAAATACTAGTATTTAAATTTTAGATAAATTTATTGATTTATATTCTAAAAATTAATACACTTTAGAATATTAGCTGAAAATAATTCTACACTGTGCATGTTAAGAACTTGCAGAATATTTTAAAATTTATATGAATTATGAGGATAATGAATTAGCTGTCTGAATAGTGTTTGGTGATAGAAGGTTCCTGAGTAAAAGACAGACAATTTCTTGTTCAAAGCACTCTAATAGCCTGGATATTTTCTGTATGTTTGCAACTTCCCTAGACCCAGTTAGTATGGACAGTAAAGTAATCCATATGATTGTATGTTCGGTCTTATCACAGGGCATTCGATCTTAGTTCAAAATATTGGAGTTTGTTTTAATGAGATTATCCATGTGACTGCCATTTATTTCAGTGTGGCAATGTACCTTTCACATAATTCACTATACAGTATCTATAAGACACACTGTACTTTTGATTGATGGCATAATTACTATTGTTCAGAAGACCTTCTCACTGAATATAGTTAACACGCAGGTATACCTCAAAATTCTTAGAAGATGGATTGGAATGCACCCACCTCACTGTAAAGAGCTAATTAAAATTAAACTCCTACACATGCTAAGTGTTTTTAGCTAAGCGGTATTCATGAGTCAAGATACCACATTATCTCATGTAGAAATGTGTGGAAATGTATGTCAACTTAAAAGATAAATGCTGAAACACATATGGAAGAAAATCACTACCTGCTTTCGTATCATGATATAAAAACTCTGTGCTAAGGGAGAATCTTTGTACAGGTGGATTATATTATATATGACTGGATGTAACTATTATTAAAGAAATGTTAAATGGCTTCAAATTTCACAACATATTTGATTTATAAGAAAAAATATGTAAAGTCTTTGAGTAGACCACTAGTTTAAAAAATAAACATGATCAAATTTTTAATTATCCTTCTGTTCCCCATTCATGTCTCTCCTGGAGAGTTGCAAAATTCGATGCGAGAGCTAGTTCCTCTGTGTTCACATTCTTGTCTTTTAGTCAGTGCTGAGGTTTTGGGAGTGTCTCCTTTCAACTTTCCATGTTTTTTGTTTGTTTGTTTGTTTGTTTGTTTGTTTGTTTTAATTCTATCATACAAATACATCCTGACTAAAACCTCCTCTACTTCCTGTCCTCCTAGGCATCACCCTGTGCTCCCAACTTACCTCTTCTCCAGATCCACTGCTCTCCTGTTTCCCTTCAGAAAAGAACAGGCCTGTCAGGAATATCAGCTGAACATGGCATATTAAGATGTAACAAACTCTCATGCCAAGGCTGGGCTAGGTAACTTAGTAGAGGAAAGTGGTTTCCAGAGCAGGTAAAAGAGTCAGAGACACCCCTGCTCATATTGTTAGGAATTCCACAATAACGTCAGGCCAACACCAGTGACATATATTTAGAGGTCCTGGTTCTGGCATATACAGGCTAAGTAGTTGTTCCTTTCTTCTGTGTGAGATCCCATGAGCTGTGCTTAGTTGATTCTGTGGGCCATGTTCTTCTGGCTCCTACAAACATTCATCCCTCTCTTTGCGGGAGATGGGGACATGAGGGGGTGTGAAATGAGATGCAACCCTCAGAATTCCTTTGGGTCACTGTGTCTGCTCCCACTGGGGCCTGAAAAGCCTCTCTGATGTCACTTAGGCTAGGCACCAATGTATGAATATAGCAGAATATCACTAGGAATCATTTCTTTGACTTGTTTGCTTTTTGTCAGTATTAGTGATTTGAATAAGCTTGGCCCATCAAAAGTGGCACTATTAGGAGGTGTGGCCTTCCTGAAGTAGGTATGACCCTGGAGGAAGTACATCGCTGGGAGGTTGTGATTTGAAGCTCTGCCCAATTTGGAAGAGACCTTTCTCTTGGAAGCCTCCAGAAGAACCAGTTTTCTCCGGTCTGTATCCAGAACAAGATATAGAAAGTTCAGCTCATCCAGCACCATACCTGCCGGACTCTGTGATAATTGCTGGCATGATGATAAATAGATTGAACCTCTCTCTGAACCTGTAAGCCAGCCCCAATTAATAGTGTTCTTAATACAAGTTGCATTGGTCTTAGTGTTTCTTCGCAGCAATGGAAACCCTACCTAAGACATCAGTTGTGTTTCATTCTACCCTATGTCTCTAAGCCATCCAGCTTCCACATCCTGGCCATCCATGCAGTGTCCCTCTCTAGGGGCTTGAACCTCAAGTTAGGCCAGTTATTGGTTGTCCACTCACATAAGCTCTGAGCCACCAACCAAAGGATGGATATAGGAAATGTAGTATATTTACATAAGAAAGTATGACTCATCTGTTAGAGAAAAATGAAATTGTGACATTTTCAGGCAAGTAGATAGAACTAGCAAAAAATCATCCTGAACGAGGCTATACAACCCCTGAAAGACAAACATGATTTGTACTTACTTTTAAGAGAATATTATCTCTTAAATAAAGGATAATCACACAACAGTCCACAGACGACGAGAAGTTAGATAAAGAAGAAAGGTTTGAGAGCAGGGTACAGTCCTTGGGCATTCCAAGGAAGGGGAAGATTTTGTGGGTTGGAATGGGGGCATTGGAATGAGGGATCAGGTTGGAAAGGAAGGGTCAGAGGGAGAGAGTGCAGTAAGAGAGGAATGGAATAGCTCAGGATGTATTTAGGGGGCAGTATGGAAACACAATGCATGAGAAACTTCCTGGAACCCATCAGGATGACCCTAGTGAGGACTGAGATTAATGGAAGATATGATTTTTGAACCAGCCACCTTTTATAACCAGGCTATGACATCAACCAAATCACAAAACTTTTCACCTTTTAACTTATTTTCTCTACCTTTGAAAAGAGGCAGATATGAAGATAGTGTACAATACAGAACAAAATGAATATCCAGTAAGTGTTATTCAATATTCCATCATGATTGTAGCTGTATATTCTGTGAGCAAGTCTGTGAAGCAGAAGAAATAGCCCCATTTGGAAATCATGAAAATGAATTTAATGGATGACAGACACATTTATGAAAAGATAATTTTAATTCTCTAGATTTAGAAAGTAAATAGCAACATTGAGAATTCCATTTAGAAAAATTACAACTTTAGGTACTGTAGAAGTCAAGGAAAATATGAGGCACATTTTTAAATATTTAAGAAGATATTTAGAACATTTTATTTAAGAACTGATTAATTAAACATTTATAACTCATGAAAACAGACATATATTTCACTGTGATATTTTAAAGTTTAAATATAATAGTGGCTTTGTTTAATTATCTTATGTCTTCTGGTAGTCTATGTAGCACAGGCATCTGAAGCTTCCAGTCTTTCTTGCCTACTTCCTGAGAACTGATAACACCGGAATGATCTTGTATTTATCAGGACTATGTGTAACATGATACAAAGGAAAACAAAACTAACAAAAAATCGGTAGTTAATATAGAATTAAAATTAAAGTACTCTAATATGGTTATATAATAGAGTATAGCATTGTTTTACTGTAACAAATTATTGAAATTTGAGGCAATTTGATACCAAAAACATTGATGTGTTATATTTTCCCAAACAACTTAAAAATTTTTATTTACTGTTTGTTTTCTCTGCTTTCTTGTTTGTATATGTTACAAAGACTCAGAATTCCATATTGTATTTTTGGTTAGTAATGAAACTTTTGTTTTTCCACTTTAAGTAACCAGACATTCTCTGAACTTAATCGGCAGCTGCTATACACAGTGTGAGGACAGAGGACATTGCCAGTTAGGGTATTTATTTGTATGTTGGTTTTTGTTGTTGTTGTCTTCTTGCAGTAAAACTTTACGAAATGGTCACATTGTCTGTTCACACTTCTCCCACTAGTACCTCAGTCCAATTTTATCCCCACTTTTGTGTATCTTCTGGGACTTCCCAAACTTTCCCTACAAGGTATTGCTCATAACGACTATGTTTGATGCTCACCTCCTCTGAGACTTTCTCTTTCCATGTCAGACTTACTTGTATCAGATACAGTTTTGAGCACCCGTGCTCCCTTCAAGCACAGGGAAATGATCTATTAACCGGAAAGAAGTGGCTCCACATACTTTGCCATTGCTTGAATGTGTCTCCCAGAGTTCAACTGTGAACCCTGATTGTCTTGGGAAAAGCAATGGCACAAGAGTCCACAGAAGAAATGATTGTGTCATGATGCTTGAGAATAGATTGATGTCATCATTTTGACTATGAATATATTAGAGAGATGAAAATGGTCTCTACTCCCTCTCGCTGTCTTGCATTTCTTCTTCTCTTTCCTCATTTTGCCATGGCAAAATGTAATATCAAACCCTTAGCAGCTGCAGTCTCTTGAAATTATACTTGTCATGGTCCTATATTATAAGATGAAAATAAATTGGACTTTAAGTAAGCCAGTCTTAAGCATCCATTATCCTAGCATAAATTTGCTAAGAAACACTTTTCAAAAATGTAGAGATTTTAAGAACAATGCTATTTTTAACTTTCTTTCAATAATTTTTTTTTTAATCAAAAGATGAGAAACTCATTGGCAACTTCTTCCTTATGATATTGGATGCATTCCTGATACTATTCCTCTGTCACTTCTGTTGGCAAAAGACTGTTCTGGTGATACATATCTACATTCAGAATTTAGTGGAAACTCCTTATCACCTCACGTTCTCAAAGATGCCATGTGTGTTCTTCTCTACAACTGTGCAATCCAGCCTGTCACTTAAGATCAGGGAAGAGAAACAATACTTAGAGTGTGCTGTATAAGAAATCTATCTTCAATAAAAAAGAAGAAAAATACAAAAAGAAATCTTGGTATGTAGTGAAAAATGTTTAATTTATTTGCACAGTTAAACAGTTAGCTGCAATTTGGCCAATTAATATTAACTAACCTGATTAGGTTTATTATATAATACACTGATAAAATATATCTATACAATGTGTAAATTTTATAAATTAAGTATTTTATTTAAAACGGTGTCAGTTTAGTTATTATTATTGAACCTCCAAATTGCAAAAGTTCAGGAGATTTCTTAACTGATATAATTGCTGTTGATATTTGTTGATTTATCAATTCATGAGGTTTCTATATTTTATACTAGTCTATATTACTATAGTCTATATACACTAGCCTATTTACTATAAAAATATGTAAAATATGTTTATACAAAATAAGAAAAATATGATATGTTTATAAACAAACTGTGTTTACAATAATAAGCGGAATAATAGTTTTATTGATGTAATATCTAACTCTAAATTTGTTATTAACTGATTAAAATGAATACAATGATATGTTAATTTTAATCTGGTCTTTAGGATAATTTGTCTTTACTTATCCTATAATATGATTTCTCTGTGTGTGTGTGTGTATGAGTGAGTGAGAGAGTGAGTGTGTGTGTGTGTGTGTGTGTGCATGTGTATAATCATGTATCATAATACTCTGGCATAATTATATGATTTAAATGAAATAATCACATTTCATACTAGATATTTAACATGAACACAGTACTAGTTTTGTATATTGACCCACAGATGCTTATGTACTAAATGGATTTATCTTTCAAAGGACATAAAATACATGTTACTGGTTTTAAATCATGTATTGCAATGCTTTAATAACAATATATAAATACTTTGTCTAACATCTTCTAGCTCAATTAAATTACAAATTAGCACTGACCCAAAGTGGGTCTGTGCCTGGATATTTGAAATCTAAGTCATAAGTACTGTAGGATAGCCTTAAATTCTCTTTTAAAATTATTTTATTTATTTACATTCCAGTCATTACCTCTCGATCCCCCCCCCACTGTTCCTCCGTCCACTCCCCTTCTCCCTTGTCTCTGATACAGTGCTCCCCCAACCTACCAGGCCCCCTTTCCCTGAGGCCTCAAGTGTCTTAAGGATTAAGTGCATCTTCTCCCACTGAAGCCAGATTGGGCAGACCTCTGCAACGTATGTGCCAGGGGCCTTGGACCAGCCTAGGAATACTTCAGGTTGGTGGCTCCGTTTCTACGAGCTCCTTGGGGTCTGGTTCAGTTGAGACTGTTGGTCTTCCTATGGGGTCACTTTCCCTTTCAGTTTCTTCAATTCTTACTCTAATTAAACCATAGGGATCTCTGACTGCAGTCCAATGGTTGGCTGTAAGTATCTGCTTCTGTCTTGATCAGCTGCTGTTAAAGCTCTCAGAGGACAGCCATAGCAGGCTCCCATCTGTGAGCAAAGCACAGCATAGTGGTGGCAGGCCTTGGTGCACCCCCATGAGATGGATCCAATTTGGTGCACTGCCTTTCCTTCAGTCTCTTCTCTAGTTTTGTCCATGCAGATCTTTTAGACAGAAGCAATTCTGGGTCAGGGATTTTATTTATATTTATTTATTTATTTATTTATTTATTTATTTATCAGGGATTTTATTTTTATTTATTTATTTATTTATTTATTTATTTATTTATTTACCCCGTCCCTCCACTTGAGTCCCTATCTACTGGAGGTAGACTCTTCTAGTTAAAGGGAAAGGTATTTCTCTAATGTTGGGGATTTTGGCTAAGGTCACCCTCAATGAATCCTTAGAGTCTCTCACCTCCTAGGTCTCTGGTACTTTCTAGAGGGCACCCCACCTCCCACGCCCCCTGATACTACATACTTACATTCATTCTCTTGGTCCTCTGGACTTCTCTTATATCTCCTCCCCACCCCAATATATGATCCTGTTCCCCCTTTCCCTCAGCCTCCTTTCTCCTACCCAGATCCCTCCCTCCCTTGGCCTCCTGTGATTATTTGCTCACTCTTCTAAGTGGGATTGAAGCCTCCTCACTTGGACATTTCTGCTTGTTAAACTTCTCGTGGTCTGTTGGTTGCAACCTAGGTATTGTGTACTTTTTGGCTAATATCAGCTTATTAGTGAATATATGCCATCCATGTCCTTTTGGGTCTGAGTTACCTCATTTAGGATGATATTTTCTAGTTCCATCTATTTGCTTGCAAAATTAATAATGTCATCTTTTTAATAACTGAATAGTATTCCATTGTAATAAATGAAACACATTTTCTCTATCCATTATTCAGTTGATGGATATCTGGATTGTATCCAGCATCTGGCTATTACAAACAAGGCTGCTATGAACATGGTGGAGCACATGAGCTTGTGGTATGGTGAGTTGTCTTTTGAGTATATGCACAAGAGTAGTATAGCTGGGTCTTTAGGTAGAACTATTTCCAATTTTATGAGGAAATACCAGATTGATTTCCAGAGTGGTTGTACAAGTTTGCAATCTCACCAGCAATGGAGGAGTATTCCTCTTTCTCCACATCCTCGCCAGCATGTACTGTTACAGGAGTTTTTGATCTTAGCCATTCTGACTGGGGAAACTCAGGGTCGTTTTGATTTGCATTTCCCTGATGACTAAAGACTTTGAACATTTCTTTAAGTACATCTGGACCATTTGTTATTCTCTGTTGTGGACTTTCAGTTTATTTCTGTACTCCAGTTTTTAATTGGGTAATTGGTTTTCCGGTGGCTAACTTCTTGAGTTCTTCATATATTTTGGAAATTAACCCTCTTTAGGATGGGGGAACCCTCTTTAGGTTAGTGGAGATCTTTTCCCAAATTGTAGGTTGGAATTTGTACTACTGACTGTGTCTTTTGCCATATAGAAGCTTTTCAGTTTCGTGGTCCCAATTAGCAATTCTTGATCTTAGAGCCTGTGCCACTGGAGTTCTGTTCAGGAAATTTCCCCCTGTGTCAATGAGTTTGAGGCTCTTTCTCACTTTCTCTTCTATTACATTCAGTGTATCTGGTTTTATGCTGACGTCTTCAATTCACTTGGACTGGAGCTTTATGCAAGGTGATAAATACAGATCTCTTATTCTCCTACATAAAGGCCACCATTAGGTCTGCATTGATTGAAGAAACTTTCATTTTTCCACTGTATATTTTTGGATTCTTTATGAAAGATCAAGTGTCTATAGATGTATGGTTTTACTTCTGGGTCTTCAATTCTATTTCATTGATCAACCTGTCTGTCTCTGTACCGATATCAATGACTGTCCATTGGTGAGAGTAGGATGTGGAAGTCTCCCTCTAATATTGTGTGAGGTTCAATCTGTATTTTGATCTTTATTAAAGCTTCTTTTACAAATGTGGTTGCCCTTGCATTTGGGTCTTAGATTTTCAGGATTGAGACTTGCTCTTGGTTGATTTTTCCTTTGATGAAAATGAAGTGTCGTTACCCATCTTGCTTGATAACTTTTGATTGAAAGTCTATTTTATTGGATATTAAAATTACACCTCTAGCTTGTTTCTTAGGACCATTTGCTTGGAAAAAAATTTTCTAGCCTTTTACTCTGAGGTAGTGTCTATCTTTGTCACAGAGATGTGTTTCTTGTGTGCAGCCAAGGGCAGGATCCTGTTTGTGTATCCAATATGTTAGCCTGTATCTTTTTAGTGGGGGAATTGAGTTCATTGATATTCAGGAATATTAAAGACAGATGATTGTTAGTTCCTGTTACTTTTGCTGCTGGAGGTGGTTTTTGTGTGTATGATTCTCTTCTTTTGGATCTTGTGTTTTCTTGGGTATAGTTACACTCCCTGTGTTGGATTTTTCCTTCTAGAATTCTCTGTCATGATGGATTGATAGATAGAGATTGTATAAATATAGATTTGTTATGGAATATCTAGGTTTCTCCATCTATGGCATTTGAGAGTTTTGCTGGGATTGGATCCTATGCTGGCATTTATGTTCACTTAGGGTCTGGATGACATCTGTCCAAGATCTTCTGGCTTTTAAAGTCTCTGTTGAGAAATCTGTTATAATTCTGCCTCCATATGTTACTTGGATTATTTCTCTTACTGCTTTCTGTTCTTTCTTGCTCTGTGCGTTGGTGTTTTGATATTTGTGTGATTATTTTCTTTTCTGGTCCACTCTATTTGCTTCTTGTACATTTATGATGATCCCTTTCTTTAAGGCAGGGAAGTTTTCTTCTAAGATTTGGTTGAAGATGTCTTTGGCCCTTTAAGCTGGGATTCTTTACTCTGTTCTATACCTATTATTCATAGGTTTGATCTTTTCATTGTGTCCTGAATTTCCTGGATATTTGGGGTTAGGAGCTTTTTAAATTTTGTATTTTCTTTGACTGGTGTGTCAATATTTCTATAGTATCTTCAATGGCAGAGATTCTCTCTTCTATCTCTTGCATTCTGTTAGTGATGCTTGCATATGAAGCTCCTGATCTCTTTCCTAAATTGTCCATTTCCAGGGTTTGCCCCCCTTTGTTCTCTTTATTGTTTCTATTTCCATCTTCAGTTCTTGGAACATTTTGTTCAATTTCTTCTCCTGTTTGATTGTGTTTTCCTATATTACAAGAGATTTATTTATTACTTCTTTCAGGGCTTCTGCCTGTTTGCCTGTGTTTTTCTGTATTTCTTTAAGGGAGTCTTTATATCCTTCTTAAAGACCTCTATCATCTTCATAAGATGGGATTTTTAGGTCATTATCTTGCTTTTCATGTGTGTTAGGGGAGCCAGGGCTTGCTGTGGTAGGAGAACTGGGCTCTGATAGTGTCAAATTGAATTGGGTTCTGTCGCTTATGATCTTGTGCTTGCCTCTGGCCATCTTGTTCTCTCTTGTGTTAACTGGCCTGGGTATTTCTGATTGGTGCCAGTCTTGTAGGAGACAGATAGAGCTTTGTGACCTGAGTTAGAGCTGGTCTCCTTAGAGGCAAGCAGTGTTGTCTCTGGTTAGTGTGGGTCTCTTGTGTCTCTGGTTAGAGTAGGCCTCTTTTCTACCTAGTTACATAGACCTCCTATGTCCCTGGTCACTGAGAACTTCCTATGCCCTCAGTTACTACAGACCTCTAGGGAGGCTCATGGACTGCTGCATTTAGGCAGGTATAGGACAGGTTGCTGACCTGAGGGCTTTAAATTATTAGACACAGTAATTTATAACTGAGAAAGAATTATTTCTTGGAGATCAGAAATTGGCACAGTTTGAGAACATTAAACTAATAAGACAGGGATATTATTTCTGTGTCTGGACCTGGCAGAGGCCTGAGCAGACTATCTTGTGGTCATCATATTTTACTTAATTTCCCCCTATGATCCATTGCTTCACTCTCCTCTTCAAGTAAATTTATTTTCGTTATTATTAAAATGCCTAGGAAAACACATTTTGCCCCAATTTCAAGCCACATACTGAGATCACTGAACAAGAAATATCTGTTTCCTAAGCTTTTTCTTCTGAACAGTATCTCTTCTAATTTCTTCTGTCTCTTTATCTATGGTTATCCAAATGTATAGACAATAAGATACACGATTTTAAGGAACATGCTTGTCTTGTTTATCTTTTCAGACTAATATGAAATTCGCTTCTATTCATTCAACGATACAGTGAAAAAAAATCAGAACCATTCAAAATCTCTTTTAAAGCTGTGATATATTGACATTTCCTTTGGAAAGGGATATGATTTTAAATGCATAAATCACATTTGACACTGAGAGTTTTGTTCTTTGCCTCATATAGCAAAATTATCATCATAAAGTAAGTTTTCTATTTTTCTTATTAAATTACTGCATGGTTTTAATAGATTCTGAAGATTGTGCTCAATACAAAGAGCTGTTGATGGATTCTTTAATCTACAGATTCTCTCTCTAAATATGGGAATATAATGAAGAAGCAATGTTTAGCATTTTCTAGATGTCAGTGCCTGGAATTATGTGTCACTTCTTCTGATCATCTGTTGAGTAAAAAGAGTGTTATGACCATCCAGAGCCTGTAAAGGTAGCATATTACATAACGAAAATGAAAAAGTGACAGTTATTCAGAGATATGTTAGTTGAACCTAAATGTAAAATTGTAATGAGGATTACTAAAGAGAGCTAGAAGATATTTTAAGTCCTGTACTCTCTCTTTCATTTGTTTCTCCTCCAGTTCTGTGTTTTAATTAAAAGAGTAAATTGAAACGGCCTGAATCTTTTAGCACCAATGTTCTCAAGGGATGTTACACAGCCAATTGGGTTAAGAATCAGGCATCTGAAGCATAATTTTCAGCCAAGTAGTCAATGACTAGCACTCTGGTTCTGGATAAATCTCATCATCCCTTGGTAACAATTTCAGTGCTGGCAAAGTGTGATGGCAAGTTTATCAGCTCACACTCCACTCACGAGGAATAAAGTGTCTCCAAGGCAAAATCCATGGTGAAGGGCTACTGGACCCACTCCAGATTCAAGGTTGCTGAGGGAAAAAAAGTGGAGAGATCCTGATTGTCTTCAGTCTTGATGAAAGAAGTTTATTAATATTTAAATGCATGAAGAAATATTAAATAGTTATGAACAGTAACTACAGCATATCTACTGTAAAGGTCAAACTCATTTACGATGGGAAATTGTGGAAATTTTTGAAATTTAACAATTTAAAAGTCTCCTTGACATTTTGACTTAAATTTACAGATTCTGTTGTAGGCATTTTTGGAGATTTATAACTTCAGATAAGAATGTGACTCAGAATATAACATTATATTTTTGCTTTAGAAAGCAATGGCCTTCATAAAATTGAGTTATGGATACAGTTTTCTTTAATATGCTCAAGGGTATAAAACAAAGGGAAACAAACAAATCAAATAAAAAAATAAAAAAATCTGGTACATAAAATAACAAAGCTGTCCTTCTAGTTTATTGCTATATTAGAGTAACCCACAATGCCTAAGCATCTGGAATTTATATCTTCAAGTATTCCTTTACATATTTTCTCCCATTAGTATATTCGTGGAATGATTTCTGTTGAACAAAAATTTTCAATCATTCAGATTCATATTACTGTTCATTATATAAGACAAACCTGGCTTATTTTCTTCTCTTATCTTATAGTTTTGGTCCCCAATTATAAGACATGATTATACTATGAAGATATTAACCTCATCAATGAGTTAGTAATCAATAGATAGCTGAGTAGTACTCCATTGTGTAAATGTACCACACTATCTGTATCCATTCCTCTGTTGAGGGATATCTGTGTTGTTTCCAATTTCTGGCTATTATAAATAGCACTGTTATGAACATAGTGGAGCATGTGTCCTTGTTATATGTTGGAGCATCTTTTGGGTAGAGAAGAAGAAGAAATAAATTTATTTCTGAGAAAGAAAGAATGTAAAGAAGTGATATTGAAAGGATATATAGTGAGGGAAGTATGCCCAATTCCTATGTAAACTATATATTTAAGTTCTCTACAACTCCAAATCTGTACCTGAAAACTCTAACCCTCAATTTGAACGTACTTGATTGAGGAATGTGGTATAGAGCTACATTTATATGCATTCATACAAGAGGCCAAAAAGATGTGACTGATATACTAATAGAAATATGTGTGCACTGTCCTTCATGAATATGGAGCTGAAAAGAGACTGAATATTATATATTGGAAGTATGCTGAATTGTTATACTATAAAAATAAATTTCTAAAATTATAATAACAGTTAAAAATATGAAGCTGGGGTTTATTTTATCTTGAGAGATTGCTGCACAATTAAGCACACTCACAGCTTTTGTAGAGAATCCTGGTTCAGTATCCAGTACTGACATGATGACTAACAACTACCCATAGTCTAGTATCAGGTATATGGATAAATATTTAGAACACGATTTGCATGTAATTACTGGTTTAGCAAAGTGGTAGTTGAAAGTTCTTCTGTAATATGCATGTCCTCACTAGTCCTAAATAGTTAAGTAGTTTTCTAGTACCAGACGTGATTTCCCTCCTGCAGATCTGACCTAAGTCCAACCTGACAGCTGTTAGTCACTGTCAAGATAATGAGTGTCACTACTCTACCTTTAGTGGTATCTTGCTGTGCTATCCATAGAGAGTTACCATGACAATGTTGAGTACAACTAATTGGAATAACATAAAATCAACTTACAAAATTAAGTAGCCCTATATGACAACAGCAAACAAGGTTAAATATCCAGAAATAAACTTCAACAAGGAAGAAAAACCCTGTAGAATGAAAACTTTAAATCTCTGAAGAAAAGACTGAGAAACATAGAAGAAAATTGAAAATTTTCCCATGATCACCCTCTCTTTACCCTTGAATCATGAGACTCTCAGCCATTATTTGATACCTTATCTTGTTTTGGGGTCTGTAATGAGCCAAGTAAATACTTTATGTTTGTAAATTAGTCAGTCTACAATAACAGAGAATTATGATGCTATCAGGTATATTTCCTCCATTTTGTAAGCTTTAATACACATGTAGTTTGTATAACATGTATGTAAACTCTCCCCAGAGAGACAAGCCTTCTGAGGGCATGCTTATGTCTACTGCTGTTTGGCAGACTGTCCACTTTCATCATAGGCTCTTCTTTCAGGTTCCATTAGATACTACACTAAAAAGCACACCATTTCTAAAGCACAAATTCAGATAAACCACTTGAATTTTCATGCTATGAATCACTAAATATCCATGGGATATTATTTATCACAAATATAATGTTTCTATATTCTAATTTTCTCACATTCACTGGGAAACCAATTTTCAAGGCTAAAAAAATGGTGTCATGATTCTCATGTTATAATATCCAAAATATCTTTTCCCTATATCCTAAATAGACTTATATAAAATTATTGTCCTAAAAGCTTTAAACAAAATTTATCCTCACAATAATTCTTGAAAGCAGATAATGTTATCCTCTTTAATATTGCAGTGGGGAGCAATTAGAGATTAAAGATTTGCCTGGGGCAAATAGTAACCAATGGATCCAGCATTCACACAGAGACATACTGATAGCAAAGCCTTTCAGCTTAAACACTGCAGTATTTTAAAACTCACTATTATAGAAAATAAACATTAATTTTACTACAATTTTTATGTATGAAACTATATAAAAATAAATTGATTAGTATTAGATATTTATTTTCAAAATATTTACATTGATTCTATTGGCATTTTACCATCACTGATTAAAAATATTTTTCTCTCCTAAATATATGCTTAAGTAGTTTCCATTCCATTTATCTTACTAATTATGTAAATTGCAGGTATGGAAAGAATATCAAAACAGCATCACCTATGAAGAAATATTCTGCCCTTGTTAATTTTCCTCTTTAAAAAATGGCAATATCACATTATGTTTAAGGTACATTCATGACTGGAGCTGGAGAGATGAGGTGGAAGTTAAAGGAATGGGTACTTACTAAAATCTACTCTTCTCATTAATATTATAGCAAATAATAAAAAGCATATTTATCACTGAGGTAAAGTCATTCTGCAAGCTATAATCAACTCTTTATTACTTCTTTCATTTTTTGAGATTATCATATCATAACATCATTTTCCTACCTTTTCTACACTCCAAACTCTCAACAATTTCTCTCCATGCTCTCTTTCAGATTTATGTCCTCCATTTCATTAAATGTTTTTACATTCATATGCATCTACTCATACTATCATTAGGAAGTACATTCAATAATATATATACTAAGAGATACTCAGCATCAACAAAGTTAATGCATGCTGCCAACATTTTAAATTATATCTAAATTTTTAACAATATAAGGGCATGAAGATCTTTCCAGTGCTTCACAAAGTACTATTGATTTCATTTAGGAAATAATATATACAGGAAAAGTGAACAAGAAGAATCAATTAAATATGTATCATATTGTGATAGGGATAATATGAATATTTGATTTTTAATACTCACTGTATTAAATAGGGTTACTAAGTACATACATACAAACATTAAAATTATAAAGTTGAGTGAAATGTCAGAATTTATTCAAACTAACTGAGATATTAGCACTGACATGACAATAAACTCAAAAATGCCATGTTCAGTGGCAAAGGTGTTAATAGATCACACTTATGAAAGAACCTAAAGTTCAGTGCCAAAGAATCAATTAGGTATTCAAATATATTATACTGCTCATGCTATCCAGAATATAATAAACAACAATTAACAATTATCCTTTTTTACTTTTTGTTCTAATGTCATATTTTCTACAGATTGACTGATAAAGAGTTTGGAGACTCTGAGTTTATGACCACTTAATTTGTGAGTTATTTCCTTTTTTAACCATTTCTAACACTAACATATAACAATAGCAATATTAGTTAGATATTTTATAATTTTATTTAAATTATACACATGAGACTTGCACAATAAACTACTGCTCATTATTCATATTTCTACCCTTAAATAATTTGTTTTCATAATATATCTAAAATATTGCTGTGATATGAAGCATTCTTAATTATCATCTATCTATCTTTCGTTCTATATACATATCTATCGAATATCATTTATCTATCTTTTATCTCTTTATTTATTATGTTACTGAGAAAAAGTGTTGTTTTATAATATAAGCTGGCCTAGAATTCACTATGTAACCAATTCTTTTTGAGAATGTGAGGTCCTCTTTCCTGGATATTTTGATTCTCAGATTACACAGGATAGGACCACTTTTCATTTTTTATCTACAAAACATATATGACTTTGAAAAAATATGCCCTCAAACATCTTCTCAATGAATGATGTTTATACAATAAACCATGTCCTCATTTTGTTTCTTTCAGTGTATTAAGTTTATAAGTGTTTGCTGGATTGTTTTTGAAAACAAGGTTTTGTTTTCCTTCTGCTCAGTCAAACTCTTTCCCTTTAGGATTTAGCTCTAATTCCTTCTTATTGGCATTCTTTGTCTATATTTTTGAATTTCTTCTACAGCAATTGAATTTTTAAAAGATTTATTCTGTTTATTTTATGTATGTGAGTACTTATTCACTGTCTTCAGACATACCAGAAATAGGCATCAGACCCTATTATAGATGGTTGTGAACCACCCTGTGGTTGCTGGGAATAAAACTCAGGACCTCTGGAAGAGCAGTCAGTGCTTTTAATGGCTGAGCCATCTCTCTAGTCTGATTGAATTCTTTAAAAGAACATACAATAAATTTAACTTCAATATAGCAATTACAAAATGAAAGGAAGGCATCAATACCATCTCCAATTAGACTGGCTAATTTGTCCTAAGCACTAATACATAGCTCTACTAGCATTATTTGCTGAGTGTTTTGCAATTTCCCAGGTCATTTGTATGTTTAAATTTACCCAGATGTCCAAAATTACTAAATACTGTCATACTTCTCTCTGTTTCTCTCTGTCTCTCTCTCTCCCTCCCTCTCTTTCATTCTCTTTCTCTTCCTCTTTCTCTTTCTCTCTCATATACATTCTATATTTTCTTTAAAAATTTATTGATTATTATTTCTCTCAGCATCATGCATATTCAAGTTAAATAAATATACATATTTACTTGTATAAAATAACACATTTTACTATGTACATACCTATTTTCTGTTTTCTTAAATTTTTTCTACATGTGTTACTCTGTCCTGCGTGCTCTTTGGTCTCGCCAGCAAGAACCCACGCGGACACACGGATCCTTCTGCAGCAAAGCGTTTATTGCATCATGAAGAGGAAGACCCCGGGGCCCAGAAATGGCGCTGCTTATATAGCCCTGAGGCAGCGTGTCCTCCACTGATTGGCGCGCCCCGGGAGTGGGCGGTGATTAGTCATGTACACCCTTAATGTGCAAGCACTTCGGGTTTCCCCGCGCTATCCGTAAGTTTCCTTAGAGCGACAGCGGAAGTCAGCGCCATCTTGTAATGGCGAATACTCTAACCGCTCCCTACATCTCCCCCCATTCTTTCAAGTAAGAAGGAGAGGGGCGTCAGCTGGGTTAATAGGGCCACACCTCCCTACAGTGGTATCAAAACACAGAACCAGGCTCGATCAAGCGAATTCCGTCATGAGTGAATAGGCGAT
>CM052705.1:68688648-68707629 GCA_028551405.1 Uromys caudimaculatus | reverse complement strand
TAGTTCTTCTAATTATTTTCTAAAATAACAGGTAGCTTGATGCTTATATATCTATAATAATTCCATTCTCTATATAATTGGTTCAATAAAATTAAAATAAATGTTACATATATTATTGTTTATCTGTTACTATTTAATATACTTTTGCTTTCTTCCTTTTTTTTTTCAGTGTAATTTTTCAAGTTGTGTCTTTAGCTCATATTGTTGAAGACTCTAAAATACCAGAAAAAGTATGAATAATGAATACTATTAGAAACTTTGGAAAATCTCAACAATGTTGCCATATGTAATGAGGACTCTAAGGTCCCCTATTGGGGTTCTTAGTCTAATTATTAAAAGAATTTTAAAAAGATTCAACTTGAAGCTTAAAGACAATTTTATTAGAGTTTAAAAGAAAAAAATACCTAACTAAAACCAAAACAAACAAGTAAACATACAAAATAAAAGCTGGGGTGTGATGGTGTACCTTTTTAATCCCAGGACTCAGGAGGTAGAGGCAGAAGGATCTCTGTGAGGTGTAACAGCACTCCCACAGCATTCTGACAGTTTAGTTTTTTAACAATCTTTAACGCCAGCCTGGTCTTCAGAATATGTTTAAAGACAAAGAAGGCTACACAGGGAAAGTCTGCTTTGAAAAAAACAAAGGAAAAATCAGAAGCACAAACAACAAAAATAAAACAAAAACTGCTAGGATAAGCAAACTATAACCCTTTATAAATGCCAAGACAAGAGAAGAAAGACGGAAAATTAGGGTAGATAAAGTCATGCCAATTCAGTAAAGCCTTTGTGGAATCCAGCCACATAGAGTACTAGCATGTTATAATTAAAAGACTAAGTATTAACAAAGACATTTAATTAATGAATATCTTAACTCCTAGCTACCAAGGTTACCAATTCAATTGCCTATATTTGTGTTCAATTCATCTACATGACACCAACTTCTCTGCCACATCATATTTGCTTTTTGTCTCTGTGTCTTATTTGGTTACTATCTTATTTTCTCATCAGGTCCATCTTCTAAAATTAAAATATTATTTTGTTTTTCACTTAGCTTATCTTACTGACAAAAGTTTTTAATACATCTTCAGTTGTCTTAACCTGGGCCTTTTTGTCTTCACTACTTCTTACTACACCCATAAAATCAGTTCAAAATAAACTCTGCCCATCCATTGAAAAATAAAACTTTCATTAACTTGTTTATGTTTGCCCATGTCTATCTTTCCTTTCAATTAGAAAGTGCTTTCTACCTTTTAAATGTAGCACTACATATTATCAACTTCAATAGATTTTCTATCTCTGTGCGTTTAAAATATTAGCATATATTTTATTATATCTATTAATTTATACTAGATACTTTAATTGTTCCATCAACATATATACTCTTACTGAACAGGAATGCCATTTCTACATTTAAGGTGTTACAGTATTGCTATTTGAAAAGATGACTTAAAATGCATGGGAGGCAGAACCTGGGCTTTCCTTTATGCTTTTCTGTATAACTATTGCCGTCCTTGATAAGCTCATGAATAAGTTACAATTTTAGTGAGAACTTATGAGTATGGGTGTTGCTTCTGCCATACCCAAGAGACACAATTACACAGCCTTCTGCCTAATATCCAATCATTACAATCTTTCCATTCTGTCTTTTATTGTGATTCTCTAAGGTTTGGGTACAATGGCTGTATTGTAGATATGTCTGCTGTGATTGGACTCCACAATATTGTATTTTGATTGGTTGTGGTTTTTGGTAATACTATCCCTCTGTTGCAAAAAGAAGGTTCATTGAGGATGTATGACAACTACTTATCTATAGGTTCAAGAATAAATATTTATAATGTAGTTATGGATTATGCTGATTTAGTAAAGTGATAGTTGTAGGTTTTCTTCCCTAAGTTCCATGACTTCACTAGTCCTGAGTAGTTGGCTAGTTTTATAGTACCTGGTGTGATTTCCTTCCTGTTGAGTGAGTTTTTAAGTCCATTTAGAGAACTGTTGTTGACTGGAAAGGCATGCCTATCATTAGGAACCCTTATGGTTATCGTGCCTTGCTGTTTGGAAATGTTGATAGAGTATTGCCTTTGATCCTCAGAACTTCATAGTCCAATGTTAGTAGACCATGTCCATAATCCCAGCACCAAGTTCATTTTAGGACACATAATGATTTCAAGACTAGCTGAGATACATGGGACTCTGTCTCACTGTTTTTTTTTTTTTTTTTTTTTGATACTTTATTTACATTTCCGATGATTCCCCTTTTCTTTGGAAACCCCGTATCCCCTCCCCCTCCCCGCCTCTGTGAGGGAGTTCCTCCTCCCACCTACCCGCCCACCCATTCCCATATTCCCACCTTGACATTCCCTTTTACTGGGGCCACTAGCACCCTCAGGCCCAAAGTCCTCTCCTTTCTCCCTGGTGGCCATCGAGGTGATTCTTCTGCCTCATATGTAGTCCAGATCATGGGTCAATAGATGTGTATTCTTTGGTTAGTGGTCTGAACTAGAGGACGACCAGGGGGAGGGTCAGGCCCATTGACGCTCTTGCTCCCTCCATGGGGCTGCCAATTCCCTCCGCTCCTTCACTGTTATTTTTTAAATGCAGTTTGAAAGATATTTTGTTTGATGGGATTAGTTAAATAGGCAGAAGTAAAAACGTAAGAATAAGAGATAAGATTACTGTAGTAATAGGTAAAGAAAGTCTAAATTTTTCCTAGGAAATGAGTGACTTAGAGCTATGTATATATAACAGATTCTGGAAAAATATATTACTAAAATTATATTATTTGCACCTACAATGATATAATCAAAACATTACTTAAAGGCACTGATTTGACAAATTCTTATTTTAGAATAGATATGCTAATTGTGACAAGAAGCAGTTTAGGATCTAAATTTTAATTGTTTGTAACATTTTATTAATTAAGCAGTATTAAGCAAACAAGGCAAAAATATATATCTAGGGGAGTATGCATCTATTCTTTTTTGTATATTTTCAAAGTTTTTCACAATAATAAATAAAAAAAATTAACTCAAATGAGTCTGTTTCATTTAACTCCTAGAGCATAATAATTAACAGCAGGACTGGAAACAATCATGATCTATTAATTTTGAATATCCTGTGAGATTTGAGGGAAAACCATCTCTTGATTTGGCTTGCATTACTGACACATATGAAGACTGGGTTGGCTGGAACACCTGAGGGAGTTGGGTTTCTTTCTCTGCATCATGTCTGGCCCTAATTTCAAGATTGAATCTAGAAGCCTAGTCCTGGAAGCTATATTGCCATTCTGCCACACTCTGCTGATGGACATGTTACAGGTCCAACTCAGTTAAAGGGGCATGAAAATAGACCATGTCATCAATAGCAGAAAATTTAACTTAACATTAAGTGATATAAGATGTTTGCGTGTTGTGTCTCTTTATCCTCACACCTTCCAATTTAATATGTTTGTTTACTGCTATTGAATGATGTAGAAGCTATTATTTTTAGACCTTTAGGTGAAAACTCGGAGACTTCACAGATTTTTATGTTCACTGGTTTCTTTTTCCATTTATCAATAATGTCACTAATATTTCAAACAAAGTCAAACTCCCAGTTTTCTTTTCTTTCTTATTTTTTTTTTTTTTTTTTTGGTTTGGTTTTTGAGACAGGGTTTCTCTGTGTAGTTCTGGCTGTCCTGGAACTCACTCTGTAGACCAGGCTGGCCTCGAACTCAGAAATCCACATGCCTCTGCCTCCCAAGTTCTGGGATTAAAGGCGTGCACCACCACTGCCCAGCACCAGTTTTATTACATATTTCATCTTCAATTCTTTAGATACCTAGATGACTAATAAATAGTTATGTTCATTTTCCACAGTGTTGACCTCATGATAGAAAACAGATATTCAGCTGAGTATCCTACATTCTCCCTTCCATATAAGTCAAGTAATGAAATTAAATGATAGCAGAAGGCAACAGGTGGTAAGATCTGTCCCATAAAAATCTCCTTGCATACATGACTTTCTATCTGTGGGCAATGTTTAAACATTTATAGAATGACCATAGGAAGTACTTCTTCAAAATAAAAGACTTCTAATATCCAGTACCTACAAATAATTAAACAAACCCTGACTTTATCATCCCTACCATTAAATAAACTCATATATACAGAAAAATACAAAATTGTTTGTATTGATACAAGTATTTCAAAACTCAATATTCAATGACCACTTCAACTGTGTGGATTTTCATTCTTTTCAAATGGATGTAATATAAATGTTAGTTAAATGAACATTCTGTCCAAATATGCTTGTCATATTTGTTGGTTTTTATTCATGTATACAGTAAACACAACATGAACAACAAAGGTAAAATAAACAGAGCAAAGACAAAAAATATTAGGAGTGTGTTTAAAACTCTAAAACTCATCTAAATATTATCTCATCTAAATATTAGATTTCCTGAAGAGATATCAAAAAGTGCAGGTTTCTTTTTCTTTTCTTTTTTTTTTTTTTTTCTTTTTTTTTGGTTTTTCAAGACAGGGTTAAAGTGCAGGTTTCTTATAGTCATCTTATTTAATCGAAGTAAAATTTGACTTAAGCAATGAGATAAGTCAAATGTCTTAGAATTCAGATTGGAAAGTATGATAATTAGTCTTCGACAGTAATTAGATATCCTGAGACCATTGTGGATTTTTTTTTGAGGTTATTTGTTTGTTTGCTTGTTTGCTTGCTTGCTTGCTTGTTTTGTTTTGTTTTGCTTTTCTTTCTTACTGGCCTTTTGCTTGTATATCATGATGTTTAATTTGGGGTTTTATTTTTTTACTATTTATTTATTGTGTGGTGTTTTATTTCTTTAGATTTTCTTGTATTTTGGTATATTTGTTTATTTGTTTTTAATTTGCCTCTTTGTTTTCTAAAGTGTCAGAAAATGATAGACATTCTGGAGTTGGGTATATGGGCAGGTGGGAAGAATCTGAGAAGTGATAGAGGTGGTCAAGTCAGAATACATTGTATAACAAAATAGAGTAAAGCACCTCAAAACAGCTTTAGCCTTATCAGGTCAAAAACTACAATTAAATTACATTTAAAAAGAAAAATTTATAGTTTTTCCAGATTGATCAATTAGTATTTTATGTTCCATGATTTCCTAAAGATTTACTAATTGAAAAAGTTATGAACACATTAAAATATTTATTTGTGCAATTTTATGATATTTTAAAGTACTTTAGTTGTTTAATATTTTTATCCAAACTCAAATAATTATAGATCAAATGTTATATATTATTGATGATAATTTTATGAATACAATGAAGACTCATGATTATGTAATTTATATCTAACTTATTATACTTATAAAATCATACTTATAAGATCATATCATACTTATTAAAAGTAATTCAACATTAAAAGATAGCTTGTTCAATATATCTAGATATTGTGATGAATTTAGGCTTCCAAATTTCTCTCTTATTAAAATGTAATTGGGTTATATATTTTATTGTAGTTACTCTTAAGCATCCCTATAAATATTTTTATTTTTAGATTTATACAAACTGTGATATTAACGCTAATATTATTTTATTACAAAAACTTAAAGTCTTTTTCTGTAAACAAAATTATACTAACTCAATTTATATAAATTCATGCACATAAAATAGATTGGTATTAAATAAATTCATAATTTTATTGTCTATTGCATTCTCTAGAAAGCTTTAAAAATAGAAATGCTATGTTTTGCACCTAATAATGTAGTCAATGAAAATACAGACTTGGGTTCTTGATTAATTTCTTAAGTATTAAATTACTTGTATTTAGATTGATTTGAAAGTTCTAGCAGATATTTCTAAACTCCTTATTAAGTCCAATCAAAACTGATTTAGATTGAGAAAAGGAATATAATTAAAACCAATGTTGCAACAGGAATGATAGTTCTAAAATGTGGACACATTTATGATTTATTATGAATAGTTTTCTCCTCTGCAATTTCCCTATTCTGTAACTATTTAAGAAGGGTTAATACTTTTAAGTTTTATATTTCAATTTAAAGTGACTTAATAGGCTGAAATGATTATAACTTCAACTTCTGCTGTGCTTGCTCACAGTAAGATGACTAATAATTTGGACTAATATTTCTAAAACAAATTATATATATGTAACACATTTGTTCAATGATTTTTTTATTCTGTTTTTTGAGTTTATCTAAAGCTAAATTCTTTACCATGTAAGTTATTAGCATGGCATAGACTATTTAAGCAAAAATAAAAATTATCACAAAAGAGATATATTTCCTGGGACTTCTGATTATTTTCTGCCATTATCACGTCAGCAATGAAAATGAAGTCTGAGGATTCACTGGTGACACCATGTAGGAATATGGTAGTTTGAATGTGAATATCTCCCAAAGCTCATATTTTTGAACACTTAATTATTTTTACAATGATGTTATATGAGAAGGATTAGAAAGATTAGGAAGTATGGCCTTATTGGAGTACTTGTGTGCTGGTTGGTGATATTGTATTAATTGGGGTAGACTTTGAGGTTTCTGAAGTCCATACCAGGCCCAATAACTTTCTCTCTCCCTATCTAAGGACCAGGATGTAAGTCTTAGCTATTCTTCCAGTATTCTGCCATATTCCCCCACCCACAATGATAATGGACAACAAACAAAATCCCTATTAAATATTTTCTCTTAAAAAGTTTCCTTTGTCTTGATGTCTATTCAAAGGAAGAGAAGAGAGGAGAAGAGAAGAGAAGAAAAGATTAGAGAAGAGAAGAGAAGAGAAGAGAAGAGAAGAGAAGAGAAGAGAAGAGAAGAGAAGAGAAGAGAAGAGAGAGAAAAGACAGAAATTAGTGCCAAGAGTAGGATAATGCTGTGGCGGGCCTGACCACATTGCTAATGGCATCTGGTTTTTGAGACTTTGTACTAGAAAAGATGTTGAACTCTATAAGTCGAGAATAATGATCTATCCTACTAATAGCATTAAAGATAATGATAAGGGGTCAAGCTCAAGAAGTTTAAGAGGGAAGAAACTTTATTATCTGGTCTGGAAACAATTCTTTTGATATTTTGACAAAGAATTTGGCAGATTTTTACCTTGTCCTAAAAATTCTTCCTGAGATTAATTTGAAGAGTTTTGGATCGATTGCATTGGCAGAGATTTCAAAGACAGTATAGCATTGATTGTGTCCTGTGGTTATTAGTAATCATTCTTAGGCAGATCTATAAAAAGCTAGACAGAGAGAAATATAAACTGTATAGTGTGAGAAAAAAAAGAGCAGCAGTTTTTCCTCCCACCTCTACTCCCAGTCCTACCCTCTTCACCCCCCTCCCACTACCTATCCCTCCTTCCTGTATCCTTAGAAAAGTGGAAACCTCCCATGGCTTCAACCAGCCCTGACATATCAAGTTGCAATAAGACATCTTCATCTATTTTACTAAAGGGAAAATAGATCCAATACAGGAAACAGAGTCATAGACAGTCCCTTCTCTTACTGTTAGAGAGATTCTACATGAAGACCCAGCTTCAGGGCTATTACAAACAAAGGGCCTAGGTCCATCCCAGGCATACTCTGTCGCTGGCAGTTGAACATCTATGAGTCACTATGGGCTCAAGTTAGTTGATTTTGTAGGATTTATTGTGGTGTCCTTAATCACTCTAGCTTCCTCAATCTTTCTTCCACAGGATTCCACAAGCTCCACCTAATGTTTGGTTGTGGGTCTCTGCATCAGTTTCCATCAGTTGATGGGTGAAGCATCTCTGAGGACAGTTATGATAGATTCCTACTCCAAATATACTTAAATACCATTAATAGTCTCAGGAGTGGGCTCCCTCTCATGGCATGGGTCTCAAGCTGGGTCAATCATTGATTGCTTCTTCCCTCAAATTATGTTCTATGTTTTATCTTGTAGGCAGGACAAATTGTGTATCTAAGGTTTTGGGGTTGGGTTGGTATTTCAGTCACTCCATTTGAAGCCTTATCTTGTCACTGGCGATGACAAGTTCAGGTTCCATGTCTCTTATTGCTAGGAGTATTAGCCATGGTCACCCTCATATATTTCTGAGAGTTTTTATTGTCCTACATTTCTAGATAATCACAGAGATACCCACAACTAGTCTCTCCTCCCAGTGTTCTTTCCTTCTGTCTTGCCTACACTTCATCACTCCTGTTCCCATCCAACTTCTCCTGAGCCAGTTTGTTCCCTCCATTGACCTCTGAAGTCTAATCTATTTATTTTTTCAATGAGATTCAAGTGTACTCCCTTGGGCCCACCTTAAAACAGAAACAGGAAAATACTGCCAAATTCATTGTATTAAGCCACAGACACACAAATAGATAAACCACAAAAAGACTTAACCAAGAAAGAGAATTTCATATCAGTCTCCCTTATGAAATTAGATACAAAAATACTCAATAAAATACTTGCAAACTAAATCCACAAACATATCTGCTATCATTAAGTTGTGTCATCTCAGAGATACAGGGATAGTGCAATGTAAGAAAATCTGTCAATGTAATCCACTATACAAACAAACTGAAAGAGAGAACCTACATGTTCACCTCATTATAGAGAAAAGGCATTTGACAAAATTTAACACCCCTTTATGATAAATATCTTGAAGAGATCAGGGATACAAGGCATACACCTAAACACAATAAAGGCAACATGCAGAAATCCAGTAGCCAACATCAAATTAAATCAAAAGAAAATTAAACAATTTCAGTAAAACAAGAAAATGAAGACTCTCCATTCTCTCTGTATCTATTCAATGTAACACTTGAAGTTTTAATTAGAAAAATAAGACAACTTATATATATATATGTATATATATACATATATATATAATAACAAATTTAAAAGGAAGAAGTCAAAGTATCAGTATTTTCAGATGATATTATAGTATACCTATGTGAACCCAAAATTCTACAAGACAACACCTACAGATGATAAATACCTTCACCAAAGTGGCTGGATATAATATAACTCAAAAAAAATCAGTAGCTCTTATATACATATAAATGATAAAGGGGTTGAGAATGAAATTAGGTAAATAAAAGCCTTCACAATATCCACAAATAATATATCTTGGTATAACTCTACTCAGGCAAGTGAAAGACCCATATGAGAAGAACTTCAAATCTTTGAAGAAACCAATTGAAAAAGATATCAGAAGACAAAAAGAACTCTTATGAGAGGAAAGTACCACTGTTTTGCTAACTAGCCATTATGTCCAACTATCTTCTACATATGTGTGTTAATAGGCATAGATTTGTGCTGCCTTCAGTCTTAGTCATAGAAACCTTTTATTTGTAGTGGATGGTGGTTTGTACAGATGGTCACATTTTTTCAAAATGTTGAAGTTAAATAACTTTGATTGCTTTGTCATATATATGACATCTATAGTAATCTTGTTCCCCTGCTCCCAAGTCTCAGAAGTAGGAGCAAAAGAATAGAAGTACTAAAGAAGGGGGAAAGTACTATACAATGATGTGCCATTGCTGTTTCATACATAAGGTAGCAGCATATGTGGATATCCACACAAAATTTGTATATGATCAAGCCAATTAAAAGTTCAAGGATAGAGTAGGGAGGAGATTCTGGGGTCCACTTTGGCTGAGGGATATTTCACAGACACAATGAGCATGTCAGAGTAATATTTTAATGTGTTCTGTTATTCTTTGAGAATTCTACATAATACATTTAAGCCATATTATTTCCTTTCCCCTAACTCCTCCCAGATACTTTCTTCCTCCTCTGCCAACTTTACTCTCTCTCTCTCTCTCTCTCTCTCTCTCTCTCTCTCTCTCTCTCTCTCTCACACACACACACACACACACACACACACACACACACACACATGCAAGAAACAAAACACACAAAAAGACATGCAGTTAATTCACATTTGCTGACTCTTGAGCATAGGACCTGACCTGATGTGTGGTTTCATTGGCTGGCTTCCTCACATCCTCTTCCCTTCCTCAGTGCTGGTCATTTGTCTGGCTTGAGCTTGTGCAACTACCATGCATATATTGTCACAATTTCTTTGAATGAGTTTCAAATTAATTTAAAATAGATTAAATTTGAAAAAAAAATACTTCCCAATATCAGAAGACTAACAACCTACCCAATTGATTCTGTTAGAAATCTTCTTATAAGTGTGTAGTTAGGAAAAGAGGGCTCTGCCATGAGCTTCAGCTCTTAGACACAATTTCACAGAGTAAGTAGGCAAGTCCTGGAGAAGGATTCACTGTATCTAATATAAATTTACTGCCAATTTTGTTACTCAGTGGCACCTGGTTTCTTGGGAGGTTAAAGCTAAAATTTTTGCTTGATAGCTGCAAGGTTTGTTTGAGTTACTAAGAATTATCCATTTCCTTAACTTTTCATTTTATCACCTGACATTTATTTGGATCTATTGGATCTTCCTTTTCCATTTTACAGTTCTGCAATATTAGTCATTCTTATTTCTTCATCATTCTGGGAATTTTTTCTTCTAATTTAAGATACCTACCATCGTGTTTGAACCAACTTGACAAATCAGGATAAAATCACTATACAATCATCTAACTCTCTCTCTCTCTGTGGGGGGGGGGTATGTGCGTGCACTCATGTGTGTGTGTGTGTATGTGTGTATGTGTGTATGTGTGTGTGTGTGTGTGTGTGTGTGTTGCACACACACATGCACGTATGCATGCATGTGCCACAACGCAGTGCTATAGTGGAGGTCAGACATGTTACTTGTATGTAAAGGATGAAAATCTTTAAAGTTGGAGGCAAGCAGCTTTACTGGCTGATGAGACTTTCATTCATATGTACAAAGACAGATCATTAGCAACCTTAACTCCACTTACACCCCTTGTCTAGGTAATATTTGCTGGTGTTCTGAAGTGGAAGATTCTGGTTGTGTCATGTGATACAGACTCTCATGATGTCTTGCTGAGGCAAGACCAGGATGAGAACATGTGATATTTGAAGAGAGTATAAATAGGACTCCATGGTCAGTGACGGAGCTTCTAGCAAGGCTCATTGTTTCTTGGTTTTGCGATCTTCACTTCATTGAGAGAGGCATGGCAGATGACTTCTCCTGGTTCTGGTGCCTCCCCACTGACTTGATTCAGCACAGGCCTCGCTCTTTCTGCAAGGTTGTGCAACCACTGCTGATTTATGTTTAGGATATGACCCTACTGATCTGGACTACTGGTATACTGACAAACAGGGATTGGAAGCACCTCCCCCCCCAAATACTTCTAAACAGGTCCACATTCCTTTGTGCTATTTTCCATCTTTTCCCCCTACCTTTGGACACTAGGCTAGAAGGGGGATTGAAAGGTTTAAAAACCCTTATTAAAAATAGGTTTTAAAAAATCTAAGCCTACAGTATTTCAAGCATTAAAATGTTGATACAAACCACACAGTACTGGTACATAGGCAGACAGGTTGATCAATGGAATAGAATTGAAGACTCTGAAATAAATCCACACACCTATGGATACTTGATCTTTGACAAAGAAGCCAAAACTATACATTGGAAAAAAGAAAGCATCTTCAACCAAATGGTGCTGGTCTAACTGGCAGTCTGCATGTAGAAGAAGACAAATTGATCTATATTTATCACATTTATACAAAGCTCAAGTCCAAATGAATCCAGGACCACTGCATAAAACCAGATACACTGCATCTAATAGATAAGAAGGGAGAAAATAGCCTCAAAATTAATGGCACAAAGAGAAATTTCCTGAACAGACCACCAATGGCTCAGGCTCTAATATCATCAGTTGACATATGGGATCTCATAAAACTGAAAAGCTTCTGTAAGGCAAAATACACTGCCAAAAGGACAAAAACACAACCTACAGGTTGGGAAAAGATCTTCACTAACACAACATCCAAAATATACAAAAACTCAAGAAGTTAGACTCAGAAACAAACAAACAAAAAACAAAAAAGAAATAACCAAATTTAAAAATGGGATACAAAGCTAAACAGAGAAATCTCAACAGAAGAATCTCCAGTGGCCAAGAAGCACCTAAAGAAATGTTCCTTAGTCATCAGGGAAATGCAAATCAAAATGAACTTCAGATTCTACCTTATACAATTTAGAATAGTGCAGATCAAAAACTCACATGACAGCACATGCTGACGAGGATGTGGAGAAAGAGGAATACTCCTCTATTGTTGGTGGGATTGCAAAGTGGTACAACCACTCTGGAAATCAATCTGGAGGTTTCTCAGAAAATTGGAAATAGATCTACCTGAAGACTCAGCTATACCACTCCTGGGTGTATACACAAAAGATGCCCCACCACACCACAAGGACATGTACTCCACTATGTTCATAGAGGCCGTATTTGTAAGAACCAGGAGCTAGAAACAACCCAGATGTCCCTCAAATGGAGAATGGGTACAGAAAATGCCATTCATTTACACAATGGGATACTATTCAGCTTTTAAAAATGAGGACATCATGAATTCTGCATGCAAATGGATGGAATTAGAAAATATCATCCTGACTGAGGTAACACAGACCTAAAAGTACATGCAAGGTATGTATTCACTGATGAGTGTTTATTAGCCAAAAATACAGAATACCCATGATACAACTCACAGACTATATGAAGCTTACGAAGAAAGAAGTCCCAAATATGGATACTTCAATCTCATTATAAGGGAGAATAAAATAATCAAAGGAGGCAGAGAGAAGGAGGAACCTGGGTAGGAGAGGGGAGGGTGAACAGAAATGGGGGTAGCAGGATCAGGTATGGGAAGAGACAGGAGAGAAGCCCAGAGGGTCAGGAGAATGAATGAAAATATGCAGCAGCAGGAGGGGGGAGCTCTAAAAAGTCCCAGAGATCTGTGATAGGAGATGCTCCCAGGACTCAAAGGGGATTATCTTAACTAAAATGCCCAACATGTGATGGATGGAACCTAAGGAGACCACATCCAGTAGATAGACATGGCCCCCAGTTGAGGCATGGGGTCACCCACACATCTTCAAAAATTTTGACTCAGAATTGTTATTGTCTAAAGGGAATATGGGGGAGTATAATGCATCAGACACTGAAGGAAAGACCAGCCAGTGAGTTGCCCAACTTGGGATCCATCTGATGCATAGGCACTAAACTATGACACTATTACTGATGCTATGTTGTGTTTGCAGACAGGAGTCTAGCATGGCTGCCCTCTGAGATGCTCTACCAGCAGCTGCCCAAGACAGATGCAGATACTTATAGCCAACCATTGGACTGAGATAGGGGACCCCTCTCAGAGTTAGGGGAAGGATTGAAGGAGCTGAAGGGGATTGCCATCCCATAGGAAGAACAGAACAAAAGTATCAACTAATCTTGATCCCTCAGAGTTCCCAGAGAGTAAGCCACCAACCAGAGAACAGACATAGGCTGGTTAGTGGTTACTGGAACATATGTAGTAGAGGACTGCCTTGTCTGTTCTCAGTGAGAGAAGATGAGCTTAATCGCATAGAAATTTGATGCCTCAGGGAATGAGGATGCTGGCAGGAGTGAGGTGGGGGTGGGTGGCTGGGTTGGTGGAGCATCCTTGCAGAAGCAATTGGGAGGGTGTGAAGAACACAGGGTGGGGGGACTGGGAAGGGTGATAACCTTTGGAATGTAAATAATTGAAATAATTTTTAAAAAGAAAAAGTAAAAAGTGTCACATCTTCTGAATGAAATTTTATCTTGGCTATCATAGTGTTCATGTGAGTTTTCATTCTAAAGTAAGCAGAAAGAAAATTCACAGCTTCTACTCATTATTTGATACCCCAGTCAAAAACCAGTATCTGTAAACTATAAAAACAATATCCAAATTATACTCAGAGATCCAGAAGTAATCAGACTAGCTAAGGCACCCTAAATTTGTTGAGAAATTAGTAGCTTTAACATGACAGTAGGTAATGGACTGGTTCTCAGTCCAATTAAAAGATTAGGCTGTGTTGAAAATATAAACACACCACTACAGGGGAGATAAAATCCACAGAATTATTTCAGTCAAATTATTAAACAAAATAACAACCACCTCTGGAAGACAGCAGGATGAGAGTAGCATATGTAGTGTTAAATTTTGACAAAGAATTATAAGGCATAGAAACATAAAAGCAGGAAATGGTAGCTGGTACACAGGAAATGTAACATGGATGCAACAGAAATTCCCCCTTAAGTAACACATACGGTAGATTTAAGAGATTGTCTGGCAGTGGAAAGAATCAAAGAATTTCTAAATAAATTGGTAGAATAAAACAGAAAGGACATGCAAGAAAATTAAAGAAAAGAAAACAAGGAAGCAAAGACACAAAGGGATTGAAATCCTGAATAAAATAGAGAGAAAAGTCTCAACATAATAAGTGCACCTATTAAAAACCAAGCTATGTCACAGTTAATGGCAGATGGTGACTATTTAGCAATACAATCAAGAGCAATTCTGCGAGATTGATTCTTGGTGCTTCTGTTCTTCATTGTACTAGAACTTATAGTCAAGCCAATTAGACATGAAATAGAAATAAAAAGCAAATATATGAAAAAGGAAAAACTAAATTTAACTCTTAGTGATTAAATGATCTGAAATACCAAAAATAATAGAGAACCTGCAAAAAAACTTCAGGCAACAAATGCAGTGATGTATAGAGTACAAGATAAATATTCAAAGTTCAACTCAATTTGTATGAAGATGCAATAACTAATGAATCAAAGTAGGAAATTTGATACATAATCATAAGAAAACATGTATAAACTCATAAACAAGGAGGGGAAACAGTTTTATATTTAAAACTGTAACATTTAGGCTTGTAATGCTTATAAAAGGCTTCAGAGGATTAATATCAAGTTATTTATCAATAGGAGTTTGAACGTGTTTGTGTGTGTGTGTGTATATATGTGTTGTGAATATGAGAAGAGAGAAGTGACAGTATAAAACCTATATACAAGACCATTGGACTAAGCTCGGGGATCCCGATGGAGGAGTTGGAGAAGGGACTAAAGGAGCTGAGGGAGTTTGCAGCCCCATGGAGGGAGCAACAGTGTCAACTGGCCTGACCCACCAGAGATCCTGGGGACTGGACCACCAACCAAAGAATATACGTGGAGTGATTCATGGCGCTGGCCACATATGTGGCAGAGGATAGTCTTGTTGGGCATCCATGGGAGGAGAGGCCCTTGGGCTTAATTAAATTAAATTTAAATTTATTCTAATTCCATCTACTCCCATAGTTTCAATTCAAAAGAGAACATCACAATACAGAATGATTCTGAAGACAGATGTACATGGTATCATTAGAACATTCTAGTTTTACCAAAATAAAATTGAACAGATGATATGTGACCTGTGAGAAATCACAGTTCTTTAATAGAATTAAATTCTGTTTCAAATGTTCCTTTTCAAGAACATCCTTTACTATTTTGATATAATGCTATATATATATATATATATATATATATATATATATATATATATATATATAATTTCATGCTTATAACTATAAAGCTATTTTTTATAAAACTAATATAACATCATGTATATAAAATACTATTGACACTAAGCTATTAATTAGGTTTAGAAATATGTGTTTCTATATTGTAGTAGTATGTTTTCTCCTGGTTCCCCATGACCTTTCTACTCTCAGGTTCTTGGGTAACTTAGGAGTATCAGATAAGTTCCTACTCACAGCATGGGCACCAAACCCAATCAAAAGATGGTGGTTTATATCTTGTTGAGTCATTAGTCAAGAGGTGGGTGCGTCCCTGTAAGCCCCCTATAAACAGGATATTTCTATATCCTGATATTCAGGTCTTATTGATGAAGCTACAATTTACTTATTTCTTTAAATGTGGAAAAACTGAGCTGCTGTTAAACTATAATCTTCCTCTTTATTGAATAGAGTTTATAGTGATGAAAATACTGTGCATGCTTCTGAAGAATAAAAGTACTGTCTATATCACATAGCTATAAACCTTATCATGTATAACTATGATCAGCCTACAAAAATACTGGTTCAAATATTATAGGAGTAACATTAAACACTCCTGAAGACATCATAGACAAGAAGTTCTTTCACACCCTTTCTTGATAGAGACTAATAGGCATAGGTAGCAATTAAATAGACATTTAATTATTTATATAAGATGCAAAAAAATTATGGAAAACCAGTAGATGCAAGCCAACATTTGATTAAATACTAAATTAAACTAGTAAACAAAACAAAATATTACTTTACAAATAACCATTAACAGCTTGCTAATAGTTAGCAATTAACAGTTAAGTAATAACTATTTGAAGAGTTTGTTACAATTTTAAATGGTGATATATATAATAATAAAGATGAGGAGGAGTATTCTGAAAATCATTTTAGCCATACATCACCAAGAAATATATTACCTTAAAATTGATAAAAGGATTTTTACTTTTATGATTGAGGAGTAGACATATGATTCTGACATGGTGAAGTATTAGAAAATGATGACTTTTGGTCCATGGATATGGCATCAGTTCCTTTACTTTATGTAAATTTAACATAATTGAGCCTAATATGATATATTGGAATGGTTCTTGGTTCAACATTGTTGTGAATTAATGAAACAATATATGCAAATGTCCTGTTGTATTTTCAATACATAATAAGTACTTATTTTATTATAGATCTTATTAAGGTTTCAGACATAAATATAATTTGGAAATTAATCACTTGAAGTAATAAGACTAAATATTTAATAAGAATCTGTTACACATTTTTAAAGCACATATATATCCTTGATATAACCAATTAAGTTACTTTGTGTTGTAGTTAAACACAGCAATAAATCAACTCTATTTATTCAGCTAATAATAAAAACTGTTACAATGGTATAATTTTTTGTTTTTATTTTGATGATTTACATGAATAAGACTATTTGTTGATATTTTATTTACTGTTTTATTCTCCCTAAATTCCTTTTCACTCTTTCAGTGAGGTAACAAGATTTATTTCCTCCTTGTCTTAAGAGAGACAGGTACTACTTGACAATTAATGACTCTAAATGACTATTAGAGTCATTTCTAATGAAACACACACAACCCTATTCATGGTTACTCATTTCTAGATATTGGACTTTCTTGTATATTAATAAGACAGAAGAGAAAGAGACAAGGATAGTTACAAGTTCCAAATAAACATGATTAAAAATCAATCTCTTTTTCCACTTTTCAAATATGAGAACAAATAAACATCAAGGACATTCTCTAGGGAACCATTTGAGAATTTCCCTTTGATAACCTTAAGTTCAGACTTTCTAAATCTAACAGTAATAACCATATGCCCAGGTTTGGTTAGAAACAGAATTGAAAATCACAGCAACCTTGTCATCTGTGGAAATGTGAAAACAGGCAAACAATAAGGGCTACATTGTTGTTGTTAGGTCACTGTTCTATTGCTATGAAGAGACACTATAACCAAGGCAACTCATATAAAAGAACATATTTAATTGTAAGTGCTATTATAGTTTCTGATGATTAGTTCATTATCATCATGGCAGAAGTCAGATAGGCATTACCCTGGAGTAGTAGCTGAGAGCTTTATATCTTGATACTCAGGCAACAAGGAGAGAGAGATAGAGGGAAAGAGAGAGAGAGGGAGAGAGATACAGAGGGAAGGAGAGGGAGAGAGGTGGAGAGAGATACAGAGGGAAGGAGAGGGAGAGAGGTGGAGAGAGATACAGAGGGAAGGAGAGGAAGGGAGGGAGGGAGGAGAGAGAAAGAGAGAGGGAGAGAGAGAGAGAGAGAGAGAGAGAGAGAGAGAGAGAGAGAGAGAGAGGCTGGAAATGGTGTGGCTTTTGAAACATCAAAGCCCACCAGGAGCAACATGCTCCCTCCAACAAGGCCATGTGTACTAATTCTGATAATCCTTCACAAATGTTTCCATTCCTGATGAAGGAGCTTAGGAGACTATTCTCATTCAAATGCCCATAATAGTATGCCTATTCTCTGTGAAGATTTTGAGTGTGGATAAGATTCCTTGGGTCTCCATCCCCTCAGAGGGGAAGGGGAGGTAGGGGATGGGGGAAGGATTGTGAGAACTGGTGACCAGAGGGCTCAATGAAAGGAATGTCAAGTGAATAAGTCAAAAAAATTAAATTTAATTAAAATTATCCCTTGGGTCTCAGACAAGCATAGAAAGCAGAAAGAAAGAGTCAGAATATGGAGAATTTTCTTGCAGGCTGTTAAAACATGTTATAAGTCATATTAGTCTGATTTTTTAAAAGAAAGATTAACATTTCCATTCCTTGTATTTCTCTCACAAGTTAAATTTACAGGATAACTTTCATACTCAGTGTAATGTTTTTAAATGGCCTATCATTTAAAAATATCAAACTAAAGTTCTCACAAATAAGAAATGTATTTGTAAGATGTATTTGACAGTACTTAAGATGCTTTCTTAATTTTATGCATTCTTTCCACTTTATTGGAAATATTGTAGCATTTTATTTTTATCTACTTTCCTTTCTTCTCTCTCTCTCTCTCTCTCTCTCTCTCTCTCTCTCTCTCTCTCTCTCTCTCTCTCTCTCTCTGTATGTGTGTGTGGTTTTATATATATACACATACATCATGTTAGAGTCATAAAAGCTGAATGATGTTAGGTGTCCTGATCAGTCACTCTGCCTTCTTCCATTCAAATCTTCCTCCTCTGCCTCCAACAGTAATAAATTATTGACATACCTACAGCGAGCCTTTGCTTTTAAATGTGAATTCTGAGATTGTGAATTCTCATGCTTGTACAGATGACACTCTTACCTACTGAGTCATCTCCATAGCCTCCATCTTCTTTCTTCTTCTTCTTCTTCTTCTTCTTCTTCTTCTTCTTCTTCTTCTTCTTCTTCTTCTTCTTCTTCTTCTTCTTCTTCTTCTTCTTCTTCTTTCTTTTTTTCGAGACAGGTTTCTCTGTGTATCCCTGTCTGTCCTGGAACGCACTCTGTAGACCAGGCTGACCTCAAACTCAGAAATCCACCTGCCTCTGCCTCCCAAGT
>CM052705.1:68625757-68688148 GCA_028551405.1 Uromys caudimaculatus | reverse complement strand
TGAGAAGAACAACCCCATAGGAAGACCAGCAGTCTCAACTAACCTGAACCCCCGAGATCTTTCAGACCCTGAGCCATCAATCAGGCAGCATACATTAGCAGATATGTGGCCCCCAACACATATACCACAGAGGAGTGCCTGGTCTGGCCTCAGTGAGAAAAGATGCACCTAACTCTTAAGAGATTTGAGGCCCCAGGGAATGGGGAGTTCTGGTGGGGTGGGGGTGGGGACATCCTCTTAGAAACAGGGAAAGAACAATGGGATGAGGAAAAGTTTGAGGGCAGAATCGATTGGACTGTAATAAATTATTTAATAATAAATAATGATGATGAAGAAGAAAAAAGAAGAAGAAGAAGAGGAAGAAGAAGAAGAAGAAGAGGAGGAGGAGGAGGAGGAGGAGGAGGAGGAGGAGGAGGAGGAGGAGGAGGAGGAGGAGGAGGAGGCGGAGGAGGAGGAGGAGGAGGAGGAAGAAGAAGATATATTTTATGCCGTAGAGATATCTTCCTTGTGAAGCACACATACACATGGTTATTCTGTTTAATTTTGAGTACATATTTTTAGATCCACAGAATACATTAAATGATATGATAAAAATAACCTTCTTCATTTTTTATGAATAGTATAATAATTTAATGTTGGGAATAGTTTAGACACAACAGAAATCCTTGCCAATTGTGACATGTGATAGTACTTTTTACTTAAGTGATAGAATAACAGGCAACTAAGGGCCTTTCTTGAGGTTCAGCTGGTCAGATTTTTTGAGATTTCTAACTTCTCATTTCCCTGTGTGGTGTTTAGTTTTTATTGCAGTTGAAAGAAAAAGAATATAGCTCAAGTTATAGTCTGTTATCATTTGTATTCTACATGTGAAGGGGCACAGGGTGAAGTTTTCTTTGTTGGTTTTTAGAATAGTTTTAAGAGAAAATAAGATCCAATGATCTTTTCCTTTCTTTGACTCCATGCCAGCTCCTCGTTCAGTGAGGTTAGTTTAAGTATATTTTATACACACAAATACAATAGACGATATCTAATACTGGTGGATGTAAGGTAAGGGATACATACACATTGCTGATAAAATGCAATTCAAGTCTGTTAATACAAACATGTTAGAAAGAGGAAGGTAGATAGTAACTATTTATCTATTGCAGTCAATATATTCTATGGGCAACAGATAAATCATAAAGTGGTACTTCATAAAGGACTTTGTCTTGGGGCTATAACATACACAAGATGTTATGGGTCCCAGAAAAGGAACCCATAACAACTCAAAAAAATATTTTCACCAAAGTCAACTGGGCAAACCATGAATTTTAATGTGGGTTACTGATGGGAGAATCAGTGAGAAGTTTCTTAAGAGCAGAAATGACTCAAAAACAGGTTCCCACACCAGCACAAATGACGACACATGAGAGCTGCAAACATGAGAGCTGTACCACTTGTAAAATGATCAACACTTCTATGTATTCCCTCTGTGCAGCTGGGCTCAGAGTCTTCTATGTCTTTGTTTGCTTGATTGCCTGTTTTATGACCCTGGAGACCCTAAAATATTGCAAATTCCAGCTTTGTAAGCCAAGTGAAGTTTACTTATTTTCCTCAGTCTTGGAGACTGTTTTGATGGAGAGAAAACTGCTCTTCAACAAGCAGTAATACATGTATTTTAATTTGTTTGGTTGATTTGTTATTCAATATCATGTTTATGTAGATCTGAGATAACTATGGGAGCCTTTCATCATGTGGGATCAAGGGATCAAACTCAGATCATGAAGCTTATTGGTATGATCTTGGACCCACTCAGCCATCTGCCTAGCTCCATACCACAAATTAAACACTCTACACTATTATCTTTGGAGGTTTATAAAAATATTATACAGAATATATTCATCATTCCTCAATTTTTCCTCAAAATGAGCAAAGTTATTTAATTATTTTCAGATATTTTGAATAATTGAAAAATTCTGACTATATTCATACAAAAGGAAAAAACCCACAAGTATTAAATATGATTTTCCTTATCTCATGTGAAGTTTAAACCAGGTGAGAAATGATAAGTCATGCAATTCTTAATTTCTCAAGAAAACTATTTTCTGTTGCTAAACAAATTAGTCCGGGGTACTGACTGATCTAGTATATTGGTAAAATAATGAATAATTCATTCAAATATAACACTGAAACTTTCAACAGCCTTTAAATAACATGTACTTTTTGGCATTATGCCCACATTTTTAAGATTTCATCTATTTACAAAATCAGTTGTATATTGTGAGAGAAGATGGAATGTGAGCCAGGAATCCAAGGCTTTGAGATCAGAACTACATGGGCTGATAAATACATCACCTGTGCTTGTCTATGTGGTCCGGTGATTTTTCATAGTGTTTCAGCATCACTGAGTATATTATAAGAAAGTATATTCTTATCCCAGATGAAGGTGAGGTGAAGCAGAAAAGAAAATAATTAGTAAATTATAGGCAAGTTTTGGTTCCCAGTGGATGGTCATATAAGAATTTGCAGTGAATACTTCACTCCAACAAGGCAAGATCAGGCACCTTGTCTCCTAAGAAGGGCATGATCAAGCTATGAGAACTTACTTTCTATTAGAATTAACCTCCACCTAATAACCCAGAGTCTCTTTCGGGATTAAGAATATATCTTAGCAGATGGAGTATAAATCTGAGGCACAACTGGTCTGGTGATTAGTAGGGCTAAACTGGCTCAACATTGGTAGAAATACTTACTGGTTTTAACTTAATACTTCTAAACATGGTAAAGTAATGATAATTAGGGAAATCATATTCTTATCATTTTGTGTCCCTAAATTTTTCCTTCATTAAATTTATCATAGAAAGTTTCATAAAACAGTGAAGCTTAGACTGCAGATGCTTCAGAAATCCCTTTGCACTCCAGGTATAATGACACACTCATTCTGCAAGGAAAAATGTTGGGGGCACATAATTTTAATGACTCAGATTCACTATGAATGAAGAAAGTTCAATAAATTTTACATCTGGAGAGAGAGAGATTGACATTTGGTGTAGCAAATTAAGACAAAACAAAATTATAATGCTGAAAGATGCATGGTGCTAGTGATTTTTTTTCCGGCTGTGAATTGCTTTTTTGTGTTTACAATAGAAGCTTTTCCTCTATGCATTCAACAAATGCCAACTGCCATTATTGTATTCTTCCCTGTGAACTGTTGCTGTGCACCCTAGAGGCAGGCAGACAGAACAAACATTGTATATAGATGACTTGGATATCCATGAAAGTTTCTATACACATTTTTATCAGACAAAACTTGATTTTCTTATTTTCTTGAGATTGAAAAAGTATATTCCATGAGTATATAACCTCTACCTGTGTTTAACTCAATTCAGTAGCTTAAAATTTTAGAATATGAATAGTCAAAAATAGATTATCTTTATAGCCATCATAAACTACTTTTGTAATTCTATGGAAATTGTCTTAGTTACTCTCCTGTGGCTGACATAAAATGGCATGACAAAAGTAATATAAGAGCAAAAGAACTTAGGTTAGCTTACAAGTCCAGAGACATCATGGTGAAGGAGACATGGACACAAACAGGGAATGTATGGCTGCAAGAACAGGAAACAAATTTAAAAAAATTAAAAAGAGGTTAGACTATAAAACCTCAAAGTCTGTTCCAGCTACACACTTCCACTTTCAAGGATCTACTTGTTGAAGGTTTTACCATCGTTCTGAACAGCACCTAAGGATCAAGTGTATAGACAAGTGTATGAACTTAGGGAGATAGTGCAGATTCAAACTATAACAACACTTTAAATAATTAGCTCAACAACTCTAAAATTATACCGTACAAAAATTACATAAAAAGAAGTTCAAACTACGACAAACTTTTTTATGTGCTTTAAGCCCAAATTCAAAACACACACGCACACACACACACACACACACACACACACACACACACACACACACACAGAGACACACACACACCCAAAATTATTGAATAGAATATGGATAAAATCCCTTATCAATTTTAATTTTTCAAGATTAAAAAATTCCACAGTATTTAGAAAATAGATAAATTGTACATATTATAGAACATTGACATTGATATTATTATATAAATACAGCAATATGAAAACTATTAGTGAACAAATTATGCATGAATTTTAATCCTTATATGCTGATGAGTGCTTACAGTAAGAGGTACGTCTCAGACTTGAACTCTGAATATAGTCACCTATGTTATATGTAAAATTGCCCTACTACTCTAGAAGAATGGGTTTGCTTTATTTCAAGATAATAGTATATCATCTGGATAATCTAATAATGTCCAGTGAACTTTATTTTTCAGAATTCTTTGAAAATATTTATAAGACTGTGTCTCACTAATTTTTATATTCTCAATGTCAAAATAGGGTCAACTGTACAACAGGCTAACAAATGAGTAGAATAATTTTCTAATAAAATAATGTAAACAATTTGTATTACTTTAATAAATATATTTTATATTACACATTAAGAGAATTAAATATGTTTGAAAAAAGATGACATCCATTCAAAACATTTCTGTCTTTAAGCAGTGTTTGAATGTTTCATACATGTGCATAATTTATATTTATCATAACCGTCAACTACTACCTCTCTTCATGTTTCCTGTGTTTCCTCCAACATATTTCCCTCTCACCATTATTTTCTTCTTTAATTAACTTAATTTTTATTAATAACTCATGGTCTTCTTAGTGCTGTCTATGTACAGACAGATATATACCCATTTACTGGAGCACAGCCAACAAACCAGAAGCCATATCTCCAAACAAGTTGCTCTTCCTCTACCAGCAACCTTCAGTTTCCAAAAGCTTCCCTGTTAAAGGTATTTCTCTTTTGTAAATGGTAATTTTAATATAAATGTATGTTGTTAATTAATACAGTGATTGTTGCTTTTAATGCTAGCTAATTCCTCAATAATGACATAGAGAGACCAAGATTTATTTAAGACTTTACCGAAATCCTTGGGCAGTTAATTAACCTATTTTAATCCTCTAAACTAATCTGTTCTATACTCTCCTCCTATACTCTGCTGCCAAAATCCCCTAAATACTTGCATTTAGGGCCTTCCATGCTGTAGCCGAGCTCTTATGATATTTGTTCCCCTCCCCTCCCACATTGCTCAATCTTTCTTACTCTTCTTTTTCTCTACATCTTCTTACTGGAGGAAGTCCCACCCTATTTTGCCTTTTCCCCAGTCATTGGGTAATCAGCCTTTATTGACAAAGCAGAAAATAAATGATATGCATTGTCCACAGAAGATTCTCGAGTAAACATAAAAACGTTGCGTCCAAATTGAAACAGGACAAGAGGACAGAGAAATCAGCATTTGAATAACTCAAGGATTATCCCTACAAAGTGCACAAAAGCATTATGCCTACACTCTTTTTCTTTCCTTTGTTTTTATTGTTTTTCTTTTGATTTTGACATGGCATCTCCCTTATTTTCCCAGGGGACTTATCGCTTTCTCTGTAGCCTAGGAAAGCCTTCAGTTTGATACTGTCTTGCAATGGCTTCCAAAGCAACAAGGATTCAGGCCTACACTAAGAGAGTCAGTCGGTTCATAAAGTATTTCTCATGGTATTTCTAGTTTGTTTCTAATAAATTCACCTTATAATTAGATTTGGTAAGTTTTATCATTCTGATATTATAAGACAGAAAAATCTTCTCTGTGCTGAAAATACAGAATTAATGTAAAGTTTATTTCTGTGTTAAGAATTTTCCCTTATTTTATTTATTTATTTTTTAATATTAGTCTGTTTTCTTGGCTACTAAGTAAAGGCCACATTTTCACCACAACACTTTGCGTTACTTGCAGCAGATATTATTTATTCAATTTACAGACAGAAAGTGTGTTTTTTCTCTCTCTTTTTATTATTTACTTTACATCCTTATCCAAGCCTCCCCTCCTCCCTCTCTTCCCAGTCCCTCCCTCTCATCTCTCCTACAACCATCTCCCTCTCCCTTTCTCCTCAAAAAAGGGAGCTCTCCCATGTATATCAACCCACTTGCCGTATGAAGGTTAAATAGAACTAATGCATCTTCTCCTATTGAGCCTAGACAAGGCAACCAAGATGGGGGAAATGAATCTGAAGGCATACAACAGAGTCAGAGAAAGGCTCCCACTTAAAGACGAAGCTGCACATCTATTATATATGTGTAGTGGTGTAGGTCCATCCCAATCATGGTCTGTGGCTGGCAATACAATCTTTAGGAGTGCTTATGGGCCCAGTTCCTTGAATTTGTATGTTTTTATGTGGTATCCTTGACCCCTATGATTTATGCAACCCTTCCTCCCTGTCTTCCATAAGATTCCCTTAATCCCACCTAATGTTTGGTTGGGGAGGTCTCCATATCTTTTCCATCAGGCGCTGGGTGAAGCCTCTCAGATGACAGTTATGCTAGGTTCCTATATGCAAGTATAGTAGAATTGAGTCTCAAGCTGAGCCAGTCATTGGATTTCTACTCCATCTTTTATCCTTGCACATCTTGTATGCATGCCAAAGTTTGACTTGAAGATATTATGGCTGGGTTGATGACTGTATCCCGCCATTGGAGTCTTGCTTGGTTACAGGAGGTGGTTGTTTCAGGTTGTCTATCCCTCATTGCTTGGAGTCTTAGCCTGGTTCAGTCTCATAGATGCCTGGATTTTTCTCTTGTTCTAGGTTTCTAGGTTATTTCAGAGATATCCCTACCTCCCACTCCCAATTTTCTCTCCCAGTTCTCTCTCCCTCTGGTCTCCCATACTTCTGTTTCTTAATTGAACTCAATAAACACACTAACCAAAACACAGTTATATAAGCAAAATCAATTAATTTCCAAAATATCGAGTAAACAAAATATGCTTCCAAAAAGAGTGTTCTCAGTCAGTTACTGGTATAAAAACATTAGCTTGGCTTCCAAATAGATAGACTGATTGTTGATTGGCTAATTGATGACTAGTTATGACAATCTTATTTATTTTTACATTGAAATCTGTTATGAATGCTCTACTTGGTAAAAAATAAGTTGAAAAATAATAAAGAATAATTCAAAAAAGTAATGTGTACATTTGTCAAAACACGACAATCCTTTAAAAATTAACTATTAGGACAAAATTTTTCTTAAAATTAATAAAAGCTTGGGGTTTCAATCTCATTGTGTCAGTTTCTTTCAAACAGCAGATTTGGAAATTCAAACTCTTTGGATAATATTCAGGAAATATTTCTGAAATTGTTGCTCAAAAATGGATAATTGTAGAATTTTCTCCCACAGATGACACATTGGAAATCTGATCTAATTGAAGACTACAGTAACATTTCTCCACTCCATACTCTCTAGTAGGCTTAACCTCAATAGAGAAGGAAGAAGTCAGAAGAGTTGCATATTACATTTAAAAGAAGAAATCACAAATAAAGTTGGAAAAAATAAAATTGAACGCAAATTAGCAAAGCCATGGGTCTAGGCCACAGTAAGCACTCATAATACGTGGTATTTTAGAAGACCAATTTCTTAAAGTTAATTTATTTATTTGATTACATCCCAAATGCTATTCCCCTCCTGCTCCCTCCCTCTTTGAGACTCTTCCTCCCATCCACCCTCCTCTTCTTCTCTGACCTGCCCTGGGTATTCCCCAACCCTGACACATAAAGTCTCTACTGAGGCCAGACGGGGCAGCCATGAAGACTAAACTGCCTGTCAGCTACAAATATGCCCCTGTCCTGTTTCAGCAGTGTATGTTCTTTGGTTGGTGGCTCAGATTCTGAGAGCTCCCAGGCTTACAGCTTTGTCAACTCTGTTGGTTTTCTTGTGGCATTCCCATCTATACCTGGGCCTTCAGTCCCTTCCCCAACACTTTCATAAGTGTTCCTGTCCTCTGTCTAGAATTTGGCTAGGGGTATCTGCTTCTGTTTTCATCTACTGACAGATATAACTATTCAGAGGACAGTATGCTAGTTTCAGACCTGCAAGCATAACAGAATATCATTAATAATGCCAAGAATTATTTGCTCTTGGGATGGGTTTCGAGTAGAGCTGATTAATGGTTGGCCTTTCCTCCAGTCTCTACTTGATCCCTGCATTTCCTTTAAACAGGACAAACTTTGGTTCAAAAGTTTAGTAGATGTGTTGATGTCCCTATCCTTCCACTGGGGCTCCTGCAAGGCAAGACCTGTTATTTCTATACATTTGGTGTTTATAACACTTATCAAATTAGATTATTTATTCTGTATTATGTAAAAGATACAATATTTGGCACAATTTATGTTGATCATTTTGATATTGAGTCATATTTTATTGAAAATAGACCCTTTCTCATATAGTATATCTTGATTACCATTTCTTCTCTCCCTACACCTCCAAGTCTCTCACCTTATACAGATCAAACTTTTCTGTTTCTCATTAGAAAATAGTCTTTTAAGGGATAACTGGCTTAGAAGATACTCTTCACAGTATAAAAAAGAAAAGTAAACACAACCCACTTATAAACCCTTCAGTAATGATGTCCTACTTTCAAAATATTCTAGTGCAATGGTGGCATAAAGCTTGTGGGAGTAATCTACCAATATCTGATCTGATTTAAGATCCATTTTATAAAACACAACCCCTATTCTATGCTGGTTGGGTGACCAAGAAACTGATACCAGAGGTAACCTAGGAACTTGGGACAAAACCAAGTACTTCTATTCCACCTAAATAATTTAGTGATAATATGGCACCTAAAGATATTTTGCTAACACATAAATCAACGCGTTGCTCAGACATCAGCAGGGATGCTTTCTTATGTAGTAAATGGGAACAAATACAGAGACCTACAGCTAGAAATTACACAGAGAGTGAGGGACCTTGGCACATTTAGCACAAAGTGGAATGTCTTCATGAAATCTCTCCCTTCAGGCCTCACGGAAACCTACAGAAGATGAAGCAAGAGAATGTAAGAGTCAGGGAGGAATGGAAGACACCTCAGAAATAGGACTTCTAAACACAAAACTGAGTGGATCTGCACCAGATGGAGTCCTAGAGCTTAAAGGAGAAATGGACACAAATGTTCCCATTGCTAAACCAGAGCTATGCGCAATCAATAACCAGTTGTAAGTAAGAACATTCACTGCCAAAACAAGGCTCAGGGCACATTTGTTGCAGACAGGTAATTTAGTCTTCATGGCTGCCCTGTCTGGCCTTAGTAGTGACTTTATGTGCCAGGGTTAGGGAATACCCAGGGTGGGGTTCTCACCCTCTCAGAGGAGAAGAGGAGGGTAAATGGGAAGAAGAGACTCAGTGTGGGAGGGAGCAGAAGGAGAAGCAGCATTTGGGATGTAAACAAACAAAAAACTACTCCTAAGTGTAGGCTGCATGCCCATGAGTAGAAGGCCAACACAAAATGAACTCATTGGTGTCTTTGGAAATTCCTTGCCTCATAATGTATTGGCAGGGCTTTTTCATTTTTATTTTACATATTAATATTATGTTCTCTTTCTAACCTCCCTACAGGTCCTTGGTGTAAATATCATGGGTCCCAGTTTTGTATTTTATGGAGTTCTTGAGTGTGTGAATAGTGGCTATCTATGTCTATATATTTTTTGTGTCTTTTCTTGAGCTCTTTATCTTATGTCTGTTTTGTCCTATCCCAGTGATTTGTTTTATCTTATTATATCAACTATTTATTTGTTTTAAGAATTTTCATCATGTCTATAGTTAGCTTCCTTTCTATCACATATACACAGAAAAAAATCAAATTGACTTTTTAGACAGTTACTCTTCTAAATATGTTTAAATGTTTATGTCATTGACAACTGTGCCTCCAATGGAGTCATGAGCAGATAACTGTTATATTAGATGACAATTATACTGTTACAACACCCTGTGATACTCTTCTGAGTTGAGACCAAGGCTTTACATCCATAGTAACAAATGAATGAGAGACATTAAAAAAGTACAATGCACTACTGAAAGTAAGTCTTTTGAAAAATCACTATTTTCATAACATATCTAACACATTCTATTTACTATCATAGAACAATAAAAATAATATTATATGCTTGCTTTTGTAAAATGAATCACCTTGTCTTAGTTTGGATTTCTTGCTGTGAGGAAACTCTAGAACCACGGCAACTCTTATAAAAGGAAACATTTAATTGGGGCTGGCTTAGAGCTTGAGAGATTTAGTCCATTTTCATCATGGTGAGAAGACTGGCACCATCCAGGCATGTGGTTCTGGAAAAGGAACTGAGAGTTTACCATCTTCATACACAGGCAAGAAGGAGGATACTGTGTTATGCTGGCCAGAGTTGAGCATATATCAGACCTTAAAGCCGACATCCACAGTGAACCACTTCCTGTAACAAGTCCACACATACTGCTACAAGGGCACAACTCCTAATAGTGCCACACTCCATGTGCCAAACATTCAAAAATATGAGTCTATGAGGGCCATTCCTACTCAAACCACCACATACCTAATTATAAATATTTAGGATACTTGCAAGTATTCTGATACTCTGAAGTCACAGACATCAGGCTAACATTGATATTGAGGATAACTTACTTTTAACGATGAATTCAAAAGTAATCCCAAATTAAACCCGTAGTTATGTTAATATTGCTGAAGAGGAGAACAGTAGTTCTGAATGAGGCTTACATGAATGAAGACAGTAGCATAAAAACTAAGAACGCTAATATTTAATTTAAAAAATTACTTAAATGAATTATGGTGAAGAAAGTATAATATGGACATTTTAAATTTCAGATTCTAACGAATATATACAAGCCATTATCTTATGCAAATGTAAGTATACGTTTTCCACTTCTTACTAAAACATGAAATAATAAAACAAAAGCAAATCAGAAAATAAAAATGGTAACTAAAAATATTCACAAGATTAAAATCAATTCATGGAAAAGTTATCAAACTTATTACAAATGTTATCATTAAAATACAAATATATTTATAATTCTCTAGATTTATAAAATATATTGAAAATATATAGGGTGTGAACACGGGCTTTTCAGCATGGTAGAAAAGCTATATAACAAAATCATTTAGAGCTTTTAGTGAGTGCAGATTGTGAAATCTAGTAAAAATCTAAATGATAGGAAAATTATGCACTATGCATATAATTTTATAATTCAGAAATCCAATACTTTGCTGAATGTTTCACAAAGGCTTTTTTATTTTATTTCCATTTAAAGGAACATTTAAGATCTATATTGTCAAAATGCCTAAGGAGATATAAATTTTAAACTGCCTATGTAACTTTTGTGTTTTTTGGTACTAGATAGAGTTTGAAGGCAACTTTACCATTTTTTAAAATAAAATATCATACCATATAAAAATATATGACTAATGCAGATAATCTCCCAAATGCTTTAATGTATAAATTATTTTCATAAATATTTAAAGTATTGAATGCACTATTTCTTATTCCGTGCTGGAAATTTAATTGACAACAGAAACATCATTATAAAAATTACCTAGTAAAAAGCAAGTAATTGACAACTTCAGTTTGTAGAATTCCATTATTCTGTTCCCTCTCAATAAATTATATGTATTTTCTTTGATTATAAGACTTAAAAATGAGATCTTACACTGAGTCACCAATGAGGCAGCATGCACTAGCTGGTACAAAGCCCCTGACACATATGCACCAGAAGAATGCCTGGTTTGGCCTCAGTGAGAGAACATGCACCTAACCCTGAAGAGACTTGAGGCCTCAGGTAGTGGGGAGGCCAGGTGGGTTGGAGGGTGGGGGTGTGAAGACATCGTCTTGAAGAGGGGGAGGAGGACTGGACTGTAATAAAAGATTAAAGATAACTTTATAAATTAGGTCTTAGCTTTTCAGATGCAATATGTGTGTGTGTATGTGTGTATGTGTGTTAAGAATTTGGTTTATGAACTCTATTTTAATACAGTCAATGAAGAAATCATACATAGAAACATTGCTTAAGTTTACTAAATTATTCTCATGCATTTTGTTATACTGAGATAGACAAATGTTGAACTTCTCTAAATCGTAATCTATACCTATATATCTATATGCTATAGATATAGGGATATTTACTACTTACATTTTAAAGCTCTCAACTGCTTGGTTATACAACATGGCTTATTCTGTCATAGGATTTCTTAAACTTTTTTTTAAAAAAATATAGTTTTCATTTTATTTTCTAATATTCTGGTGTGATACTGATCCATCTTCTAAACCAAAGCCTTTTTCTTTTGAGTGTAACTCACTCAGAACATTACACACATAGTAAATCAGGAGCAAAACCATGCAAGACTTCCTTATTATTTTTTATTTCCTTTATTTTCACAAACAAACCACCAGCAAGTTCTGTTGTGAAAATATATCCGAGATCTTTATAGTTAACACCATTATTTACTTTATTTAACAATGACAGTCAAGAGGAGCAACATGATGGGTGGATCAGATTCTCTGATTATTGTCTCCCTATAGACATAGCTAGAATAAGTTCGTGCACCAAATTTATTGACACCAGTTAAAGAGGTCAGGTGGAAAAATGTAGTATGTATTTATTAGTATACACCCAACCAATGGACAGAAACTGCTGACCCCTGTGGTTGAATTAGGGGAAAGCTGGAAAAGGCCGGGGAGAAGGGTGGCCCTGTGAGAAGACCAGCAGTCTCAATTAACCTGGACCCTGGATATCTCTCAGTTACTGGAACACCTACCATGCAGCATACTCTAGCTGATATTCCAACCCCCCTCCGCTACAGCAGAGGACTGCTGGGTCTGGTTTTAGTCAGAGAGGATGCACCTAACCCTCAAGAGACTGTAGGCACCAGGGAGTTTAGAGGTCTGGTGGAGTGGGGTTGTGGGATGGGGACATCTTCATGGAGACAGGGGTACAGGGAGGAGGTATGGGATGTGGAATAGTTGGAGGGTAGACCTGGAAGGGGAATTAAGTCTGGAGTTTAAAATAAATAAGTAAATAAATAAATAAATAAATAAATGATTTTTAAAGAAAATGTAAAATCAATTAGTGTTGAAGTTGAAACAGGCAAGGTAAAAAAAAAAAGATGTTCATAAACCACTATCTCTACTTCAAAGAACAAAACACAGAGAAAGACATGATGTCCTCAATGGAGAAAGATATATTTGTTTTTTATGTTGGATTTGAATTCTATTACTGGATATATGCCTCGTGGCAAAAATGCCAAAGAAAACACTTGCTGTTTGGTCAAACACATAGATTTGGCTGCTGGAAACACATTAGGTCATGAAGATGATGACTGCTATTCTCTAACCCTGAGTGGCAGAGTAGAGCAGAGTACTATACCTTTTACATTACAACACACAAATCACCACATAGGGCTTTGTCTAGAAGCCCAGAAACAAGCTTATCTAAGACCTATAGTCTGGTAAAAATGAAAAATTTCATACTCAACAATGACAGACAGAGCTTCTAGTGCTAATCTACTATCATTTATAGGGTTGCACATTTGGAGATCCTTTGATGTTTCATCCAGTCTGATGCTGATTAGAATTAAAAAGATTCTGCAGTGTTTAAAAAGCCACTGGCAGAAGACTGGCTCCCAGGCAAATAAGAAGAGTGGGTGTCTTAAAGCCCACACACAGTGACACCCCTATTCTTATGAAGCCACAGCTCCTAACTGTGCCATGCCATCTGCAAACTATCACATTCCACTCCCTGTCCCCATAGGCTTGTTCAAAGATATGAGTCTATGGGGGCCATACCTAGTCACAGCATAATAAAAAGGTACATTAAATCCAACTTCTAAGTATATCTAAACGTAATGGTTTACATATGCATATCAGCAAATAGGAAGGAGGGTGATAAAGAAAGACAGGGGGAAATGAATGTGAAAAGGAACAAAGAATAGTCATATAAAAAGTTATATATTTTGTGTATTGTTAATGAAGAAATTAATGATATTGTCTCCACTAAGATGTTTAGATGTGTCCATCAAGAATGGAAGATAGCATCTTTTGTCACTTAGCAATTCTTCATAATCTCATTTGTCTATATAATATATAGATAGTTGAAAGTTAAGAAAATTCACCTCTCTTTTTCTTTACTTCGCAAGGGATGGATGGAGTGGTTTGGAACCAAAGTTAGTTAGAGTAGTTCTCATCATATTAGTTGCTTATAGGAACTCTAATGGAATTCAAAATGTTCTCTCTCTACTCTCATGACTTTGCTATGTCTTCAACATCATTGGGTCACTCACAGGGGAGATGTGACAGCTGTGGTCATTGCTGGAGATTGACCGGGAATAAAAATAATCTATCAGGATGTAATCTTTAAGTTCTAACAGCCAGACCTTCCCTAACCAGTTATGTGTGATCAGTCTTTTAAACTTGTCCAGCTGGCCACTGAGCCACAAATCTTACAGTGAAAGGCCACTAGCTCTACTGTCCTCAACATCACTGTTCTCACTGTTTTCAGAGTTGCTCCTGTGATCCATTGCACAGAAATTCCAGTGGGGTGCTATCAGTGGTGCTGAACTGGATTACACATTTCCTCACAGTAGGTACTACCTTCTTTGTGGGCACTGAATAATTAAGGGTCCATTGTTTTCCAAAGCAGCAAGCTCGGATATTAGCTTCTAAATTTATCTTTCCAGTGAAACAGCACGATGACTCCAAACATAAATAGCTATATTCAGTCCAACTTCCTGAACTGTGATGATTTAGCTGATAATTGTGATCACTGGGTCTCTCCATTTCTCCCGATTTCCTTGTCCTTTGCTGTGCTGAATTGCTCCTGATTGATGTTCTCCTTCCTTGTCTATACTGCACCAGCTCCAGGAAACTCCAAAATCACTGTATACTCTACAGTCTCACTAACATCTGCTCTTAGCTAGCTTGACTTCAATGCGTAAAGAGGCAAGTGATGGGTGGTTTAAATCAGCCATCTTTCAAAAGTACTTTCAATAAATTCCCTTTGCATGCATGTGTACTTTCTCAGTTCTCTATTACACTGAAGATCCCAAGATCTCTTTAGTGTCTCCAATAGTCTTCTCTCAAGTCAAATAGCCTATATCCACACTGACAACTACTTTTACACAAACATATAAACATTAAAAATTAGACCTACATATGAGAGGGAAAATATAATGTCTCTTTGAATCAGGTTACTTCACTTAATATAATACTTTCTACTAAAATAATATTTAATTACATTATTAAATATAATGTATTACACAGAGTTTGTTTTAGCATTATTCATAAGTATAGCAATTTTCAGACTATGGGAAATGTTACTCTTTTGTATATACATACATATACACATATGCACACATACACACACACAGACGCCTATTGACTCACATAAACACCCCAAATTTCAAGAGCTGGAAGCTTGAACCTCAGTGTGATAATGCTGAATTTGTTTTCCTTCCCTGTTTCCAACATTTTGAGGCAAAGTTTTGCTAAGAATCCCTGATTTCTCTATAATTATGAACCTTCTTCCTCCATCTTCTGAGTTCTAGATGATAACCATGCACCACTATGCTTGACAGTGGTGGGCATTTGAATAGCTGTTTTTTTGTTTGGTTGTTTGGTTGTTTGGTTTTTTGGTTGCTTTTTTTCTTTTTTTATCTTTTTTTTTTTTTTTGACAGAAAAATATTAGGATCCTAGGATATGAATGTCCCAAGTTATTAACATTTATCTTGTTGACTGAATTAACTCTTGATAGACAACATTTTACTTCACAAGCAAGAGCAGTCCAGTTTCCATTTTTGGCTTACTGTTTCTATATATATCATCTATCTGCCTCATACAGTGTTTCACTATGACATCTTCTTCCATGTTGTCACACCCAAAGGAGGACTCACTGAAGGTCATAAAAGGCTGGCTCTTGGACTTTTACCCTTCAAACCAGTAAACTAAACCAATTTCTTTGCTCATAAAGTGTATAAAGTAGGAGACAATGCAGGTATGGCCTGGAAGTCTACGTAGCACGCTGCAGTTTTAAACAAGAAGCATGGTACTCCACGATTCTGACTATTCCTAAAATCAGAACACTGAATTCTGAAGTAGCTTGAGTAGCAGGTAGCTGGCCTGCAGACAAATCTGCACTCTTCACATCTCTTTTTTTGTGGTTCATACCCTAGTAATTTGAGTTCTCACTGTTCAATGGGAGGTAATGTACTAACCAATCACAGCTGATGTGCTTCCACTATGTAAGCGGTTGCTCACATGCAATAAAACAAATATTCTTCCCTGAAACTGCCTCCAGAGCACTCATCTCTGTTCCTTTTACCAACCCACGAGTACCGCAGTCTTCCTGGGGGTCCCTCTGTAAGGAGAGGAGTACTGGACCTCAGATATTTTGTTTTATCAACAAAGAATGGATCAGAATATTATTCAGTTACTGTTCATATATTTTTTCAACCTTGGCAGCTTCAGAATTAATAAGAAATATCACTGTGGGTGATAACGTAAATAATGTACAATCCTTCCATACTTTAGGACTTTCTGACCCTCAATAGCTACTCACAAAGCTTCTCTTTGTTTTTTTATCAACAAAGTAAATGTTTGCAATGTTTCATTTTGACAGCATGCATTCTACTTTACCAACCTCCCCTTTAACTTTTCTGAATTTTCTATGATAATGTTCACTCTTTTTATGCTCACATCTGTGAGTTTTAATGAAGGCAAAATTGCACACCCAACAGCACAATGTCATCTCGTACAACATAATGATTCCATCATTCCCCAAATGTGCTTGAACAGTTTCATTCCCAAATTAGCCTTGTCTAGCCTCATCCTTGTAAATCACCTTTTTTTGCCATTCTCATTGAAAGTCATTAACCTGTGTTCTGCCACTGTAACTTTTCATTTCATACATTATATTAATTAAATTGTACAGTGCTTAGAGTTTTGAATCTATCTCCTTTTACTAATTAAATATATACGAGATTTCACATGTTCATGATATGCAGCAGCAGATTTCCTTTATTATGAATCATCATGACATTGTTTATTTATGCCACACTTTTATCCGTTTACCTATGGAAGAGCAATGCCAATCTTTTAGATATTTAGTATGATACAACCTGCTGTTATAAATTCTCATACTTTTGCAAGAAGAAAACATTTATAGTACACATGAAAAACATTTGAGAGGAGCTCATGAAATGTCACAATGGGTTAAAGTCTTATATAATGAAGGGAACATGAGTTTGAAGCCAAATCACCTGGTTAAAACCTGGGACATTCTGTAAATATAGAGCGAAGATGTATATTCTGTAGGCTTATTGGCTGGGCTGTCTTTGTCTTAGGGATCCTATAGCTGCAAAGAGAAACCATAACCAGAGTGACTCTTTGTCGTCGTCATCGTTGTCGTCGTCGCTGTCATCATCATCATCATTTACATTCCAGCCATTGTCTCCCTCCCAGTCCCCTCTCCAGGAGTACCTCATCCCATTCCACCTCCCACTTGCCTCTGGGAAGGTGCTCCTTCCCCCCCTTCTCGAGGATTAGGCCTATCTTCTTCCACTGAGGACAGACCAGGCAGTCCTCTGCTATATGTGCTTGGGGCCTCAGACCAGCCCATGTGTGTTGGCTTTCTGGGAGCTCCCTGGGATCCTGGTTAGCTGAGACTGCTAGTCTTCATGGGGTTGCCCTTCCCTTCAACTTCTTCAGTCTTTCCCCTAATTCAACAGGGGTCCCCAAATTTAGTCTAATGGTTGAGTTTAAGTATCAGTCACTTGCTGGTGAGCTTCTCAGAGGAGAGCAATGCTAGGCTCCTTCTGGAATCACATCATAGCATCATTAAATGTGTCATGTCTTGGTGCCCCATGAGATGGATCCCAAGTTGGTCCTGTCATTGGACGATATGCATTTCCTTCAGTCTCTTCTCTATTTTTGTCCCTGCAGTTCTTTTAGACAGGAACAGATTTAGGTCAAAAAATTTTGACGGGGGTTAGCGACACTTACCCTCCACTTGAAGCCCTGTATTTTTACTGGAGAAGGACTGTTTGAGTTCCCTCTCCCCATTATTGGCATTTTGTCTAAGGTCACATGCATTGAGTTCTCAGATCTCTCAGCTCCAAGGTCTTTGGGACTTTTTAGAGGGTTCCCCTGCCTCCCAGTCCCCAAGGGCTGCATATTTGCATTCATTCTCCTGGCCTTCTAGCGCCTCTCCTGTCCCACCACTCATACCTGATCATGTTCCCCTTTTCACCTCTCTCACCTGTTCTACCCAGATCCCTCCTTCTTCTGCCTCCCCTGACAATTTTCTTCCCCTTCTACTTAGGACTGAAGCCTCCTCACTTAGGCTTTTTTGTTTGTTATACTTCTTACAGTCTGTAGATTTTATCCTAAGAATTCTATACTTTTTGGTTACTATCCACTGATCAGTGAGTACATACATTGCATGTCCTTTTAGGTCTGAGATACTTCACTCAGAATGATATTTTCTAGTCCTATCCTTTTGCCTGCAAAACACATGATGTCCTCATTCTTAATTACTGAATACTATTCCGTTATTCAAATGAACCACATTTTCTGAATCCATTCTTTGGTTGAGGGACATCTAGGTTGTCTCTGGCTTCGGGCTACTAAAATTCTGCAACTATGAACATAACAGAACACTTGATCCTGTGGAACAAGGGTTGGTGTCTTTTGGGTATATATCCAAGAGTTGTATAGCTGGGTCTTCAGGTAGATCTATTTCCAATTAACTGAGGAACCACCGATTGATTTCCAGAGTGGCTGTACCAGTTTGCAATCCCACCAGCAATGAACAAGTGTTCCTTTTTCCACATCCTCGCCAACATGTGTTGTTACCTGAGATTTTATCTTAGCCATTCTGCTTGGTGTAAGGTGGACTCTCATTTCATTGTCTTTTTGATATACACTTCCCTGATAACTAAGGATTTTGAAGGTTTTTTTTTTTTTTTTTTTTTTTTTTTAAGTGCTTTGTGGCCTTTCAATATCCCTCTGTTCTGAATTTTCTGTTTAGCTTTCTACCCCATTTTTAATTGGTTTATTTGGTTTTTTGGAGGTTAACTTCTTGAGTTTGTCATATATTTTGGATAGTAGCCCTCTATGGGATGTAGGGTTAGTGAAGATTTGTCCCCAATCTGTAGGTTGCCAATTTGTCCTATTGACTGTGTCTTTTGCCTTACCGAGGCTTTCAGTTTCATGAGGTTCCATTTATCAATTATTGCTCTTAGAGCCTGAGCCATTAGATTTCTGTTCAGGAAATTTCCCCCTGTGCCAATGAGTTAGAAGCTCTTTCCCACTTTCTCTTCTATTAGATTCAGTGTATCTGATTTTATGTTGAGGTCCTTGATCCACTTGGACTTGAGCTTTGTGCAAGGTAATAAATATGGATCTATTTTCATTCTTCTACATATAGACCAAGAAAGAAATTAGAAACAGCACCATTCACAATACCCACAAATAGTATTAAATATCTTGGTATAATTTATACCAAGCAAATGAAAGACTGCATAACAAGAACTTCAAATCCCTGAAGAAATAATTCAGTGAAGACCTCAGAAGATGGAAAGATCTCCCATGTTCATGGATTAATGTAGTGAAAATAGCCATCTTCCCAAAAGCAATCTACAGATTCAATGCAATCCCCATCAAAATTCCCACACAATCCTTCACAGACATCAAAAGGGATTCTTAACTACATATAGAAAAACAAAAATTCCAGGATAGCCAAAACTTTTACCAACAATAAAAGAACTTCTGGGTAGAACCACCAATCCCTGTCCTCTAGCTGTACTTCAAAACAACAGTGAAAATGACTGCATGGTATTGGTACAGAGACAAACAGGTTGATCAGTGGATATAGTTGAATACCCAGAAATAAATCCACACCCCTATGGATACTTGATCTTTGACAAAGAAGCCAAAAAGATACAGGGGACAAAAGAAAGCATCTACACAGCAACTCTTATAAAGAAAATCTTTATTGAGGCTGGATTTCACTACAAAGGTTTAGTATATTATCATCAAGGCCAGAAGCTTAACAGCAAGCAGGCAGACATGATGATGGAGAGGTAACTGAGATTTCTATTTCTATATCCACAGGCAGTAAGAAGTGAGAGTGACACTGGGCCTGGCTTGAGTATCTTAAATTCCAAAGCCAACTTGCAGTGAGCTACTATCTTTTTTTCCAACACGGTCAAACTTTTTAACAGTACCACTCCCTATGGACCTATAGGCACCATTTTTGTTCCAACCAGTACAGACTTGTTAACTTTGAAAGCTCGGTTATTATAAGAAGCCATGCTTTAAAAAATAGGAAGCAGACAGACAGATAAACAGAGAGACAGAGAGGCAGAGAGACAGACAGACACAGAGAGACAGGGTATCTTATAGCCTTCTTAGTTTATATATATATATTTTGCTGAATTTCCCTGGTGTATTAAGATGTTTACTTTCATTTTAGTTTTGTTTTGGTCTTTGAAACAGGCATTTCTAATAGAGTTCAACCAGGTCTTGAGTTGATGCCAGGTATGAGTGGTTTTCTTTTTATTTCTCCTACTTGTATTTTCTTTAAAATCTTTCATAACTACTGAGCATGTAGTAATCTGCAAATTGAAAATATATAGCCCCAGTTATCTTCAAACTGTTACCAGAAAAATATTGCATAAAGTATACTCAGTCCACTTTTCTTTCCATTTGTGATTCTACTTTTGCCATTTAACTGTAAAAATTACTTCCTAGAATTTCAGAAATATTTTTCTAAAAGATTTCACTAAATGATATTTTTATAAAAGATGTTTTAATGGTGCATTTAGCTGATTTTCTTTATTATTTCAGTATTAGAAATGAAATTTCTTTTTTGTATTTTTCCTTTTGATTTTTAAAAATTTATGAATATACAGTCTTTCTAATATCTAGTGAAAGAATTATATTTGTTTCATTGAATTTCATTGAATTTATTAGACCACATTTATAGACATTCAGGCATAACAAAGGTATGCCCATTCAACAGCTTCCACTGCACTGCCTTATGTATGCATTCTCACTCAGCAGTACAGTTTTCTGATTTCCTCACCCATGAAGTAGACCTTCAGCACAACATTTTACCTCGTGGCTTATTCAATCCAAAAGTTTGTTTGTTTGTTTGTTTTTTCTACTTTTAGAAAACTCTTTCTCCTAACTCTTTCTATTAAAACTTTAAAAAAATAATTCAATTCAATATATTTTTGAAATGTTAGTAAAGATTTTGTTAAGCAATTTGAGGAAAATACACATGTATTTTATTTTGTTTACCAATCCCTAACATATTATACTCCTATGAGTTTTTTATGGCTTATTTTATCCACTAAGATTTAAAAGATCTAAACAGAAAATTGTTAAATTAAGTAGTTGTAAATATATATGTAGGTATATGTATTTTTGAACGCTTTTAAATGGTTCCATATCTTTTTTGTTACTATGTATTTGTGTGATGTTTCTGTGTTTTAATCTTGCATTCTGTCATTAAATGGCCTTCTATATTAATTTTTAGGAACTCTGGAAACATTGTAATATATTTTTATGTAAAATATTTACTATAAATTAACATTTATTACAGATTTTAACATAATCTGTACATTTTATCACGAATTACACTTGGTGGAATATATACTATCCTATTGATCAAAAGTGATGATATATTCCTATCTTAACAATATAGATAACAAACATTCAAATTTCACTATAAAGTACAATGATAATTATAGATATCTTAATTTTTTGTATATTTATTTTAATATAAGCTATTGTTACATAAGGGATTTTTTTCTTTCTTCATATTTTCCTGATCTGCTGAATCATAGTTTTTATTCACCAGACAGTCTGGTAAGATTAACTAGTTTAGTTCTCAAGTCTTTAGTAATGCTTCTATGATTAGAATGAACCCTGTTTAGTTATTTTGTGTAACTAACTAAATTTGATACTAACTTTCAATTTTCTTTTTTTTTTTTTTTTTTTTGGGGGGTTTTCGAGACAGGGTTTCTCTGTGTAGCCCTGGCTGTCCTGGAACTCACTCTGTAGACCAGGCTGGCCTCGAACTCAGAAATCCGTTTGCCTCTGCCTCCCGAGTGCTGGGTTTAAAGGCGTGCGCCACCACCGCCCGGCAACTTTCAATTTTCTAATGCTTTGTTGTAGTTATTTTTGTTTAATTTCCTAAGATTAAGATGTTTCTTTTATGTCTAGATTTTTCATACCAGAGTAACATGGTTTCGTAAAATGCATTGAATCAGATATCATATTCTTGTTTATTTTGGAAGAAATTTTGGTAAGTTAGGTGTCATTTATAACTTTTTGGAAAAACAAAATGAAGTGAAGAAACCAATGCTAAGACATTAGCTTTGTATGGAGTAGTAAATAAATTTAGTTTTCTTAATGATAATATAAATAATTGTTCATATCATGTATTTTGTTTACTTGTTTTTAACTTTGTTTCTATTAGTATTGGAAAACCTTCTCTGTTTCTACTAAGTGGCTTAGGAGCAAAATCATTTGATGCTTATTAGGGTTTTTTTTTGTCTTGTCTTGTTTTACTTTCATTTTTAAAATACATAATTGCAAGGAAATATTTTTAAGTTCTTGTGGAGCTGGATTGGTTCATAAAGTTTCTGCTATGAAAGCTTAAAGACCTGAATTGGATCCCACCTAAAACTGGCAGGCAATTTTACTAGTCAAAAGGCATGTTTTGTTTGACAGTTTCTCAGTGAAATCTGAGGGAAAAAAAAGTTCATGATTTGGCAGGAAGGAAGGCAATTTGATGCATATCTTTGGAATTCCTTTTCTGTGGCCTATTCTCTGTTCGTTTGGCACTCAAACATCTACAACCAAATCAGATTTGATCTTCACCTCTACTCTTGCAATCACCTTCTGTTTTCTGGTACCTCCAGACATGTTGTTTAAGGTTTGAATGAGCTCAATCTGCTGTTTACCTCTGTACTTTCTTCTGTTCTAAGACGAAGATAATAATGATGATGGTGGTGATTACTATTACTATTACTACTACTACTAATACTATTAGTATTAGTATTATTTCTAGACACAGTTTCTATGTATAGCCTTGGCTGTCCTGGAACAGGCTGTGCAAATCAGACTGGTCTCAAAGTCAGAGATCTGCCTGCCTTTGCATAAACATTAAATTATGATTAATTGATGCATAGTTCAATGCAAGAGATAATTATGTCTTTTAAAAATAAATAACATTTTATTTACATCCTTGGTTAAAATCATTCAATAAAAATAAAACCAAATAAGAAATATTTTTTACATAATTAACATCTGCTATTATATTTAAAGACCCCCAAAACATAAAGAAAGCATTATAAATGTTCTTAAAAATAAAACTTATTCACCAAAACAATAAAATGAACATGATAAAAGAAAAAAATCAATGGTGAATATTATTTCATCACAGCATTTCCAAACAAAAAGCAAAGTATATTTAGAATCTCACTTGTCTTGAAGAAATAACTTAAAACACTTATTTACCAAATTTAAATAATATACACAGAAAAGTTTCTTTCCAAATTATTTTTTAAAAATTTAATGTGCTGGAAAATTAATAAAATATGTAACTCAGTAAAGATAATACTAGCAAAAATTATTAGGTGGTACTAAATTATAAACATCCTAAGTCTGGTATTTAAACATCTACTAATACATAATCATCAAACAAACTATTCGAAAAGCTATTTAGTATTCAGTCTTTTTAGTGGGGAGTTAACAATATGCTAGTACAAGCATGAAATTACATGATTTTCCTGGACTGAAACTCACCACTATTTAATCACTGGTATTATCCTTTAAATTCACAACACATAAACATCAAGAATAGCTGATTACAGGGCTGGAGAGATGGCTCAGTGGTAAAGAGCACTGACTGCTCTTCTGGAGGTCCTGAGGTCAAATCCCAGCAACCACATGGTGTCTCATAACCATCTGTAATGAGATCTGATGCCCTCTTCTGGTGTGTCTGAAAACAACTACAGTGTACTTACATATGATAAATAAATAAATCTTTGCACTGGAGCGAGTAGCAATAGCTGATTAAAAACCAAGCAATAACTACGTGTGAAATCTCAAAGGGTTCAATGACAGATGCGGTTCTAGATGTTTCCCTTCACTCACGTGACAAAATAACCTACAGTTAATCTAACAAGTTTATGTTCCTCATAACGATACCATAATATCACCATTCAATTACTCGCTGAGAAAATCAACCCCAAATGCACATAGATTTATAATGTCTATCCTTGTTCATCTGTGATAGGAAGAAGATGCAGCATTAAATTTTAAAAGAGCCTATTAGTGAGCAGCAGAAATGAAGGCTTTTATCCACATTTATTTCAATGCAAATGTTGTACTGTTTTGGTTATATAAAATAACATTTTAGTACATTATTATAATGTTTTAATATAATAGTTTTTATCTGAGATGGAAAGATAGTAAGTGGGTCATCCATTAGAAATGATTCCTTTTTGTTGTTGTTGTTTTCTGTTTGTTTATTTGTTTTATTAAGACCTGAGTTAGGTTCCCAGTATCTCTGTCAGTTGGTTCACAACCACTTGTAACTCTATCTTGAGAGGATCTAACTTCTCTGTGGACACAGTAGTCCTATGCACCTATTTACACACAGATACACAAACATTACTTTTTATAAAATTAAATTATAAAGTTAAAAACAATTTTGTGTCTCTTGCCACTTTGGTTACCATTTAATATAACTACATATCGTGATTTTTCCATTGATGTCTAGAAACGAGAATTCATAATACAGTAGATGTGAAGTAACTCTGAAAAAGAAAATTTTCTTTATTGTTATAGCATATTATTTAATAAATATATACGTACTTGTATTTGTGTGTTTAATATCACCAGAAATTTTGTATTCAGAGCAGAAAAATCTATAGGGAAAATATAGGAACCTTAAAAAACTGCATGCAAGATTCAGATTCAGATTCAGTTCTTTGTTCAAATAAAGTACAGTAACTGCAAATCCTGCCATAGTTAATTTACCTATTAAGAATGAGGGCATCATGAGTTTTGCAGACAAATGGATGGAGCTAGAAAACATCATCCTGAGTGAGGTATCTCAGGCACAAAAGTACATGTATAGTATGGACTCATTAATAAGTGGATATTAGTCAAAAATGTATGGACTACCCAGAATACAATCCACAGAACTCAAGAAGGTTAACAAGCCAAAGGGCCCAAGTGAGGATGCTCCAATCTCACTTTGGGAAGGAAAAGAAAGCAGAGAGCAGAGGGAAGGAGGGATCAGGGTGGGAGAGGGGAGTGTGAGGGTAAAAGCAGAACATGTTCAGGTATTGGGGAGGGGTAGCTCCGAGGACTAGCAGAATGAATGGAAATATGCAATCTAGGTAGGTGGAGGTGGGGAGATCCTCTAGAATATACCAGAGACCAGGGAGGTAAGAAAAGCTCAGGACGAAAAGAGAGGTACCTTAGTTGAAATCCCCAACAGTGGAAAGAGGGAACTTCTAGAATCTACACCCAGTAGAAATACAGGGCTTCAAGTGGAGGGATGGGGTTGCCATCCCACAGGCAAAAACTCTGACCCAGAATTTTACCTATCTAAAAAACCTGCAGGGACAAAAGTGGAGAAGAGACTGAGGAAAAGGAGGTCCAGTGACAGCCCCAAATTGGGATCCAGCTCAAGGGGCGGCTCCAAGACCTGACACTATTACTGATGCTATAGTGTGCTTACAGCGTGGCTGCCCTCCTAGAGGCCCAACAAGCAGTGGCCTAAGACAGAAGCAGATACTTACACTCAACCATTGGACTGAAGTCTGGAACCCCTGTGGTTGAATTAGGGAAATGCTGGAAGAAGTTGAGGAAAACAACCCCATAGGAAGACCAGCAGTCTCACCAAACCTGGGCCCCTGAGATCTCTCAGACACTGAGCCACCAACCAGGCAGCATACACTATCTTGTCTGTGGCCCTGGACATATACACAGCAAAGAACTGCCTGGTCTGGTCTCAATGGGGAAAGAAGCATCTAACCCTTGAAAGACTTAAGGCCCCAGGGAATGGGGAGGCTGGCTGGGTTGTGGGGTGTGCAGGGGTAGGGTTTGCGGTCATCCTCTTGGAAATGGGGTAATAGGAATGGGATGAGAAACTGTTGGAGGGATAACATGTGAGGGATAACAATTGGACTGTACAAAACATGATTAAAATTAATTAAAGAAAAAGAAAAGGAAAAAAGGAAGGAAAAGGCACTGCTGTGAAATTTGAAAAGTTACCTTCAGAGATTCTTAAGTCTTCTCTGTGGTAGCCTTCTCTATTGACTTCTGAAGTGAGTTTCTTGTACCAAGAGCTGTAGTGGAACCCAGCATGCCTGGTACAGTCTCCTGCTTTCCTTTTAAAAGAGTTGGGAGACTTGATTGCCTTTTAGTATTTGTTTCCATGGAAAACATAGTGAGGTGTGCCCTGTGTAGACCTGTAGTTTTGCTATAATACAGCAACCTACTGGGAATGCACATTCAAATGCCACATCTAGCCAGGCTGCAGGAGAATGGACCTCAATGAACTATAAAGGGACTGAAAAAAATAAATAAACCAGACAGACTCAGAGACACACAGGGATATTGGGATTGGGTGGTTTAGGATCTCTAATGGAGAAACCACAGTGCCCTAGAAGCTCAATATGTTTCATATATATAACTGTGAACAGAGGGATGGATTATTGCATACAACTGATTAAGGAGACAGTGTTACAATATATGGATGAACAAGAAGGCAATTTAATTTAATATACCCACAGCAATTTGGCTGCTCTGGAAAGGGATCACATTCAAAGACCTTCTAGGTCTGTGTGATGTAGCCGGAATACATACAAGCCTTTAAACTTAGGAGATAGAGGCAAGAGATCTGTGAGTTCAAGGATAGCCTGGTAAAAAGCATGTTTATGTTTCAGGTAGAGAAAAGCTTAGGTCCAGGAGAGGTACTACATGCCTTTAATTCCAGCACTCAAGAAGCACCTGAGAGATAGTGCATGTGGTTGGGGTCATAGAAGTTCAGTGGCTGGCAATTCAGTTCATGGAGTTCAGAGGCAATTTTTACTGGGACAGTTTTACAGGCAGGTTGCAGAAAGACTAATCCAGAAGATTAGAACAAATTGCCAGAGTTAGTTTGACATCAAGCAGAGCTATTCCATGAAGAACTGGGAAAAGCAAGATTTCATCAGTCAGTTTGGAAGGAGTTTGGGCCAGAACAGCTGAGTTGAACCAGCCAGTCAGAGTTCAGAAAGAACTGGAAAGGGTGAGCTTATTCAGCAGTAAGCCTCCAAAATGACAATTAAATCAGGTGAAGAAAAGTTGCTTTTACAGCAATGTTTATAATATGAAACTGAGCCAAATGGGTGCGTTGAGCTGATCTTGATAGAGGCAGTTTTGGCAGAGAAGCAGTCTTCAGGCTATAAAAATAGAATAGTGAAAGCTTTGGTGGACATCTTCGGAACACGTTATTAACATTTGCAATCAGACCAAGAGGAAGGGTTTTGACATTTCCCCATTTCCCCAAGCCTACCCCACAGAAACTGTTGACATTTTCCTATGAGGCTGTGCCTTGGAGCCCTTGACATGGCTGTGCTCATGTCAACATCACAAATTCAGTCAGTCAGTACTTCACTTACTCAGGGCTTCTTCTGCTCACTACAATCATCTTCTTAAATCAAAATGGTCATTCTTCTCTAATGACCTGAGAAAAGTCACTGCATGGGAAGATTTGAAAAACACTGCACTACATGTTTAAATAATGGCTATAAATTACACAATTTTTCCTAATTCATTGAAGATCTGAAGTTTTATATTCCGTGAATACTAGAATGACAGAGGAGGACTGTTAGATCCTAATAGTAGTAGGTAAAGTTTGCCATAATACACTATTATTTTCATAAATTACCCTTGTGTTACTTCAAGAAAAAGATATGTAGGCTTGTTTATGTAATGTACTAGTATGACACAGTTTTAGGATACATTAATCTTTATTTTGAGACATTGACATTATCTTAGAAATTCAGTTTTATTAATATTTTATAGGTTTTAAAGAGGTGTTGAGGGCTTAATTTTTGCAGAAGTTGAATTTCTTTCACATTAGTTATCTTTTTATGTAAATGCTAAGCATGTTTGGTCTTCCATTTAGATTCCACAGGCATAAATAAAAACACTTAAGTATAAATAGATAGTTTAAGAAATAGAAATTTTGGGCTAAAGAGTTGGCTCAGTGATTAAAGCAATTCTCATTGTTGTGAAAGACCCAGGTTTGATTCCTAACACCCATGTAGAGTACAGAACCTATTTGAACACCAAACATATAATATGGTACACAAGTATAAACATTTGAAATAATAAAACCAAATACTTTTTATTTATTTATTTATTTTTATTTTTTATTTTTTATTTTTATTTTTTTCGAGACAGGGTTTCTCTGTGTAGCCCTGGCTCTCCTGGAACTCACTCTGTAGACCAGGCTGGCCTCGAACTCAGAAATCCGCCTGCCTCTGCCTCCCGAGTGCTGGGATTAAAGGCATGTGCCACCACTGCCCGGCATAAAACCAAATCTTAAAAATTATTTATAAAACAAGAGATAGGGAAAATATTTAACCTATTTATTAAGCTGTTTCTTCTGGTATCTCTAATGTTTTGTGATGGGATATGGTAGTTTCCTCTATTCAGCTGAAATTGTAGCAATTCTATTTTCTCTATTTAGTATTGTAAAATATAATAGTATATATAATGAACAAAGTTCTTTCAAGGATATCTGAGATTAAAGACATAATTCTAATTACATGCTTAAAGCAAATGCTCTTTCTCAGGTTAAGGGTTGCTTCCATATTCCTCCCAATCAGTGAATCACGCAGCAGGTATCTATCTCCCTTGCTGATTCTGTACAATTTACCTCTCATAGGAAGTAGGTCAGAAAACATCATGACTTTTTCCTTCCTGCTAGCCAGCACATTTAAAGCACTCATTTGGGGATCTATGACCAAGTATATAGTTCTGAATATCAACTCTAAGCATTGGACTTAATGCATATGTGATTTCCTTCAAAAGTTAATAGGTCCACTGTGTTCAGCAATGTTAACTCCACAATAGGTAGGGAATCCATATTACAGGTGTGTTTAGAATAAAGAAATTGGTGTCAGCAACAAACTAGCCATATTGAAACTGTTCATTCATAAGTAGTCCAGAGCATGTAGTCATAATGTGATTATGCAAAATACACCTAATAATCAAAGGACAGATTAAGAAAGGAAAGAATTTGAGCATAGTAGTTCTTTAAAATCCACATGGTGACTCTTTCAAAACATTTACTTATTATTCACATATGCATATGTGTTTTGATCAAATTCAGCCCCACTCCCTTCCGCCAATTTATCCAGATTGCCTCACTGTTTTCTCTCAAATTCATATTCTTTCTTTTTCTTTTCTTGCTTTATTTTTGTAATTTAATAACTGTTGAATCCATTGGGTGATACCTGTATGTAGATGAGTGTGGGGTCATCTACTGAAGCAGGGGTAGCCTTTCAGCACCCAGATCTCATAAAAAATGACACTTTTGTCTTATGTAGCCATCAACTGTTAATAGCTCCTTAGATGGGATGGGATTTCAAGAGTTCTTCTTCCACTCATGTATATACTGGTTCATTCAACTTTGTTCAAATCTTGTGGGTGCGTTCAAAGTCCCTGTGAGTTTACATGCTCAATTGGGCTGTCATGTTCTGTATATGTTATTTCAGTGCAGACATCTAATCCCTTCAGCTTTTACAATCTTTCTACCCTCATTTTATGTACTATCCTTGAGAATTGAAGGTAGAAAATGTTATCTAAATTTCTGATTTGTAACTGTTAAGTCCACTTTCTCTGCATATTGATGGGCTATGGTTCTCTATATCAATCACCATCTAATTGGGAAAAATGAAGAAGTTTCTGAGGGTTAAGAAATGAAATAATCTATGGCTATAAAGGTTTGACATGGGTATTGGTGCAGTTTAATACTATATTCAATCATAAAAAAAACCCGACAACAAGAACATTAACAACAAAAACATAACAAGACATGTTTGTCCCAAGCAATGGTCTTTCATCCGGTTAATAAGAGCAGGCATGGGTTCCATTTTGTGAAGTGGACTTGAAATTAGTTCAGAAAGTTGTTCATTCCCCAAAGCCCCATGACATTTGTGCCATTACTGCAGTAGTGGGCATATATTTCCAAGAGAGTTGTTAGTATAGATCACCGTGTTCTCACCTGGATAAGTCTCTTAATTTCTTCCATTCCCCCCATAACATAGAAACTTTGAGGACTAGAAAATCATGATCAATCTTCCAGATGAATACCAGCTTAATTATTCCATATGCTGTGTTTCAGGTATGTAGTATCAAAAACAAAATACAAAACAACAACAAAAATCCCAAGAACTTATAATCAAGATGGAAATTTTTAGACGGGTGTACTTATGAGCAACTAAAAATGAACTAACTCATATCTGACAGTGTGTAATTTATTTGGCAGCCTATGTTGACTAGAGGAAGAATTTTTCACCCCTTTGTTGAGAAACAGCAACTAAACCTATTTTACATATGTATTTTAGGAAGTTTATATGGTAATAGTTTTCCACATGGCATTTTTTAAAAGTACTTAATGTTAGTTTTTCTTTCTATTCTCCTCCCTGTACTCTGATCTTCCATCTCTTATTCATTTTAGCCCTCTCTGTCCGATTATTTCATTTTCTTCTCTATTGTGGTCTCCTTCAATTTAAATTACTTATGGACATTTATTGGATTATTTCCTTCTGTGAGTGTTCCAACTTGAGCACACATATATAAAGATGCAAAGCTACCAACCACATATGAAAGAAAACTATTTGTATTTGTGGATTGGAATTCTTGAACTCAGAATGATGGTTTGAAACTTCAGCCATTGAATTCCATAAACTCTTTATAATAATCCATTATGTACATGGACATTTCACAGTATTTATCTTACCAATCCATGTATCTGAATGTTTTTCTGTCTTCTGATATCTTCTTCAATTTCTTAGTTTCCATTGTCCATGTCTTTTTTTTTTTTTTCTTTTTCTTTTTTTTCCAGACAGGGTTTCGCTGTGTAGCCCTGGCTGTCCTGGAACTCACTCTGTAGACCAGGCTGGCCTTGAACTCAGAAATCCACCTGCCTCTGCCTCCCAAGTGCTGGGATTAAAGGCGTGCGCCACCACTGCCCGGCTTTGTCCATGTCTTATATTGTGCGTGTGTGTGTGTGTGTGTGTGTGTGTGTGTGTGTGTGTGTGTGTTTGTATAGCATTATGTATTTAACAAGCATGCATACAGCTTGCTAGGTAGATTATAGCACAATATGTTTCTCTGAACCCAATCAAAAGACAGTTATTGAAAACTTTGCTGGCATAAAGGCTAGGTAATGTGTATCTGTAGTTTTGTATATCAATAAATATTTTATATGTGGTTGATCTGGGGGCAGAAATTTTCCCCCTCTGGCTTATGAAATGATTGAAAATGTTAAAATGATATACATTCTAGTAAACTTTTCTGTTAAATAGATCTCTGAATTTTGTTATTTTTTTTTTTTTTGAATAACCTTGCCAAGGAAGATAAGATGCTACAGCAAATCATAGCTATTGTCATGGTAGCTTCTGACTTAGTAAACAATAGGCTATTAGAAATAAACAGTAACAGCAAAGTCATAAATGTAAATCTGCATTCTAATTTGGCTAAAAAGCACCACAGAAAATCTGTGTGTCAGTTTTTTAACTGTTAATTTTACCCTCACTCACACTTAGTCAATAGAAATGGGCCTTTCCTCATTCTATGAGATAACATAATTTGGTGACATGCACATCTGCATTGTAACAATTCATGATATCAGCATTCTTTCCTCTCTAGAATTTTCCTGGCATGCTGCTTTATATCATCTTTGACTTTATCAAGGAGAGTTAGTGCAGGCAATCAGCCTTTCTTTTCATACCTTTCTTTATCTTTCCCTATCTTTGTTTTCTTCTTTCTCTCCTACCATGCATCTCTCCCTCTCCTCTTATGCCTGTCTTCTACCAAATGCTCTTTCTTATAGTAGCTGAAATGTTGAGTAAAAAGAGAGAAACCAGAAACACTAGAGAAGCTAACAAGGTTCAATCAAACAAGTTCTCTTTACTTTTCAGTTTATTTATTGTTATTGTAGTATCTGTTCAGGAGTCCAATAAATAAATTTATAATATATGTGGTGTATCTAAATGTCTGCATCGTTTTCTGTATGCACCATTGGTGATGCTATAGAACATTTGGGAATATATTTACCCCACACCTTACTGCAGAGCTAAACTATGCCACTTACACATCTCAGACTTAATTAACTCAAAAATTGAATTCTAAGAGGGTCCGGATTCTCTTCTGATAAAAGGAATGCAGACTTGCATCATCACATCCACAAGAATTGAAAGGAAAAAATGATAAAATCAAGAGTCCAATGATAATAGAGCAGTTACTTACCATTACTCTCTCTTAATAAATATTACAAGCTATCACTTCTCCTTTTCAAATTGACAGGTCAAGTTCCAACAATTTGCTTGATGTATACCCATGATAGTAGTGGAAATCCATCTTTCTCTGTTATTTGTGAATACCTTTGCCACTGTTGTAATTCTCTGACCAGTTATGACATAATATAATGTAACCTTGGGTGTTACAATGGACCACTTAATCCCATAGATATTCTAAATGTTCTATTAATCAGCTAAGAGATCTTTAGTCTTCGTTTTTTCTTTTTTTAAATTGAAAACCTAGTTTTTCAAACAATATATTCTGATTATGGTGCTCTATTTCTTCTGTCCTTCCCAACCCACACAAAACCACACTTCTTTCTCTCTGTCATTAGAAAATAAACAGGCATCTAAAACAAACAAACAGGCACACAGACAGGTGTTTTTAAAAAAGAAGGCAAAAAACAAACAAGCATTAAGAAAAAAGGCCAAAGAAAAAGCCCAAGAAACATGTACAGGTTCTGAGACACATGTACATACTGAAAAAGGACCCATAAAAACAAAACCGGAAACCAAAATATATGAGCAAATGATCTGTAGGGTAAAAGAAAAGAAAAATTCCAGAAGCATTATGGGACAAAACACCTCCAAGAATACCACTGAGTTCATTTTGTGTGGCCACGTACTGCTTGGCTTGTATACCCAGTGAGACTCCCTTCCAGAAAGCTGTTTTTTCCTTTGCAAGAGATTGTCAGTTTGTGAGCTAAGTTATAACAGATTTGTGAATAATAAAACACTTCTACTACATGTTTGTAACCTTATGTTACATCCCCAATACTGAAATAAAATAACATTGATATCTATATACTTAGGTACTAAGTTACCCTATGTCCTGTGTTCTAGTTGTAATTTTTGTTGCTGTGCATAAATACTGACCAAAGCAAATTTGGGAGAGAAAAGTGTTTATTTGACTTATATGTTACAGTCCAGTCCATCACTAGAAGAAACCAAGGCAGGATCTCAGAAACAGGAATTTCTGGAAGAATGCCATTTACATTGTTTCATCGACTGGATTTCTCAACTATATTTCTCATACAATTACAGGCCTTCCTGCCCAGGAATTAGACTGTCCACATGGGATGGGCATTCCCCCATCAATCAGCAATTGAAAAGAAGAAGAAGAAGAAGAAGAAGAAGAAGAAGAAGAAGAAGAAGAAGAAGAAGAAGAAGAAGAAGAAGAAGAAGAACAGCAACAACAACAACAACAACAACAACAACAACAACAACAACTAAAGTTCAGGTTTACTGAGGCAACACTACAGAATCATGGTACCAGTTTTTGTTTTAGTTTTACATTTTGTCGCTGCAAAAAACCACAGACCAAATAAACTCAGGTGGAGGAAGAAGCCATGCAGGAGGAACACAGGAATATGAAGGCATTAAATCAATGGGAGATGAAGTAACATTACTTACTGACTTGCTCTTCATGATATCACACCCAGTGTTCCCAGTCCTCCCACAGCAAATCAAAATCAACCAAATGGAAACAATTTCTCCTTTGAAGTTGTCACTCCCCAGGTGTGTTGACAACCAACATTAAGAATGACATTCATAAAGTTCATATGTTAGAAACTTAATCTGCAAAGCTGTAGTATTAAAAAGTGAGGACTTAAGCATTCATTTAGAAAGAAATCTCTTTCAATGGATTAGTGCCATCACTAAAGAAAGGGCTTATTAAGCACATACTTCCCATATTTCTAACCTTGTCTCTCATGCTTCTGCCTTTCATGATCCAATGACACATCAAAGTCCCTTGCTAGATGTAAATACACTATCCTCAACATTTCTAGAAATGATAAGAAATTGGTTTCTGTTCTTTACAAATTATTTAGTCATAGATATTCTTTTATACCAATACCAAACAAAATAAAACATTGAGATTCTAACATATCCCCAAAGAGCACATCTCAGACAAATTAGAGTAATTTGTCAGAGTAATCTCAGAAAAATATTGTCTTCCCATTGTGAGAATCCAAGGACAAATGCACCATGACATTCAGTCCACATAAACACCACATCACTTCTTAAAGTGAACTTAGAACATCCACCTGTAAAAAATACTTTTTTTTTCCACAGAAATATGTTGTTATGCAATTATTCATTTTATAAATTGCCAAGTAAATATTCCCTACCTCAGCATCTTATCATATAGAAAAATAGTAAAATTGAGTAATGTCACTATTATGTTCTTGTTCACAATAAGTTCCCATTTTAAAAAAATGCAATAAAATATTTCCTTCCAGGTATCCTTTTCATAAGTGTGTTGATTCTTTACAATTGCTTTTGCATGCCAGTAACAATATTTCTTAAATTTGGTATAACTTACAGAAATGAACAACACGGAACTGCGAGACAAGATATTTGCCTGTGCCTTATTCTAAACAGATTATCATTCATAACAAGTTCATTGCAGTAATATCTGAAAATTTTGATATAATTGCCAGTTAACTGCATTTGTTCCCAAGATCTAGCCAGCATAATATGAGACATTATAGTTTTGGACCATAGAAGTGAACTTATCTGCCAACCACTTTCAATCAACTGTAGCTTTTTTTGCAATTTCTCCTCTAGTGTCAGTTGAAATGCATATGCTACACCATCTCCATTAAATTCTCATCAGAACATGAGGCTGACATTGAAGCCAAGCATTTTTAATCATTATAAGAACTTGAATTGGCTTGGAATTTTAATGCTTAAAATGCACTGCAGATCTCAAAAGAATCGCATTATAGCAAAGCAAAGTTTAGCAATTTTAATTTTGTCACCTAAGCTTAGAAATAATGAGAAAGTAGAGCAGAAATGAGAATTTTGAAATGCCAGTGATGTGGAAACAAAAGGTGATTATTCTGAATTTTGTTTAGTGCAAAATGATAATCTTGTAGATGGAGTGTATGACTGCTCTAGGAATTATATGGAACAAATCCAGAATATTTTATATTGAAATTGAACACTAGAAGTACCATAAACACTTTTTATGAAATTTTGTATTTTAGCTATCACAATAAAACATTGAATTAAGACAACTAGTCAGTTATCATATTGTTAAGCTTTGGATTATTTATTTCATTAATTTATTAGTCAATAGGTTTCTATCAAGTATGTAGTTGTTATTGTTTCCTTTGTTCGCTTTAAGTTATTTTTTTATTTGTTTTATACAGGGTTTCATGTACCACAGGTAGGTCTTAATGCAGCAATTCTCAACCTGTGGGTTATAACCTTTGGATTTGCATTTGAAAAATCCTGCATATCAGATATTTACAATATGATTCATAACAGTAGCAAAATTACAGTTGTAAAAGCAAGAAAATAATTTTATGGTTGATCTTCACTATGGCATGATATGTTAAAGGGTCACGACATTAGAAAAGTTGAGACTGTTTAATAAACTCACAGTAACCCTCCCAATTCACGTCCTGAGTGTTCAGACTGCAATTTGATTCATCAACTTAGGCACTCAATTTACTAGTACAAAAATCATGTTATTGCATGAATGGATATTCTTGGTAAGATACAGACAAATATCTAACTCATTCCATATAGGGTACATATAGCGGCAGATGCTCGCAACCAACCATTGGACTGAGGACAAGGTCCCCAGTGGAGCAGTTAGAGAAAGGAATGAAGGAGGTAAAGGGGTTTTCAACCCCATAGGAAGAACAACAATATCACCCAACAGACCCCCAAAGATCCCAGGGACTAAACCACCAACAAAGGAATACATATGGAGGGACCCATGGCTCAAGCCGCATATGTGGCAGAGGATGGAGTTGTCATGCATCAATGGGAAGAGAGTCCCTTGGTCCTGTGAAGGCTCGATACCCCAGTGCAGGGGATGCCAGGGCAGGGAGGCAGGATTGGGTGGGTGGGAGGAGAAACACCCTTATAGAAGCAGGGGGAGGAGGGATGGAATAGAGAATTTCTGAGAGGGGGGAAGGACCGGGAAAAGGGATAACATTTGAAATGTAAATAAAGAAAATATTTAATAAAAAAAAAGTAGGATTCAATTCAAGCCTAGCTTATTAAACAAATGCATTTGGTTGACTTATAAACATGAGTGAAGTTACTTTTGGGAATTTAACTGACCCCAAAGCAGCATCACAGGGAATTTTCCCTGTATCACAACTTCCGTAAAGCCCATTACATGGATTCCCTCTTTAGTGAACCTTTCACCTGCTATATACTCTATTACCCCTAAGGCCAATGTGCCCAAGTATAGCAGGGACAGAATTATATACAACTTTGAATAATGTATAGGAGGGAATGACTAGAATCTTTTCATATTCTATTATTATATGAGCTAAAGTCAACATAACTGAGTTCAAGGGTCATTTGTGGGTAGTCACAATTGCTCTCATGAAGAAGTTAATGTCTACTTTGCTCACATGACAGTATAGTTACAATAAGACATACAAATGATAGAATTTTAATCTGGTTGTTGAATATTTGTGATAGAAATAAAGCATACTAAGCAGATATGTTTAAAAGACTAATCTAGACAGAATTGGTTTTTAATCCCAACAATAGTAAATCATAGGAAGTAGGTGTGTCTGAATTTAAGCCAAGACTGGTGTATAAAGAGTTTCAGAACATCTACGGTGATAAAATAGGGCCCTTGATAGTGGAAGACTGGTGGGAAGTCCATGAGGAAGAACAGCTAGGAGGGGATTCTGTTTCTTACAATCTTTCTAATCCTCATTTCTGCAAAGTTTCCTGAGACATAACTGTGGTATCTGTGATGTAGATGTATCTGTATCTGTTAGTGCTGGAAGCCACTTGATTTGTTGATCTCTGTATTGTAAACAATTGTAGTTTTGAATTGTGTCGCCCTTTGTTTCTTTGATGGGGGGTATAAGGATAATACTTAGTATGAAGTAAAGAGGGCTGGAGAGATGGCTCAGCGGTTAAGAGCACTGGCTGCTCTTCCACGGGTCCTGAGTTCAATTCCCAGCAACCACATGGTGGCTCACAACCATCTGTAATGGGACCTAATGCCCTCCTCTGGTGTGTCTGAAGAGAGCAATGGTGTACTTATATACATAGAATGTAGTAAAGAATATGCTGGTCTAGCAAAGTGGTAGTTTTAGAATCTTCTCTAAGAATGATATACTAAAAGATAGGTCAAACAATTCTACACTGACCAGAAAATGCTCTATTGATATAGAAAAGTTATCAAAATTATGAAGTAAACAAAAATATAATTGCTAACATTTTTCTAAAATTTTCTCCCTCAAAGACAACCTGGTGCCCCTATAATCTAACTGTATATCCCTTACATTGGGGATGCATAGGACAAAGGCTTTGTATGAGTTTTTTTTGTTTGTTTATTTTTGTTTTGTTTTTATTTTGTTTTTGCTTTGTTTTGTTTTGTTTTGCTGTGATAAAACACCATGATTAAAAGCACCTTAGGGAAGAAAGAATTTATTATGGCTTATAGTTCATGAGGGAGAAATGTCCATTGTTTTGAGGAGGCATATAACAAATGACAGACAAGAAGGCAGGAATAGCATCTAAGGCCTCACATTTTCAATTGGCAATCAAGAAACAAAGAGAAAATCAGAAGGAGTGTGTGGCTACATATGTCAATCAGCAGCCCAGTGAAACACAGCTTTCAACAAGGTGATACCAATGGAACCTCCTGAAACAGGGCCACTAACTTGGAATCAAGTATTTATATGTCTGAGTTGGTGGGGATATTTTTCTCATTCAAAACACCACAGGACCATAATCACAACTTTGTTAAAATTGTGCATCAATTTGAATTGTGTCATTGCTTGGTATTATATAAATATAGAAGGGGCAGTTAGCCTGCTTTTCAAAGCAAAGGTTTATTTATCCTTGTTAATTTCTTCATTTTGTCAATTAAATCCATGATGTTCCAAACCTAGAATACATCCTGTCATTAGAGTTGTAAGATAATGTAAGAAACAGTGTTGCCTACACAGCATCAGTCAAGACTAGACTAGGGGAAGACTTTGGATAAGAGTAAACCACATTGTCCACACCTTTTTAAAATTCTGATGCCTAGATGGTTTATTGAGCAATAATAATCTCTGTGAGTGTTTTAAACTTTGCTATATGCTTCCTAGAAAAATAATCTTTCTGAAAGAATTATGCTATGGAAAACTGGGAAGGAATGATGTGAGTGTTCACATTTTAGTGCATAGACTCACTCTAATGCTTATTACAAAGAAGATCAAACACATTCCGCAGAGTATGTGATGTTCTGCATCAAAGGCAGAGAATAAAGAAACTACAAATATCTACTTCTAAACTGCAGTTCAAAAAGTTCTTCTTTTAGAATATACCATAATTGTGTGTTAACAAGGCACAATTAAAATACTATGTATAGGAGAATTACTAGCATATTCCAAAACTAAAATCATGATAAGAATTTGAATTAATAAAGAATAAAAATTGTTATAAAACATTAGCTAATTGTCTACTTATATGAAATCTAAAGTCTTCTCAGAGTTTCAAGAAATATTTTAATATAAATTATATGTTTACACCCATGACAATTATTTTAATCAGTTTTGTGCAGTGTACCTCTTAGAAAAGACTTTATTAAAGAAAAACAAGCTTATCACCAGCCACATTTCAACTGATATTTCTAGGACTAATCTGATTCATAAGACCAAATCCATTCACTTCACAGTAACTGCAGGTTAAATATTTTTGAGGTACTCTTTAAGTAGTTTGAAATGCCTTTTAAGTTTTTCCATATTAACAACTGTTGCTATTTCTTTGAGGCTAGTTGGTTTTTGTTCTGCCTTTGCTTTAGCTTACTATGTAAAATACCTACTTCAGGATAGATTAGAAACAAATGACAAGCGAAAGATCTCTGGAGTGAACTTTGCTATTTTATAACATGCCATTTAATCCTATTACGTAAAAAAGACTTGTTTATATAGTTTTCTAATTTATGAAGCTACTTTACATGTGTTTTCTAATTTATTCTCAAATATCTCAGTGAAACAAAGAGGAAGGCAACTACACATGGGTCTCATATTGTGAAAAGAAATATACAGCTTTGTGACACAGAATGTTCTTAAAAGTAAGGTTACTCAGATAATGTTGGTATTCTTTATGTTGCCTCGAATGCTTCTCTCATTATGATTTCATATGTTTGTGTGGCATATAGATCAGAACTCATGGGTTCCTTGAATTCTTCTAAAGCACATCACTAAGCACAGCACAGCACAGCCTGTAAGTGTTTACCAGTTTCAATTAGCAAAGAATCAACATATTTCGTCTTAATTGGCCTTAATGGGTTGTGATCTGGGATGCACCAACAGTGACAATAGCATAATGACTCTAAATAGAGTTTTCAGAATAGAAAGAAGCATGCAGATTAAATTGAATGCAAATGACATATATTTTTTAAATTGTCAATAACTTTTCAATTGCTATGACAAACTCCATCATCTATGAAAAGTAATATGGTGGTTTTCCATAGTATTTTCTCACCTTGAACATTGAAATAAACTTGGTTTAATCTCTCTGAGGTATTTCATAGGGTTGAGGAAATAACCTAACAAAAAATAAGACATTTTCTTAACTTAAACCTCCTTCCAGTCGTTAAATGCAAAGTAATTCATATTACAGAATACTTTCATTTTTAAATCATAAGAAACATCTGGAAAGAAGAGCTAGTGTTGTGGTTTTACATTTGAAAATCAAAGGCTGATTTCATCAAAGCAAGATACTTGCAGTTTTCAAAACTAATATGTGTCAGTACCTTTTCCCATAGGACTTTATGTAACAATTACCTTCACTGTTCTCCTGTTTATTTTTTTGTTTGTTTTAAATATTCTCATATATTTAAATCAACTGTCCCTTTCCCAGCTCCTTCCAGTATGTTCCCATCTTCCTACCCTCCAGGCTTTATATTCTTTCCTCCCTTCAAGAATAAAACATAAAAAGACAAAGTAAACAATCAAAAAATCAATTAAGAGAGAAAAATGCCGAAACAATAAAATATTTGACAAAAGACTACTAAAAACCACGGAGTTCATTTTATCTTGACCAACTGCTCCTGATCATAACACTCCACTACAGAAAACTGATTTGCTTTTCAGTGAGTATGACAGTATAGTCATTTTAAACCTTCATATTTCTGCAACTCTTTAATACCATTCCTCATGTTGTGGTGACCCCCACCCATAAAATTATTTTTATTGCTACTTTATAGCTGTAATTTTCCAACTGCTATGAATGGAAATGTAAATATCTGATAGTCTTAGGTGACCACTGAGAACAAGTTGCTCAGACTCAAAGGGATTGTGACTCACAGGTTGAAAATTGCTGTATGGGCCAAAGGGAAAATCTATTATTGCTAATTCTGCTAAAGAAATCTAATTCTGGTAAAGGAACATAGCAACAAAACAACTCCCAATGACATACTGTTATCCCCATAGAACAATGCCTTGCTCACCCTACATCTCAGAGTAGCTCCTTGCAATAGATGGGAATTAACACAGAGAACCATAAAAGACAATATACAGAAAGTGAGGGACTTTGGAAACACTCAGTCATAATTGGGGAGCCTTCATAAAACCCTTCTCTACAAGGATCAACGATCTATCAATCTATCTTGAAGAGGAAGCAAAAAGATTGTAAGAGTCAGAGGCGAAGGAAGACACTAAGGAAACAGTATCAAGAAGTATCAGGACTAATGTACATATGAAATCACGGAGACTGTCACAGTGCAAACGACCTGCATAGGTTCAAGCCAGACGAAACCACAATACCAAGAGGGCTATGTGGACATGGGTTCCCACTCCTAACCAATAAGCTATTTGTAAATGATTTCTTTGCCTTCTATTGAACATACAAATATCATTGTGAATTTTATTTCATATATTTTGCTCTGGGTAACAAATATAAAAGGTCTCTTTTAGATTTTTTTTTTCTTTTTTTGAACCAGGAAATTTTGGAAAACCAGATTGTTACTTTTGTTTTTTCATGCAAAGGAAGTTAGTATACGTGAATTTTTTTCCTTTATTGAAAATTGATTTTTTCATACAATATAAGAAATGATTTGAATTTAAATTGTTAGCTACCAAGAATTTTCTGAATGGAAAAGATCACAAAGGTTTGAATACTCACCTTTGCCCAGGGCAATCTGCAAATGAGTACTTAGCAGATAGCACCCATGTAGAACAAATTAATATGGCATCTTAATTACAAATGAAAATTTAGAAAAATTACCTGAGATGAGGGAAATTATTTTACTTTTTTATTCTGTAAAAAATAGTCAAACTGTTCATGAATTTTACAAGTTGGTGGAAACCCCACTAGAATATTATTATCAAGTAAGATGATTAATACAATCACTAACTGAGATCACACCTGTGGGACACAAAATTTTTTAAATATTGTCACAAATGTTAAACTTTAAATACAAATTTTAGTATCTATTAAGAACATAGTAGGAATGGAAACCGATGTCTCTTTGAACACACTGCGTTACAATATATATTTTGAAAGTGTTGAATCTCATAGACACATCATAATCAACATACATTATAGGTTACATATTTTGGCTCAATATTTTATTTTATTTTATTTTTTTGTTTTTGTTTTTTGTTTTTTGTTTTTGTTTGTTTGTTTGTTTGTTTTGTTTGTTTGTTTGTTTTTTTGTGTTTTTTTTCCTCCTTTTTTATTTTTGATACTTTATATATATTTCCAATGTTTCCCCTTTTCTGAGTCTCCTCTTTGTATACCCCCCATCCCCTCCCCAACCCGCCTCTAGGAGGGAATTCCACCTTCCACCCCCCCACCCCCCCATCCACCCATCCCCATTTTCCCTTGGCTCAATATTTTAGCTGTTTCACGATAAAACATTAATTAGGAATAGATTTTTATAGAAAAATTGAAATAAATATTTGTTTTACAATGAATTATCACAAACTAAAATCAGAATAACAATTTATCTGGGCGATATCCTTATACTCAAATTCACATTGAAATTTATTGGATCAATTTATATAATAAGTATGTAAATATTGCTATAATTAGTTTTTGCAATACCTTTTAAAGAAAGTAATATATGCACTATTTTCTTTATATAGTACATACAGGGTAAAATTCATGCATAAATTGTCTATGATAGATGTTGATAGACAAATTTCATAGAATAAAGAAACAAACAAAAGGATCTAGAGCACTAAAAAAATGCCTACTGGAGACTGGATGAAGTAAAGCAGTAATTTACAATGGAATATCCAGAGAAAAGTGAATGTCTCTGAAACATCTCAGACACTTACAATGGACACAAGGCTCACTTGTGCCGAAGAGGCCTGAAGCGACCACTGGTTTACTGTCCCTGATTCCATTTTACATTCCCTGCTTCTTCTGTGCATATTCAATTTGCAACCAGTTTTTCAGACATTACCTTTTTCATCTATTTTTTTGGTAAACTATCTATTTATAGCTTTTATTTAGAGCTGATTGAAAATACTGTATTTTCTTCTTTTATTTATTTATTTAATTGTTTTTTGATAATTTATTTACATTTCCAATGTTTCCCCCTTTCCAGGTCTCCTCTTTGGAAACCCACTATCCCCTCGCCCTTCCCCGCCTCTATGAGGGTATTCCACCAACCACCCACCCGCCCATCCACTCCCATTTTCCCACCTTGACATTCCACTTTACTGGGGCCTCTAATACCCTCAGGCCCAAGGGCCTCTCCTCCCCCTGATGGCCAAGAAGGCCCTCCTCTGCCACATATGTGGTCCAAGCCATGGGTCCCTCGATGTGTATACTTTGGTTGGTAGTCCAGCCTCCAGGAGGACCGGGGGTGGGAGGGTCAGGGCAGTTGACACTGTTGCTCCATCCATGGGGCTGCAAACTCCCTCACCTCCTTCAGTCCTCTTTAAGGGCTTCTAGTTATTTACCTCTGTTCTCTTGTATTTCTTTAAGGGTATTAATTTCTTTCTTAAAGTCTTCTATCATCATCATGAGAACTGATTTTAAATCCGAGTCTTGTTTTTCTGGTGTGTTGGGGTACCCAGGCCTTGCTGTGGTGGGAGAGCTGGGTTCTGATGATGCCAAGTAGCCTTGGTTTCTGTTCCATATGTTCTTGGCCTTGCCTTTTGCTATCTTGTTAACTCTGATATTAGCTGATCTTACTCTGTCTGGCTGTGACTTTTCCCTCCTTCAGGCATCTGTATCAATACTCCTTGAAGACCAGCTCTCTCTGAGAGGTGTTTGGGTTTGGAGATCTGTGGCTCAGGGTCAGTACTGGGGTGCAGACAGAAACCAGAAGGATCTTGTCCCCAGCTGTCCCTTGGTTCCTGTGTCCTGACGGCTCTGCAAGGGTCCCTCTTGATCCAGTGAGTTTGAACAGAAGTGGTGGTTTTCCCTATGCTCGAAGGTGTGTCAGCACTCCTGGGATACCAGCTTTCTCCTGGAGCCCTGTAGCTCAGGTTGAGGTCCCCAGGTCCCGGTGAGCAGTGGTGTTTTTTATCCCCACTCATGGCTTTTCCATGCTCCTGGGAGGGTAGTTTTCTCCTGGTGTTACTTGGCTATGGAACCCTGGTGGCCCAGGCACAGTTCTCCCGCCACAAATGGAAACCGGAAAGTTCCTGTCCCTGACTTTTCCTTCTCAGTCTCTGTGTCCTGAGGGCCTGGGAGAGTAACTTTCTCCAGGCGCTGCTTGGCTATGGAACTCTGGTGGCCCAGGCAGAGGTCTCCTGCCACAGATCATACTGTATTTTCAAAGCCAAGTCGAAATGTATCTTTGACATTTCTCACAATGCCACTTCAATACTTTTTAATCATTTCAGCCCTGTATGTGAATTCTGATCCTTTCCCCTCTTTAAATATAGGATCTTTATGGGAAAAGACTGCTCTGTGAAAGTCCCACGGGGAAGAAGGGGATAACTGCTTGAATTCATTCTCTTTCTAAATAGATAGCCTCACCTAATCTCCTTTCAATTTAGTTGAGCACTGTGGAAAAGTTACAGAGTAGAGATATTTCTCATGTTCCAAACAGCATTCAGAAATGCCACTTAGAAAGGAGAGTAAGTCCGTGGGAAGTTGTTCTCACTTCCAACTTTTCTGCCAAAGGCCGTAGTCTTGAGAAATAGATTTTAAATCCTCTTATCCCAATTCAGATCATACAACAGCTAGAGAAGATGCTTTCTGATATGCTTTCACACCCAAAAGGCTCTGATCCCTCTTTAAATGTCATATTTAAATTCTTTTGCTAAGCAAAACTATCTTAAAGAAATCAATTGATCTATTTGACCAGAAAAAAAAATTTACTATTTATTTTGTGCGTGAAACTGATAGAAAAATTGACTACTGCTGTGTTTTATGAAAGCCTGTAATGCAAAACACTTCAGTGACTACCTGAGTCTTGCTATTGGTAGAAGTTATCTTGAATCTAAAGATGACAAATTCCTTTGCCATTATCTTAATTGTGCTTTCTGTCTTTTTACTTTTTTCATTTAATCAAGTAAATATACTATTGTTCTATATTCAAGTTGATTTATATATGTTTATTTTGTCTATGGCTGTATACTAGTATTTATGCATTACGTTCTATATTACACAATTATTTTAAACATTTGGTTTTATGTGTTTTGAGCTATATGTGTGCAGGGTGTGCGTATACCACACACTAGTTCGGTGACCTCACAGACCAGAAGAGGGCGTTACTTCGTCATACAAAATATGCTCTAGTAAAAAACTTTGAAGGAGACTAAGGAAGTGTGTAAACAAATATATATGATTGGTTTGTTTGTTTGTTTGTTTTGTTTTCGTTAGAAAACAATCTGTTAAAATTTTAGTCCTATAATTTTTATGTACAACTTAACAAAGAGAATTATGGCAAAATTGAGGTTTGGTAATTATTTACTTAGTCCAATTTTAGAGAATTTATTTCTTCCATTAGACTTGTATTTATATTCAATTCTGTGTATAATATCTGTCTATTCCTGAACACATCACTTCATACTTATTTGCAATATGATTGTGTGTATCTCTTAATATTTCACTTTTTATATTTTTCTGTTTAAATATCTAAAATGAAATCAGATGATCAAATAAAACACTGATTTAAATAATCAACATAATATTTTTAAAAACAAATCATTGATAATGGCATATAGCTTCACATTTAAGCACATAGATTTTTAAAATCTATATTTAGTTCACTTAAAGTATTTATGGTATTTATTTCTCAAACTTATATATATATTCAAAGGGAAATGTCAAGGTGGGAAGATGGGAGTGGGTGGGGGAATACCCTCATAGAGGCAGGGGAGGGGTAAGGGGATAGGAAGTTTCCAAAGTGGAGACCTGAAAAGGGGGAAACATTGGAAATGTAAATAAAGTATCAAAAAATTAAAATAAAAAATTATCTCAGGCCAAAAAAAAAATAATTCTTAAGGCTACAATGTATAATCACTAATTTTTTTTTATCTAAAAAATGTGCAATGTTTCTATACCAAACCCACTAAATATCTTAAAGCTAATCATTTACATTCCAAAAGACACAAAGTAATTTATCCTGTGAAATCATTTATTTTAATCTGTCAGCTGACAGCTATATTGTCTTCAGTTTTATTGAAAACAATGTAGAGGGAAAGTTTACAGCCTCTCCTTGATTTCTTTAATGGCCATTCACGCATTAGTTTCAGACAACAATATTCTGAATAGCCATTGCTTTTTGTACTTTTGTCATTTCAATGGTATTTCAAGTGAGAGATGATGATGATTAAAGGTTACGCGCGCATGCAAGCGCACACAAACACACACACACACTCACACATGTTTCACATTTGGAAAAAAATAGCAGTTCTTCAAGAAACTGCAATATGTTTATCTACTAACCATTCTTCAATCTTGATTGTTTGCCTTTCTTTGGGCCAGTTGTCTGTAGTCTTCAGTATGTTTGGAGCATGTCCAGTATTTGGATGCTGCACCCATTAATCATGCTAATGTTATATAGGCATCCAAAGTTTGAGCTTCCCAACAACTAGTGATACAGCAATATGTGTCAGACCCATTGAAAATACAAATTAATGTTTGTATATCAAATAAGGAATTCTGTCTAAACTAAAGCTTATATATCATTAAGATTTTATTTAGTTATTTTCAAGATAAATTGAATTGCATATAAGAAACTAAAGAAACAAATCAGTGCAAGATTAAAAAAAACCCTCTACGACACAGACATTATTTGAAAGCACTTGCAGCTGTATGCCTTCACATGCAATTCCTCTGATCAAATTGGTATACCTTAGAAACTGCAGTTCAATTTTCCATAACAGTGTGAATAAGCTCACATAGTCTGTTGAATAAAGAAAAAGAATTGGAAAATTCTGATTTGTTAATGATGAGGCATCTTGGGCCCCCTACCTAACTCCAGCTAACTTGGAGACTGGTCACAGAAGTTCTCGGTTGACTATTAAATCAGAATTTCCCAGCTAAGCAAATTGGACATTGTGAATTTATCAGCAAAAATGATGAATAATGTTTCATTTTTACAACCATGTGATTATTTCCTGATTAATTGTATAATATAAATTATTTCAATCTATAATTTATACAAAAGATTTTACTAGCTTTCTCCCAATATTTAAATGCTCTATAAAGAAGACATGGGTCAAAATATACTAGATCTTTTTTTATTCAAATTCATTTTGAAATTTTTGGTTTGAAATAATAAGTTAAAGTGAAATTAATTAGACATAATTAACAATATTTAATGACATAAAGTTATTTAGAATATAGCAAAATATGTCTTGGCAACAATAAGATATAATTAACAGCAAAAAACAGTATTCAATTACCAAGATGGGTAAAAATGTAAGTTCTGAGATATTTTTGACGAGAGTTTTGTCAAGCGTATTTATTTTGTGGAGCACAAATCCTATCTCTGAAAGAAGGTATTTTATACTGCAAAACGCAAAAACAACTGAAATGCATAGTTATGGTTTTGTTCATGAACATTCTGGGTGATGAACACGATGTAACATGAGGAGTTTGATACTCCATCAAATATGGAAACTGGTATCCAAAACAAGGATACAAATGTTTAAGTGATGTTTTCATAGGAAACATATAACATCATCATTATATTACTTTAAAATGATAATTAGCTCATTAAACAAGAAGAGAACAGAAATGATAAGCACTAGAAAGTAATAGAAAGTGTAGGATTGCATTAAAATAATATTAAATATTTAGATATCAGAATACAAATAGATTGTGCAAAGCAATAAAACTTTAACATGTGAATCATATACAATTAATACATAGAAAGCTGTAATATTTCTATACATTTAAATGAAACTATTTATAAATTGAGTTATAAGTCAATTTGGGAATCTTACAGTACTTTTAGATAATATTAGAGAAACCATCAAAGCTCATCTAAGCAATATTTCAGGATTCATGAATAAAAAGTAAAACTGTAAAAATCATAATTAGAAGAAAAGAAATGATGGATAGGTAAGTTATTTTCCTACTCTTATAAATAGCACCATATTGGGAATATTTATTGAGTACTTAATGATTATTAGTGAACCTAAGATTAAACGAATATATTATATGTATTCTTTAAGAAAATCACTTTTTATTTGTATGGTACTAAATTTGAAAAAAAATGTAATTCATGTTATAGTTCTAGTGTAAGGTATGTAAACTTCCCAAAAGGGAAATTCTGATTTTTTTTTATATAAATGGTGTTTAATATGTACATGATTTGGCAAATGAATAGCTGACAACTAGATAGATTTATGTTTAAGTAATAAAGCTTAATGCTTTATTCAATTAAATAGATTTCGACAGTACTTGATACTAATGTAACTGAACACCAACTCTGGGACTTTTTCTTTTTGGATGTTAAGAACTACTTGTGATTTGTTTATCAGAGTTGCAATGTGAACAATTTATCTACAAATATGTAAATGTGAAGTTTGCTTTGAAAAATCACAGGTGATGTTATCATCATGTACCAAAAAAAAAAAACCAAAAACAAACAAACAAACAAACAAAAAAATGTGGAAGTAGACCATTCCCCTAAGCACTTTGGACCTTTGATAAATCACTGGCAGTTTTTAGAGCTTTTAAATAGATAAAATATTAAATCTAGATGAATGGTGCAATGTGTAGATGTATTTCCTATGCAAACCATACCTGTAAATTTCATTATTTGTGGAAAATGAAGGCATTAGAGCTTGGCTCTCAATACTATATAAATGAAAATAAAATCCCCAAGTGTCAAGAGTGCCTTGCTATGTAGTCCAGGCTGCCCCAGAACAGACGCTTTTCCCTAGACTTATTTTGTATCATCACTACTTTCACTACAAAGGGAATGTAAGTAATTACAGGCATGACCCACCATGTCCATCCTCCTTGGTAGCCAGATTTCCTGTGTACACTTTCATTTTCTAGTTCAACAAGTGATGTTTCTTACTTTAATATTTATGAACCACACAGAGTAAAGAGACATGCAATATTCCATGTTTATTGCTTTAAAAGAATTAAACTTATTCTACCATCTATAAACATTTCAACAAAAATGAACTAGTCATGAAGGATGGATGTCTGTTTGCACATTGTTGCATCATAAATTGGAGTGTGTCATAGTATATTGGGGATGAATTATGTATCTCATAGCTATGATATCACATTTTTTAAATGCAAAGATGAATTCATTGTAGACAAATTTACTGTGGAAAACTTAGAGTCTCTATAAATAACACTTCTTAAGTATTTAAATATTTCTGCTCTAAATGTAATTAGAAGACCATATTATGATATGTGTTGAAATATCAAGGCTCTCTCCTCCTCTTTGTTCCAGAGACAGCCACATCTTCTTATGCAGTGCCAGCCTCATCCTTTAGACAAGATGGTGAAGGTTGGTGTGAACAGATTTGGCCATATTGGATGCCTGTTTACCAGGGCTGCCTTCTGCTCTGCACTTGGCAAAGTGGAGACTATTACCATCAAAGAACCCTTCACTGACCTCCACTACATGATCTACATGTTCCAGTATGACTTCACCTATGGCAAATTCAATAGCACAGTCAAGGCTGAGAATGGGAAGCTTGCCATCAACGGGAAGCCCATAAACATCTTCCAGGAGTGAAATCCCACTAACATCAAATGGGGTGATGCTGGTACTGAGTATGTCGTGGAGTCTACTGGCATCTTCACCACCATGGAGAAGGCCAGGGCCCACTCCGCCCCTTCTGCCAATGCCCCCATGTTTGTGATGGATGTGAACCATGAGAAATACGACAACTCACTCAAGATTGTCAGGAATGTATCCTGTACCACCAACTGCTTAGCCCCCTGGCCAAGGTCATCCATGACAACTTTGGCATCATGGAAGGACTCATGATCACGGTCCATGCTATCACTGCCACTCAGAAGAATATGGATGGCCCCTCTAGTGAGCTGTGGAGTGATGGCCGAGGGGCTGCCCAGAACATCATCCCTGCATCCACTGGTGCTGCCAAGACTGTGGGCAAGGTCATCCCAGAGCTGAACGAGAAGTTCACTGGCATGGCCTTCCGTGATCCTACCCACAATGTATCCACTGAGGATCTAACATGCTGCCTGGAGAAACTTGCCAAGTATGATGACATCAAGAAGATGGTAAAGCAGGAATCTGAGGGCCCACTAAAGGGCAACCTGGGCTACACTGAGTACCAGGTTGTCTCCTACAACTTCAACAGCAACTCTCAATCTTCTACCTTTGATTCTGGGGCTGGCACTGCTCTCAATGACAACTTCGTAAAGCTCAATTCCTGGTATGACAATGAATACAGCTACAGCAGCAACAAGGGGGTGGACTTCATGGTGTACATGGCCTCCAAGGAGTAAGAAACCCTGGACCACGCACCCCAGCGAGGACACTGAGAGCAAGAGAGAGGCCCTAGGTCGCTGAGGAGTCCCTGTCCCAACTTGGCCACCAACACTGAGCATCTCCCTCACAATATCCATCCCAGACCCCCACAATAACAGGAGGGGCCTAGGGAGCCCTCCCTAGTCTCTTGAATACCATCAATAAAGTTTGCTGCACTCCCCTCCCCAAAAAGGAAAAGAAATATCAAACAGCTTTATAAGCATCATTGTCATATACTAAAGAAATTCAAGGCAGATTTCTTAAAATTATTAAAATTCTAAATCAGAAAAAAACTTGCTTTGCTAAAACATTACTTCAAATCATTCTTAAATATATCTTTTTAAAAATTTTATTAAAAATACAATTTTTCTGTAGTCATTTCAAAAATGCGGATATTTTATAGAAGTGTTTTCATTATATGAAGAACCCAATTGAGGAAACAAAAGGGAACATGATCACGTATTGGGGTGGGGGAGAGGAGTGAAGTCCTGAGGGCTGGCAGAATGAATAGAAATACTCAGCCTCGGAGTGGGAACTGGGAGGACCCTCTAGAATATACCAGAGACCTGGGAGGTGAGAGACTCTCAGGATTGAAAGGGAGAGACTTTAGATGAAATTCCAAGAGTAGGGAGAGGGAACTTGTAGAGTCCACCTCCAGTAGAAAGACAGGGCATCTAGAGGAGAGATGGCATTGCCACCGTACAGTCAAAATCTCTGACCCAGAATTGTTCCTGTCTAAAAGAACTGCAGAGACAAAAATGAAGAAGAGCCTAAGGGGAAGGAGGTCAAATGACAGGCCCAAACTGGGTTCCAGCTCAAGGGGAGGCTCCAAGGTCTGACACTATTGCTGATTCTATGCTGTGCTTACAGACAGGAGCCTGGCATTGATGCCCTCTGAGAGGCAGCTGACTGAGACAGAAGCAGATACTTACCCTCAACCAATGGACTGGAGTCAGGGACCCCTGTGGTTAAATTAGGGAAAGGCTGGAAGAAGATGAGGAGGATAGGAAGACCCCATCGGAAGACCAGCAATCTCAAGTAACCTGAACCCCTGAGATCTCTCAGACACTGAGCCACCAAGCAGGTAGCATACACTAGATGGTCTCAGGCAACAGACACATATACAGCAGAGGTCTGCCTGGTCTAGCCTCAGTGAGAGAATATGCACCTAACCTTATTCAGAAACTTGAGGCCACAGGAGAGTGGGGAGGCATGACAGGATGTAGGGGTGGTATGGGGACATCTTCATGGAGAAGGGTGAGGCAAAGTAGGGTGAGGAACTGTTGGAGGGCAGAAAGGGAGGAGGATAATGACTGGGCTGTAAAAATGATTAAAGATACTACTACTAGTACTACTACTACTACTACTAATAATAATAATAATAATAATTAATAATAATAAAGAAGCATGCTCATATGTATTGTTTGGTTTCTAAATAATCTTTTCCTTAGCCTACTTTGAATAAATATATAATTTCACCAAAATAGCAATAATAATAATAATAATAATAATGATAATAAAGAAGCATGCTTATATGTATTGTTTGATTTATAATCTTTTCCTTAGCCTATGTTGAATACATATATAATTTCACCATTCAGTGACTTTCATTTTATGACATAAATCATGTAGTCAGATGAATTTTCAGAGATGTGACACATGCACACATACATACAGAAGTGTCTCTTATGTCTCCATGAATTGCTTCTGAAACGTGCTTAGCGTCACAGACCTTAGAAACATGTGCTCCAGATGGGGCATGCTTTTTTGGCGGTGGTGTTGGATTGTTAAGAGGCAAAAACATTTTCCAATGCAGTCCACAAACTAGAAACAAGTCTAACTGGTCCCTGCAGAAGCATATATGGTCAAGCAGAGACAAGTGCTTGCATACTGATGCCATTCACTTTCTAAGTTCTTGCTTATGTAGCTACAGAAAAATTCAGTATTGAGAAATCCTTTTTATCCTAGTTTCTATATAAGAAATTCATTGTAAATTTTCAAAGTACACTAGAATAATTCGCATAGCCATCAAATGAGTTAAGTATTATGTGTGAATACTTAATAGTGTTTTCACAAATGGATACTAAATACACATGTGACACAGTGCATATGTAAGCTACAATGTCATAGAATATTGACCTAGATATGCTATAGGGTACCAACCAAAAAAGGAAACATGAAAAGATAATGAAGGAAGTTTATCATGATTTCTCTAACACAAGCATTCATAGTTTTAGTGAAAGTGTCCATCTAATAAAATGGCTGTGTTCCACGTTTGTCTCTTATCTTTGTTCTTATGTTCATGAAAGGATTCATGTACTCTATACTGTAACCAATAAGCAATTTTTGCCATTTCTTTCGTCATTCATCTACTCATTCGATCACATAATATAGTACTTTTGTGATCCATGTGTTTAATCTGCACAGTTAATATCTTCCAGTCCATTTGAATTGTTGAAGCTTCTTATACCATATGTGCATGCTAGTATATAACGATATTAAATATGATTTTAGATAATAACTTCAGAATTATGTAGTGTAATAAAGCTATGATTATATAATTTAGCACATATATGATTTAATTTGTAGTAACACAAAATAAAAACACAAATTACTTCATCTGAGATATATTTATTTAGTTATATAGTATATTACAGAAATTTAACCACTAAACCATGCATGATGGTACATGCCTCTAACCCCAACATCCTGGACATAGAAATACTAATTTTTCAGTTCAAAGCCACTATAAGTCCCAGGCAAGCCTACACTACACAGCAAGAACTCAAAATAAACTAAAGAACAATATGAAAACACATAGCAAATTTATCAAATACTGTTATCAGTTAACCTAAATTGAAATGAATAATATATAAAATATACAATTATATAAATGTACGTCTAAACACTTTATACTTATATTTTTAAGTTAACACACAAATATATGGAGACATATTCAGGCAAAGCTTAACAATATTTCTAGGAACAAAAGAAAAACTTTTCATGGATATACAGGAGAAGAATGAATAATATTCATTAATAAAAAGGAAAAAAGATAAAAAATTTAGGTGGTTAAATGTCTAATTTAGTCATATGTGGCAGTAGAGCTTTTAAGACAACTTTAGTGTCTCTTTACTTGAGTTTTATTTTCTACCATTTAGGTTACTCAAAGTAAATTATGGCTTGAATATACAAAAATAAAAAGCTGTAAATAAAATTTTAGTAAATTGAAATAGTTTGTTATATTAAAGTTCTTCATGATTAGGTATTTTATCAAACTCTTTGCATACCTAATTATTAAAATAACCATTATATATATATATATATATATTGTGTATATATATATATATATATATATATATATATATATATGAGCAATACTCTACTTTATATAGGATTCAGTACTGTTTGCTGTTTCAGACAACCACTTGTTGTCTGGGGACAATATTGTCCTTGAATGGGAACAGGAGGAATAATGCGCAGAACTAAGTGTGTTAGAAGTCACATAATTTATTATATAAGCTAGGGTTTAATTTTGTAAATATAATAATTTATCACCAAATGTACTTTAGCTGTATTCATCACCTGGAGGATTGCAAATAAGCAATTATTCATGTAGAGGGTCTGTGTATTAATGTATAACTTGCCTATTGCAATGCTTGTTTATAAAATGTACCAGTTGCTCACATTGGCAATTTATTCACCAGCAGAAAATGAGAGTCCATAAGTGGTATTGATACAAAAAATAAATAAATAAACTCTACTCTCCAGGTCAGGAAAACAGAAATAAAGTATTTCTATCTATAGCTATTAAAAAATGCTACAAAAACTGTGAATTCCTCTCTGTAACATCCTAAAGAAAAGGTATTCTGTAGGTTAATATTAAAATTTAAGAATAAAATATACACTTTTTTCTCTTTCGTCTACATTTATGTATAACTTAGACTCTCAAGAAACTATAGTTTGGGTTATTAGAACATTAACTAAATTTTTGAAATTACATAAACACTTAAAATATAGTAGTGGTCTCTTAATGCCTATTTGAAATGTTCATCATTTTTAAAGAGCAAAGGAGGAGCTTTGCCTAAGTGTGAAGAAGTTACTTGTTTAATTCAGTAAGTGGATTCTTGCATTACCTTGGTGATTTAATGGACTAATTTACTTACTCTCAGAGCAGTTTGGGAATACTATTACAGTAAAAATTAGGATCCACAAAGGAAGAGTCACACATTACTACAAATAGGCTCAAATGCCCTACACAATCTTTGTCAAGAGAGTAATGCTGACTTTATATATTTTGTCTTAAAAATAAATTAAAAAGCATTAATAATAAAAATACCAAGAATGGTAGCATACACAGAGGCAAACGAAGGTGTGGAAAAGTGGCTCAGTGCTGAAGAGTGTTGACTGCCCTTCCATGGGTCTCAGCTTCACAGCCTAACTGACTTTATCAATTGCGCCTCAGTGGGTCTCAGGTTCAGAGATGATTTGTGACCTCTAATAGTGTTCCAATCTCATCTTTAGAGAGGGAATTTTTCTTTGAACACTTGAGAAACTCTAGATAAATGGGAGTCTTTTACATGTACTCTTCCTGCAGTCTTTACAAATGTACCTGTCCTCTGTGCTCCATTTCTTGCACATATAATAAAAAGAAAACCACACTAAAATACATAAATGAATAGGTAGGTTTTATACACATTACTCCTTGTTAGTAAATTAATTCATTTTTAAGCCTTTTGTTCAGGTAAAAAGTATTTGTGTTGAAGTTTTTCTGCTCATATTGCTCTTTGGTTTGTGCTTTCTACCTGAAGTATAACCAATGCTTTATTTCACTTAGCAACTTAGAAAAGGGGCTACTAATAACATTTAAGTGAGTGAATAGATGAATGTGGAAATCACTAAATTTTGAAATGATAAATAAAGAAAATTGGACTAAAAAAAGCCAAAACTGTGGACTCCTTCCCCGATTTAATTAGTGCTGGCTTATTCACACACTCTCTAGTGTGACAGGTAGCAAGCACAGCCTGAGATTAGAACAAAAGCTGGATAAGACAATGATAAGATTGATAATATTGCTTTGTGGTGTTTCCTTTCAGGAAAACTTGGCAATAACCTCAGCCAGTTTGTGAACATAATTGCTACGGGTTATAAGTCTGGCATGGAGTGCTGTACACTGTTAAGGGCTGTCCTTAATATTGGAACTGGTCCATGTTTTACAGCACACTCACAAAAATTGATACCCTGAGTGACAATGCTCATTGAACTCAGTAAATTATGTTTGATTAAAATTTTACCTTTTATTCCCTTTTTAATCATTTTTGTTCAGGATATTTGAAACATGTATGTATTTGGCTGCTACAATAGAACAATTCGTAGGGCATCTAAAATCTTCCAGATACTTACAAAAGTATTGAATGTGTTTGTTTGTTTTTTATTGCCAGGTACAAGAATGGGGGTACATCCCTAACTTACTACAGAATTAATAATTTTCTGTGTACTATCATCTTGTGACTTAATATATTTGAATGTTCTGTGTTTATCCATATGAAGTCAGATTAACCTAAGTATGCCCTGGAAGTTTTCTTAGAAATATTTAAAAGTCACTTATCTTGACTTAAATCTAATTTATGAAGAAAAAAAATCTAAATAAGTTAAACTAAATTTCTACATATTTTTAATGTGTTAAAATAATATGGATACTAATATTGAAATTTACATGACATCACAGACTAATTTAAAGTTAACAAAAAAAGAATAACTATGGTTTATGGAGCCTAGATATTGAAATTGTTTATTATTCCAACTTTGTCTTTCATATAAATATTTATGTTATAATATATTTTGATACAGAGATTATCATAGACATAACAAGTACTATGTACTATGACCTTATTGGTTAGTAAAAAATATTCTTTGGCCTACTTTTGGATTGTATTATGTTAAACCTTCATGAACTGAGAGGAAAACTAAAATATCAGCTAGTATACCTACTATATGAACTTCCTCATTCAACCACAAAGTACCCTGGAAGTATGCCTTGTGTTTCTGTGATTATCCAGAATCTGCCACTGTTGTGACATTGCCAAAAAGAGAATGTGACTGGCCTTGAAAAAGACAAAATGTCAAGGTATGGATAATGCTAAATGTGTCTGTATTCTAAACAACTAAGGAAGAAAGAAAAACTGACCAAAAGAAAACATTAATTTAGGGGTTATTGTTAAGTCAACAGATGTTACCCCTTTAGTTAAAGAGTACTGGAAGAGAGTAAAATGAATATATCTGTGTGTGTGTGTGTGTGTGTGTGTGTGTGTGTGTGTGTGTGTGTGTGTGCGCGCACGCGCATGTGTTAACAAAAATTTAAGAACAATTAAATAGTAATGGTTAAATGTTAGCTACTTATATATGAGATATCTATAGATCTTCCCCATAGAGTAGCAGACATATTAATGTGAGAATCAATGGCTCACCAGGTTTCCAGTAAAAACAGAAGAAACAAGCTTCCTTTACTTCACAGGCTTCCAGTGTCTGCGTAAGAACACTGAGAAAGAGTCTCACAAACATGAATCAGTGTGATATTTGTCTGAATAGTTTTACTCTGGTTAGTGAAGAAGAAACCTACTGTTCTCCTAAACAGAAAGGAGAAGTTAAAAATATACTGCTAACAGCTTATTCATTACGAACTGATGTGCTTTTCTTCCTTTCCTCCTCCCCATTAACAGTTTTCTGTACAGATTTTTAGACAATGATTAGAAAGAGAGTTCATTATGTGATTGAACACTATCAAAATAAGTAAGTTCTAGAAAGTATATTCCAGCTCTATTATTAACTGTTTAAAATTCAAACATGTAGTACATATTTTTATGACTGAATAGTGTATTAATGTCCTAATTTTATGTTTATTAACTCTTTTTAGAGGATATGGATTGGATTTATTCTCTTCTCTTCAATTCAAACATTCAACACCATATTCTCTATATAAAGCATCTATAAACCAAGATTTCCCTAAAAAGCATCACAGAATCTACATGATACTGGTGCGTTGGATTGCTACCTTCCTAGGTTATATTTGTTGAGACATACTTTACAGCTCTTGTCACCTTCCAAAAAGATTTACAGCAAATAGTTACTACATGTGGTTTCAAAGGAATTGATGCTCATTTTCTGTTGTGTTGGAATGCCACAAAGATTAGGTTGCTTTAATTATTCATTTCTTTTTTCTTTGTTTAGCTCTTGGTCAATTATCCAGTATTAGGATAAAACATATTTTTGAGTTGTAGTTAGAAACAATATGCTATACAGTTAACCTCTGCACTTTTCTTAAATCCATTGTAAGATTTTTACATAAACCTCATTCAAGGCAATGAAATTCTAGCAATCTGATCTAGCTGTGGTGTGGAGAGCTTTTGGGGCCACTTCTAAAAACTTGCTGGAATTTGACATCTGGCCAGGACAAAGAAGTGAGCTCAAAGAGGGAATCTGACTTTGGGCTAGGACTCAGATTAAGAATATTTACATTTCCCTTTTCTAAGGACTAAAGCACCCACACTTTGGTCTTCCGTTTTCTTGAGCTTCATGTAGTCTGTGACTTGTATCTTGGGTATTCCCAGCTTTTGGGCTAATATCCACTTATCAGTGAGTAGATATGAAAGATCTGAACCCTTATGAGGAAGGTTAGGCCCTTAGCAAACTTAGAGCCGAGACATGCCCGGGCAAAGACCCCTAGCAAACTTAGAGCCCAGACATGCCCGGGCAAAAATCCCACCCAACGACATTCTTTCTCCTAAGAAACGGGTGACTTTGACCTGACCTCAGGGCCAGAGGCACAATGCTTCAGGAACTAGAAATGTTTGTGCAACTGACCTGTGAATAACTTAGAACAATCTGTACTTCCCCATAATGCAAATCCTTTCCAGTCCCCACCCCTTTGTGGTCTTTTCCTTTAAATACCCCTGACTTCAGCTGCTCCGGGTCGAACCCCTCTGCCTCTGCATAGGTTACGGGTTCGACCCCAGTGCACTGGTCCTTCTCACCGCCACCGAATTAAACCTAGTGTGATTGCAGCAAGGACGGTCTTTCATGAGTTCTTGGGGGGTCGCGCCATCCCGAGACTTGAGCGAGGGTCTCCCCAGCTCGGGGGTCTTTCAGATATCATGTGTGTTGTTTTGTGATTGGGTTAAGTCACTCAGGATAATTTCTAGTACCATCCATTTGTCTAAGAATTTCATGAATTCATTGTTTTTAATAGCTCCATTGTGTAAATGTACCACATTTTCTGTAATCCATTCCTCTATTGAAGAATATCTGAGTTCTTTCCAGCTTCTGGATATTATAAATAAGGCTGCTGTGAACATAGTGGGACATGTGTTATATGTTGGAGAAACTTTTAGGTATATGCCCAGGAGTGGTATAGCTGGATCCTCAGGTAATACTATGTCCAATTTTCTATGGAATTGTCAGACTGATTTCCAGAGTGGTTGTACCAGCTAGTAATCCCAACAATGGAGGAGGGTTCCATTTTCTCCACATCCTCGCCAGCATCTGCTGTCACCTTAGTTTTTGATGTTAGCCATTCTGACTGGTGTGAGGTGGAATCTCAGGGTTGTTTTGATTTGCATTTCCCTGATGTCTAAGGATGTTGAACATTTCTTTAGGTGCTTCTCAACCATTTAATATTAGTCAGTTGAAAATTCTTTGGGAGCAAATGTAGAGACAAAGTGTAGAGTAGTGACTGAAGGAAAGGCCATCCAGAGACTGCCCCACCTGGGGATACATCCCATATATAGTCACCAAACCCAGACACAATTGTGGATGCCAAGAAGTGCTTGCTGAAAGAAGCCTGATATAGCTGTCTCCTGAGGGGCTCTGCCAGAGCCTTACATACACAGAGACAGAAGCTTGCGGCCAATCATAGGACCATGTGCAGGGTCCCCAATGGAGGAGCTAGAGAAAGGATTGAAGGAGTTGAGGGGTTTGCAACCCCATAGGAAGATCAATAGCAACCAAACAGACTCCCCCTCCCCCAGCTCCCAGGGACTAAGTCACCAACCAAGGAGTACACATGGAGGAACCAATGGCTCCATCTGCATATGTAGCAGAGCATGGCCTTGTCAGGCATCAGTGGGAGGAGAGGTCCTTGGTCCTATGAAGGCTTGATAGATAGCCCAGTGTAGGGAAATTTGAGGGCAAGAAGGTTGGAGTTGGTTGATGGGTGAATACCCTCATAGAATTAGGGGGAGGAGGCTGGGATAGGGAGTTTCTGGAGGGGAAAAACCAGGGAAAGGGAAAACACTTGAAATGTAAATAAAGAAAATATCCAATAAGAAAAAAAAAAAGAATATTTACATTTGAGTTAATGCAAAGCTTAGGTCCTGCTCAGTGGAGGAATGTGTGGCATTCCTTTTGTCTTGATCATGCAGGTTATCCACTAGAAAAGGTGTTTGTTTAAACCAAAGGATCTTGTTTATTGCCTTGCTAGTTCCTTGACCCAGAATTGATCATATTTTGCATGTACTTAAAAAAGTGGTATAAAAGCAGACTGAAAAAATAAATAAACTCCCTTCAGCCTTTGAACTGGCTGGGGTCATGCTACAGTATTGTCTAATTGTGCTTTTTCTCTTTAATCCTCACTCTCTCCCTGGAGTACCTGCTGACTGACTGAGCTAGTTGCTCACTGTGGAGACTAAGTCTAACACTTCAAACCCAAAATCTGCACTTGGTCAGATTCTTTGTATAGGGAATGTGTTTGTATACTTTCTACATTATTTTCCAATAAAGTTTTAATTATTACTAGGTTAAGTATAATGCCCAATACAACGTACATATATATTGCTATCCTACTTTGAGGTTTTGAACTGATTTTTATTTTCTTGTACTTTTATGATTTGTGTGCTACAAAACATGCAGAAGCAGAAAATATATGAATGAGAAAGGCTGGTTATAATAACTATTGTAACAGTTTTGAATAAATATAGTTTATTCAATCTATATTCATTCCTGAAGCAAAATGATTTCTTGTGTCTACTCCTCAAAATGATCTGCATTATACTCTTATTAAATAAAACAATGTAGGTGGGCATTTTCAAATCCAATAAAGTGACGTTTTTAGAATTGCAAGAAAAACTGGACTCATTACTCACACAATGTTGGAAGAAACGAGAGAAGCAGCTCGAAAAAGTTGTCCTCTGAAAAAGTTGTGGCTAGGTTTGAAGTGTATTTTTTCAGTTTAGCCATTTTGGAAACCAAGTAGTTTTGTTTTATCAAACATATTGCCATATTCATATAATTTGCATTACCTCAATTTACAAAAATAGTCTTGAAGTAACACTTGTTATAAGTGAATTAAAAATTCTCTACTGTGAGGATGGGAAGTGTTGTCATAATTTTCATAGTGTTATTCTAAACATTGAAGTAGATTTATATTCATTACATTTTTTAGTTCTTATGGATCATATGAAGTATTTAATAATAAATATTTATTAAATTTATTAATCTTATAGTAACACTCAAACAAGAATATTATTTATAAGATCAATTTTTAAATATAAAAGCATAATGACAGAATCATCATCCTACACAACTTAGTGAAAGGAAATTATCCCAACAGTTGGCATTAGTTTATAGAAATCAGAAATCCTATCCTACACTTAGATTATAAGGCATCAATATCCATATTCTTAAGAATTATTTCAAGGTTTGTGTCTCATCAGAAATAAAATTTAAATCATAATAAATTTAAGGTATTCATGACTGCCTCACAAATCTCATACTAATGATATTTTAATTAATTGCGGAATAATTTGGCAACTGTTAATTTGGAGATGTTCAAAATAGACATTCGAGTTTCAGGCTAGTCAGTTACACAAATTTATCCTGTCAACAGGCAACTGCTGTTTAAAATGGACTTCAATTTAATTTTGGGTATTCTAAGGCACTAAAAAGAGCAATCATGGAAGGTTTGCATTTTTCTGAAATTCAAAGCAAGGACTTTAGTATCATTTATTTCCCTCAGTTCTATATAAAGCATGGTATATGTTTGTGGTTTTATAGTGACTAAGTTGAAGTTATAATAAACTTCATTTTGTGAAAGTTATTCCTAGGATAAAACTGGCATGAATTCTGCAACATACTTTGGATAATAAATACCATTTAAAATAACATACTGTTACTACACACAATTTTTAAAATATCCAGTCGGCAATGGACTAACATATTTGCAATGCATTTGCACCTTAAGGAGAACATTATGTAAAAGTAGGATTAATAGAACTCATACACATAGGTTACACACTGAGCAACACACCTCAAAGATAGAGTTAAATTTACAAAACAGAAAACAAACCATAAAAACTAAAATGCAAAATCAGAACATGAGAGCTATACCATTAACAGAGAACAATGAAAACAATGTGTGCCTGAGGACAGTACCAGCGTTGGCCTTCTGTGCAGGAAGAGCCTAATAGTATAATTGCTGTGACTGAGGAGAATAAACGCCAGGACATGTGGGAAGCTGCTTTCAGAGCTGTGCCTTGTGGATCACCCAAACAGGAAAACTGGAAAAACTGGTGTCTGAAAGATTGGGAGAAAAATAATGACAAGAAAGAAAATTATAATATCTAAGAAAAATACATACAATTCATATATATACATAAATATAAAAATATTCTTCAAAATAAATACAACCTTCTTAGAAAAACTTGGATTAGCCTAAGTATATCATTTTTGGAGTCTAGGTCAATATTGTTGGAGACCAAGGCCTTGGCCTTTTGCATATCTGCTGGACAGAAGATCCCAGGTTTGACTAAGTCTGCTAGATGAAAGATCTCAGTTTTGACTTATCTTGCTAGCCACAATGTCTCGGATCGCTCAGCAGGTGTCTCCTCTAGGCCCTGACTTTTAGGCTCGGCTTGATTAGCATTTCAAGGTGTTCCAGCTCCAGCAGGCCTCTCCTTGTTTCCTCCCCATTGTTACTGCCCCCAGGTAGGGATT
>CM052705.1:68572421-68625257 GCA_028551405.1 Uromys caudimaculatus | reverse complement strand
TGCAATCTCCGGCGAGGGATCTTTGTCCCAGCGCTGATCAGCTGTGGGGCCCTGTGGCCCAAGCTGAGGTCTCAGGCAGTCGCCGGAAGCTGCTGGCGGTCCTTATTTATATTCTTATGAAATGACACATTATTTATTCTTTTAAAGAGATTTTATGAGATGATATTACACATATCTTTCAAAAAATCTAAGAGATAATTTGAAAACTCAGTCTACATTTCTTCTACTACTGTAGAATACATCAGATACTAATGTTAAGACATAATTTACAAAAAAAAAAGACATAATTTACGTATCTTTGTGTATCCTTGTATGAGAGTGCAGGTGAAGTTGCATGCGAATGTAGAAACCACAGGATAATGTTGGCTGTTGTTCCTCAGGTAAGGTCCAATTTTGGTATTTGAGAGAGGGAACACTGTTATCCTGGAACTCAGTTTAGTTTGTTTGACCAGTGAGTTCTAGGGATAGAGTTTGTCCTGTCAGAGTACATTCTCATTTCTGACTAGTGTTAAATGTATTGCTTATACTGGATCTGTTAGCATAGAAGGCCAAGGCATTTCAGATCAGATTCTGCTAACCTACTAATAAAAATACAAGTTTGATTCCAGAGAAATTAATACAACTTATAAAAGATGAAAAGATTTGGGTGAGAAATACTTATTAAAATATATTTTCATCAAAATAGGGACCATCACAGAGTTGATCAGTTCTTTTAAGTACAATGGAATGTAGGGAAGAATAAAGTGGATATGAATTCATCATATTTCCTTTATTTGGTTAATTTACATAGATGTGGTACACAATATTAATTAGCATGTAAGTTACTTATGTAACTATATATATATATATACATACACACATATACATGTATGCATATGTATATATATAATGTATATATTTTCTTTTCGATCAAGAGTATCAACGAGTGTTAAATTTCATTCCTACAATCTGATTACAATTCAACTTGAAATTTTTTTTTTCCTGAAAATAGCTGAATATAATATTGGGAGATTTAAAGTAGTCCCTGGGCAAAGACTTTTAAACCATTCTGTAGTTTGGAATGTTTTGAACATTTCCTGAAATAATTACATTTTATTGTTCATTTTAACTCCTGCCCACTTCAACTATTGCAATTTTGTAATCCCATTTCTCATATAATTTCCCACAGTCTAGTTCTTCATACCTCAAGAAAATAAATATTCATTTCCTTTACTCCCTGGAAAAGGATGAAAACTACAGCTGTGTGTGGTAAAGTGCAGAACCATATGCTGTGGGCCAAGGGCACAACTATGGCTGTGCTTCCTCAAGCACCAGCCATATTTGCTTTCCCCAAGACCTCTTGGTGCCTTAGAACTTACCACAAAGGGAAGGACAGCTTATATGAGCACTCCAGGGAACTGCCTGTCTCTGCCTTTTCCAACTATTTTGCATTAGTTCTGACAATCAGACTTGGGCCCTCATGCTTTTTTAAATTAAACATTTTATTGCCTAAGCTGTTTCCCCACACATGATCAATGTTGAGATCTGCTTTTTTTTTTTTTTTTCCATTTGTTGGAACTATCTTGTTGACAACTCATCCCATTTCTGTGTACAGAGAGTTTCTTATCTAAAAATTGAAAAAAAAGTAAAATTTAATGTTTCTGATAATCTTGTCACAATGTACTATAAATTATAAAACAATTGAGTTCTATATCTTAGAGTCACAAAAAAACTATACATAGAAAGATATAATTAAAAATCACAGTAATATGAAGAGGTGTTGTATTTTGTCAAATGCCTTCTCAGCATCTAATGAGATGATCATGTAATTTTTTTTTTCCTAACACTGTTACTGATGTTATGATGTGTTTACAGATAGCAGTCTAGCATGGCTGTCCCCCGAGAGGCCCAATCTGACAGATACTTATACCTAACCAATGGACCGAAGTCAGGGACCCCTGAGGTAGAATTAGGGAAAGTCTCAAAGAAGCTGAGTAGGAGGGTGACCCCATAGGAGTTCCAGCAGTCTCAACTAACCTGGACCCCTGAGAGTTCCCAGAGATTGAGCCACCATCAGGCAGCTGGTCCAAGGCCCCTGACACATATATAGCAGAGAACTGTCTGGTCTGGCCTCAGTGGGAGAAGACCTGCCTAACCCTCTAGAGATTTGAGGACCCAGGGAATGGGGAGGTCTGGAGGGGTTTGGGAGCTTGGGGACTTCCTCTTAGAGAAAAGGGGGAGGAAGAATAGGATAAGCGACTATGGGAGGGGGGGACCAGAAGAGGAGCAATAGCTAGACTGTAAAAAAAAAATAGAAGTAATAACAAAAAAATAAATTAAGATAAAAATCAAAAACAAAAAAGCAAAATAATTTAACATTTTTATTTTAAAATTTTGAGTGATCTATGAATTGGTGGTTTTTCATTATTTCTCATGGCTGCTGTTGTTTCAGTCAATAGAAATACTTACAAGGTAGGATAGAATTTTGTATATTCTGGTAAAATAAATGCAAATACTTTTATTTCAAATGATAATACAATATACTCATGCAGCGATGCAATCTTCTATCTGTGAAGTACAATGTGAATTCTTTATTTTTCACTGTAACCGTTCATAACATGTGAGACATGAACTTTAGTGCTTATTTTCTATATCAGAATAGGAGCTTTTATTTCCTCTATTGATAAAACATTAAAATAAGCTAAATATAAAAATAACCAGCGAACTTTGAGATGTTCCTGAAATAAACTTGAACATTACTTGATGTGAATAATTATCCCCAAACTACAAGTCATCATAAAGAGACAGAAAATGGTAAAAAGAACATTAAATCTTCAAACAACTGGAAAAATATCTAAAACTATAAGACTGACATAAATATATAAGGGAAAGTAAATGTGAATTTATATGAAAAATAAAATATATGACTTAGCAAAAATATGTATATTTTCAAAAGCTCTATTCCTATTCTAGATGATAGTAAGGATGAAATTGACTATACGGTTAAAATATTAACTATAAGCATGGACAGAAAAGTAGACAAACAAAATCTATCAGATTTAATCTAAAGCCAATGTTCTGAATGGGTATCTTTTTTATATTCTTGTCAGTATAACCTCCTTTTTTCTGGCTACCACATCTCTTAAATGTGGCAAGCCCTAGGTTTTGTTATGATAAGTTTGCTCCTAGTGCTCACACTGTATAAATATTTTACTCAGGCTCTCTTATCCACACCATCTTTCTTCTAACTACATACCTAAGAAACACATGTGTGTTGGTTATGCATATTTGACACTGAGCAAATTAGCCCTGCCTTGATCCTTGAACTAAATTTATTCTTGAGACAATCATTTCAAATTGTGACTTCCTATTCACGTTCCTTTATAACATGTCTGATTCTACAATGGATTATATCTAAGGGACAGTTTTAATACCTAGAATGCTGTAGTAATACACTTGTAGGAAATCCAACTGGAAACAATGTTCCACTTTTTAATCTCGTTTCTCTTCCATGTATGATAGTGGAATCACAGTGCTGCGCAATCCACTGGAAAGAGTAAATGCATTTAAAGACCCCATACATTTTCTGAACCTCTGTGCTTTTCAGTGAAATGAAGGGCCTGTTTAAGTTAAAAACTTCATTGTCATTTCTGTAATTACAATATTAGCATTGGGTTACCAGTGAGTGGGGTTGGAATAAGAGGAGGGGCTCTGAGACAAAATTCCAAAAATGGACCCTTTCCCAGTTTCTCCATTATTACATATTTCCAAAAGCATGTATAATTGTGTAATATTAGTTTTAGTGAATCCTTACTACCTTACCACTAAATAACTTCTTTTTTTGGTGTTTCAATTTTCCAATGCTAGAAGGTAATATAGATGTTAAAATGTAAAACATAATGTGGCTCTAAACTGTCATTAGCTCCTTGGCTAAGGGTGGCACTTTGTGCCCACCTCTCCTTTTCATGCTTGGATTTGCTGTGCCTTAAACTTTAATGTGTGTCTGGATACTGTCATGACACTTCTGAGTTCACATGTGTATCAGCACCAACTGTTTCCAGATGTCACTCTTTTCTTATAGTCTCTACCACATAAAACTTTTGTCACAACCCATGAAATGATCCCTGTCCTGGAAGGAAAGGACAAGAGTTATATATGTAAAAGTTAGGGCTGGATATTCTGGAGTCACTTACTAGCTTAGCTGCATCTTGGTTAGTTGTAGATCTTTATGCTCATCACTGCCTACCACAAAAAGTCTCTCGGATGAACACTGAGAGATGCCCTCTTCTCTAGGAATAAATATAGCACTATGTACATATCTATTAGTAGGAGGTTCTCCCCTAGTGCTTATGCCCTGTCTAGCCATGGTTCTTGGCCTGATAATGGTGCTGTGTATGCATTTTGTTTTCAGAAATATATCTTAAATCCAAAAAGAAAGTAGTTGGTTACTTGAAAGATGTTTTTGTCATTATTGTTCCTTGTGAGACATTATGGACAAGATTGTGGAACAATCACTGGATTATTTTCTTTCTATGCAGAAAATTAAAGTGTAATCTAATTATCTGGAGTACAATAATAATAATCTAAAGTGTAATCCAAGATTGTGGAACCATTGTAGAAGAAGATTGTGTGTATATCTTGATAGGCAAGTCATGATTTTAGCTCACTCAGCTCAGAGCTGAGTAAGACTGATAAATGATTTTCTCTTCTGGTAATAGCTTGTATACTGCTTTCTCTCACTCTGAATACTGCCATTCACATTTAACTTCTAGGTCAGTATACGCTTGTTCCATTTTTTTTAGACAGGCTTACTTATATTTAGTTTCTGACCATTGCCCTTGATATTTATTTGAGATTATATCTTAGATAAGTTCAATTATATATTGGAATATATTGAAAACAATTTTACATTCATAAGTTTTTGGGAATTTGGTCTTAGAAGTTGATGCTATTCCTAAAACTTAATGACAGATTTATCACAAAGGCATGCAACTTAAAATACTAATGTCTAAATAAGTTAAGCTAATATTTAAAAAGAACTACATTATTTTAATTTAGTTAAATATAATAATAAAGACAATTAAGAAATATTTAATAATTTGATTAAAAATTATCTGTGTTCAAGAGGACTTTTGTATTTTATTACATATAAATGATGCCTTACACAATGCCAGTTATTACTGGCATGTTTTAGACGAAGTTTAAACTATCACTTAAGTATTTCTTATACATTTTATTTTTAGAAGAGACAATAAATAATAAATAATTAGTTCTTTTGGGGAAAGTCATAATAAAGATGTATGACATTGATTAGATAATTTCATTGTACCTACCTCAAAGCTTAATATTTATATGGATTATCCCAGGCAATCTTTGGAACCAGATTGGGGATAAATTCTTTGAACACAGACAACCAAGAGTTAGTTGTCCAAAATGACTTGTCTAATAAGAGGAGGTGTAAAACTATGTACTTAGAGTAAAGTAGAATAAAAGAGTTTAATTGAAAAATTATTATGAACTTCCCTTCGTAATACTTCAGGTAAATTACACTCTGATTCTCTGCTCTGAAAGAAAACAATCTGTAGGTAAATATATACAAACAGGCCTAATTATAATCTTATACCTTTACATACAACATCTCAAGCTTGATTCTTTGACCTGCCAGTGCTTGAGAAAATTCACTATGAAGTTAACATATTCTTTCCCTGTTCATTTGATGTAATAACTAATTTGGATTACAAAGTCATTAAATTACTGAGAAGGACTTCTTGCATCTTTTAAATGAAATACTGACAAAATTTCATCCTCCATAAGAACATTAAGCTACTTGATGTTGGTGAGATGAAGTGGTGCTAATTAAACATCTGGCATCCAACCTCACTTCTCTGTATTCCCTTATACAAACAACATTTTGCAAAGGGAAACGCATGATTTAAAAGATTGATGAGTCAAAAAATAAGATAAAAACCTAGGCAAAACAGGAAATTCATTGTAATACAGGTTTGCTATGAAGCTAAAATTATCATAATTATTTTATTAACATTTTATTCCAATTTATTCAATAGTATAAACATATTTCTAATAAAGTCATGTACCAGATAACGTTATCTAGTGAAGCAAATGCTAAAATGTGTGGGAAAAAAATGGGCTTGCTTTTCCTCTTGGGACTATACAACATCAAATTATCGTGCTACGTGATTTCTTATCCACTTGTTTGTATACATATTTCAATAGATATGTGACTGAGATGTCAAATTCATGTTCAAAACTGAAGTAAGAATATATACATATATATATATATATGTTTGTGTGTGTGTTTTGTATAGATATATGTGTGTGTGTGTGTGTGTATGTGAACTAAAACAAGATTATTTTAAGTTTATTCATCTTATTCCTGAGATACGATGCTGAGTTTTCCCCTCTGGACTTTAATGTCTTGTGGGGTGTTTTAAATTAGACAATTAATGAGATACCTTAAAGATGCATTCTGACAAAAATAAAGCTGGAGAAATTAGTCTCAAAATACCAATACTCTATTTTCTCATGAATCAGTGTTGTTATAGTTAGGCTTATCTGTTAACCTGATATAGCCTAGAGTCATCTAAGAAGAGAGTTTCAATTGCGGGATTGCCAGCATCAGATTTGGCTTTGGGAATTGTGATGGCTATCCCTGGCCCTGGAGCCTGAAACAAGCAAATCTCTAAGTTCAAGATCAGCCTGAGAGAAAGCAAGTTTTGATCCAGCAGTGGTAGTACACAACTTTAATCTGGCTTTTCCCTTCTGCTAGAGGTCCACATAAGATTGGAAGAATGAAGGATACACTCTTCGTCTGCTTGCACTTACTTACCACATCTGTTTGAGGCTACTTCTATAGAAGATCAGATTAAACACCTATCCTCCTTGGACTGAACAGCTACTAGATTCCTGGACTTCCCATTCATAGCTGCTCATTTTTGGGTTAGTTGGACTACAAACTGTAAGTCATTACAATAAATTACCTTAATATAGAGACACATTCCATATGTTCTGTGACTTGAGGGGACCCTAACTAAGCCACACATATCCTTGTGGTATTATCTTGATTGTTTATGATCTCGAAACACTCTGGGCAGCACCGTTCTCTGGGCAGTTCCTAAGCTGTACAATGAGGCTGGCTAATGCTGAGCCTGTCAGCAAGCCAACAAGCAGTATTCCTCTAAGTTTTCTGCTTCAAGTTCATGTTTCAGTCCTTCTGTTCAAAATCTATCTTGACTTCCCTAGGTGATAGATTGTAACTTCTAAACTGAATGTTGGATTTTATAGGTAGTTCCTGGTCATAGTGTTTATCAAAACAGAATGAAACTAGAACAAGCCTGAGGTACTTCTTTGGACTCTTACTCTGCATGGCACAGTATTTTGGGAACCCACAGAGACTATATGTCAGTGTTCCCTGAAATATGGGATCTGTTTGCCAGGAAATAGTAGTCAAATATAGATCTCTTTCATTGCCTCAGGCCAGCATCAGCTTTTCACTATCCTTTTCCTCCTAAAATTGAAGGGCTATACTAAGGCTTTCACAGAAAATGGGGTTGATAAAACAATACCATGTTTTAATTACATGAGAAGTCACTTGTACAGCAAAGCAGTGATAACAGAAGATATTGTAGAAAGACTTGTCCTCCTGCATGTAAAAGAGACAGACTCAAGTATCACTGGATTTTAACTCACTGCAGTTATATGTTCTCCTTTAATCTTAGAAGAAACAAATCAGGAATTGGAAAACAATTACAAGGTAATGTACTTTGATTCATTTAAAATGATGGAGGTAGGGACTGGAGAGATGACTCAGAGGTGAAGAACATTTACTGATCTTGCAGAGGACTGGGATTCAGTTCCTAGTACCTACATGGTATCTGACAACCATCTGTAGCTCCAGTTTCAGTGGCTCTGATACCTGTTCTTGCTTCTGTGGGCACTGTATGTGCTTGGTGCACATATATGAATTTTGGAAAAATACATATACACATAAAGCAAAAAAAAACAAAAAAAATAAACAAAAAAGTGATTTTGGGGGGAGTTGTTGGGAGAGGTCTGTCTGTGTACTCCTGAATGTCCTAGAATGCACTCTGTAGATCAAGCTGCCCTCAAACTCAAAGAGAGTCACATTCCTCTGCCTCCCAAATGCAGGGATTAAAGTCATGTGCCACGACTGCCCAGTACAAATAAAAATTTTTTAAAAGATGGATACAATCAGTTATCTCTGCATACAAAAATAGATTGAAATCTCTAATTTTAGAAAACATGCAAATGTAAAGGATCATTTAATATTACTCAGAAGCAGATGAATGTATTGAAAAACCTGTTATTTTATGGCAAAAATAAGAATTGATACTAACTATAAGCAATTAGGGCAAAATTAGCTATTATTAAAACATCACTTCATATGATACAATAAAATCTTTTTAGGTGCTTTATTTTTCCATGATTTATTTTTTCCAGATTCAGTACTTTTTAAGCTAAGAGACATTAGCATAAGTGCTAAGCTGTCTCCCAAGCCCATAGTTAATTTTTATTGACAGATTTATTTTACTGTAAGAGGAATTACTCTTCACTCCCGTAGTTGTCAGTCATAGATTCTTCCCTGTAATTTGAGGGGAACATAAGCTGATCATTCTGTTATTTATTCAGTAAATGCATTTCTATCTTTTAAATACTAAATACAGCAGCAAAAGCATAGATAATATATTTTTATAAGAGGTATTAAGAGTCCTTTGGATATATTTCCAAGAGTAGCATAGCTGAATCTTATGGCAGACATATTTTTAGATTTAGAGAAGCCTCCATTCTGATTTTCATTGTGGATGTACCATTTGCTACACTGACAAGCAATTCATAGGTATTCTCCCTTTACCACATATGAGCCAACATTCATTGTTTTTGCTTTTAAAAAAAAATTTTCTGCTTCTCCCAAGGCCCAGAGATCATTTCAAAGAGAAAGCAGAAATTTTGTAAGACCTGAAAGTGGTTCAAGACTATAAGAGAACTGTTTTACTGGACATAGCAGTGCATGTAATATACATTCATAGATGTTGTAACTGCATATACTGGTCCTGCCCAAACTCAAACCAAGTAAACCTCACGCAAGAGGAACCAGGTAAGCATGCAGTCCCAGCTGCAAACTGGGGCATTGATATCTCCTAGAACATAGAAAGACAGTGTGTTAAAAATATGTAGCACTAGTAGGGTGAGTAGGGAGACCTCAGTCCAGTGGGGAGACACATGTGCAAGAGTATATGAGAGGCACAAGTTTCAATTGACCAGTTTGAAAACAAAAGAAGATCAAAGTTGGATGGATAGAAAAAGGGCATGATCTTCTCAGGAGTTTTGGAAAGGCTGTGTGTGATCAAACTAGATTTTGTAATGTTCTTTTTTTTTTTTTTTTTTTTTTTTGATACTTTATTTACATTTCCAATGTTTCCCCCTTTCTAGGTCTACTCTTTGGAAACCCCCTATCCTCACCCCCTTCCTGCCTCTATGAGGGTATTCCACCTCCCACCCACCTGCCCACCCATTCCCTTATTCCCACCTTGACATGTCCCTTTACTGGGGCCTCTAACACCCTCAGGGCCAAGGGCCTCTCCTCTCCCTGATAGACAGAGAGACCATCCTCTGCCACATATGTGGTCTGAACCATGAGTCCCTCGATGTGTATTCTTTGGTTGGTGGTCCAAACTCCAGGACGACGGGGGGAGGGGGTGTCAGGCCCATTGACGCTGTTGCTCCCTCCATGGGGCTGCAGACTCCCTCAGCTCCTTCAGTCTTTTCTCCAACTCCTCCATCTGGGACCTCACTCTCAGTCCAGAGATTACTGTAAAGTGAAACTTGGGTATTCCAAACATTTCTGCTAATATCCACTTATCAGTGAGTACATACCATGTTCTTCTTTTGTGACTGAGTTACCTCACTCAGGATGATATTTTCAAGTTCCATCCATTTGCCTGCAAATTTCATTAAGTCATTGTTTTTAATAGCTGAGTAGTAGTCCATTATGTAAATGTACCACATCCTCTGTTGAGGGACATCTGGGTTGTTTCCAGCTTCTGGCTATGATAAATATGGCTGCTATGAACATAGTGGAGCATGTTTCTTTATTACATGTTGGAGTATCTTCTGTGTATATGCCCAGGAGTGGTATAGCTGGGTCTTCAGGTAGTATTATGTCCGTTTTTCTGAGAGTCCGCCAAACATTTCCAGAGTGGTTTTACCAGCTTGCAATCCCACCAACAATGGTGGAGTGTTCCTCTTTCTCCACATCCTTGCCAGCATCTGCTGTCACCTGAGTTTTTGATCTTAGGCATTCTGACTGGTGTGAGGTAGAATCTCAGACTTGTTTTGATTTGCATTTCCTGGATTAATATAGTAAAAATGGCCATTCTGCCAAAAGCAATCTACAGAATCAATGCAAACCCCATCAAAATTCCAACCAATTCTTCATTGTCTTAGAAAGAGCAATTCTCAAATTCATTTGGAACAACAAAAAAACCAAGATAGCAAAAGCTATTCTCAACAACAAAAGAACTTCTGGGAGAATCAGCATCCCTGACCTCAAGCTGTACTACAGAGCAGTAGTGATAAAAAACTGCATGGTATTGGCACAGTGACAGGCAGGTAGATCAATGGAATAGAATTGAAGACCCAGAAATGAACCCACACACCTATGGTCACTTGATTTTCAACAAAGGAGCTAAAACCACCTAATGGAAAAAAGACAGCATTTTCAACAAATGGTGCTGGTTCAACTGGCGGTCTACATGTAGAAGAATGAGAATGGATCCATTCCTATCTCCCTGTACAAAGCTCAAGTCCAAGTGGATCAAGGACCTCCGCATAAAACCAGATACACTGAATCTAATAGAAGAGAAAGTGGGGAAAAGTCTCGAACACCTGGGTACAGGGGAAAAGTTCCTGAACAGAACACCAATGACTTATGCTCTAAGATCAAGAATAGACAAATGGGACCTCATGAAATTGCAAAGCTTCTATAAGGCAAAGGACACTGTCAATAGGACTAAATGGCAACCAACAGATTGGGGAAAGATCTTAACCAATCCTATGTCCGATAGAGGGCTAATATCCAATATATACAAAGAACTCAAGAAGTTAGACTCCAGAAAGCCAAGTAACCCTATCAAAAAATGGGGAACAAAGCTAAACAGAGAATTCTCAACTGAGGAAATTCGCAGGGTTGAGAAACACCTAAAGAAATTTTCAACAACTTTTGTAATGTTCTTAAATAACTTATTTACTAATGAGGCCGGGTATAGGAAGAGATGTACCTTTAGACAAATGCCTATAAGAAGCATCTATAAATCCATTCCAGCTCTTAGTTACTGTGACTCTAGGGCTAATAGGGTATAATCATCTTGTCTCCAAACCACTCTGACCTACCGTGTAATGCATGCTCTCTCTTCTGCTGCCAGGATGCTCTGTTAACAGATCATTGTCTCAAGCTCCAAATCTCCTTGACATACCTTCCACCATGTTTCTGGGTTGACCCACACTCTCTTTTCCATCTTTTTTTGTTTCCCTAGGGCCTAGGATGTATGGTTTGATAAGCCAGAATAACCTATGCCATGGGTTATTCTAAATGGCAATATAACCTTCCATACATTACTAATATTATACCCATACCTATAGTTTTATGTTTCAAGAAATTTCAAATGATCTCTGTGAAAAAGGTTAGTTCTAATTAAAAATGAAAGCAGGTTTACTTTTAAGCAAAATAGTTTTATGAAGTGATTTTGTATAGATAAGAATATTAACTCATTTATGAAGTATTGCACAAGCATCCCTGTAGAGTTTTGAATATTAAAATATGTAGAGGTCAGTGGCTTCAGAGGAAAGGTTAGAAGTTATCTGAGGTGAGAAATTGGATTAGCAATGAAGAAATAGGGTCTACTTACTTTGCTCTTATTGAGTACTAGATAATAAAGGAGACTCAAGGATGAGTGTTGTTTACCCTTTACATGAATAGAACTATAGATTCTGTCATTTACCAAAGCAGAATAAATATCCAGAAGAAAATATAGTAGAATAAGATGAAAATAAAGACAGACATGGTAGTGATTGCTAGTAACCTCAGCATTTGGGAGGCTAAGACAAGACATTCTCAGATTCAAAGCAAAACTGGCCAACATTTGAGGTGTTGTTGAAATAAACAAAATAAACAAAACCACCATGTTCTACATAAGTTATGCAAGTGATTCCCTCATATTCCTCCATTAATACAGTAATACAGGATTTTGATATTGCTCTTTGACATACACACAGAGGGAGGAGGGGAGAAAGAGAGAGAGAGAGAGAGAGAGAGAGAGAGAGAGAGAGAGAGAGAGAGAGAGAGAGGAGAGAGGATGAATTTGAATTTAGCTAGTCAATTCCTTCCTGCTGGCTAGCTTTCATGTCAGAAGTTTATGTCAGAATAAACTGGGGATTAAATGGCCTAATCCTGTTGTGAGCCTTGTAACCTAGAATGACAACCAACCAGGCCAGTTGGGCCCATTGGTGCAGCAGTGTCATGACTCCTAGGTCACACAACTATTTTCGGGTTTGGTTCAATCCCTGTTCCATAGAAGTTATTTCAAGCCTTGGACTGTAAAATTAGTGAAAACCTATGACTTTTCACTTGCAATATGGCCCAGAAATAATAAGTGTACACTTACAAAACACACTCCAGTTCAGTTTCCAAAACTCACACCAGAGGGAACATAACTACTTTTAACTCCAGCTCTGAGGTCTCTGACACCTTCTTCTGATCTCTTAGAAACCGGTGCTCATGGCAGAACACACACACACACACACACACACACACACACACACACACACACACACACACTTACTTCAGAAAATAAATTTTAAAGAAGAAATGACATCAAACTTATTCCTAAATATCTGTGTTTATTTACACTAAGAAAGGCTGCTCTCAGCTTCGAATCAGAGAAGCTTCTCTTCACAATGAGTGAGGTGAACGCAGACACTGTTGGCCATGTAAGAGGGTAATAAAAAGAGACACACACCCACATAGCAATCCATAAAAACATCAAAGTGGAAACCATAATATACGCTCAGATGACCTGATGCAGTCCCATATAGACACTGTGCATGTTGCCTCAACCTCTGTGTGCTCACATGCACTTTGACACGTTGATTCAGAGGGCCTTGTTTCCTTGGTGTCCTCCATCTCCTTAGGCTGGAGTCTTAGTCTATTTTAGCTTCCCCTTCCCTGGGCTTCTCTGAGCCCATAGTGAAGAGATTTGATGGAGATATCCTATTTAGGGATGAGCATTCCAAGATTTCTAATTTTCTGCATAATGTCTGGCTTCAGGTCACTGTATTTGTTTCTCTCTGCTACAGTCTCTGATTCTTGTGACATCTCTTGGTCTTTTCTCCATTTGTTTATTTTTCTTTTCTAATTCTGAAATGATAGTTTTTGTTTTATTATATTTTATTGTTATCTTGTTGAAGCCCATTCTTTTCTAATGAGAGAGAAAGGAAGGGGGGAGGTCTGGATGGAAGCAGGGGTCTGAAGAAACTTGCAGTAGTAGAGGAAAAGAAATCATAATAAGGATATATTATGTGAGAAAATAAACTATTTTTAATTTAAGGGGCAGGGATGAATGGCTAAAACATCTTGATTATGCTTACCACTTGCAAATTATGTACCAATTTGTATTTTTGTTGTTGTTTGAGACAGGGTTTCTGTGTAGCCCTGGCTGTCCTGGAACTCACTCTGTAGACCAGACTGGCCTCGAACTCAGAAATCCACCTGCTTCTGCCTCCCAAGTGAGGATTAAAGGCGTGTGCCACCACTACCTGGCTCCAATTTGTATATTTTAATGTAAATATATTATATTGTCTTGAGATTTACAGGGTTTCTTGTGAGTGGTATACTTATTGACTGCTGTATTTTCTTTACTTTGACACTGTCTGTTTAATTGATATTTATGCTGACTATAAATTCCATATGTCTTAATTCCAAATAAGAAAAAAAAAGACACATGATGAGAAAAAGGGACAGGTAAATGCTCAGGCATAAGAGGACATTTATGTTATTCTCTTTCTAAGGCTCAAGGGCTGTTGTAGAGTAGGGAGTAGTAAGAATATAAAAACTAGAAGATAAGAAGGGATGTGGAATACTATGTTCTGGGCATGGCACAGCCATCATTATTGTTATGAACACATAGTAGCTGTGGTTGTCTAGACTAGATTTATATAGACTTTACCTGGAATCAGTCAGTTGTTGAATAGGGAAGGACTTCATGGGCATCTTTCCCTCCTTGACAAATGATTGTCTACTGATGGATGTTGGGAAATAGGGGCTCATTTTCCTTAGATATTTATGTACTGCTCAGCCTGCCAGGCTCCACTAGACGGTTTCCAACACAAGGTCCCAACTTAGACACTTTAAACTCACTAGATCAAAAAAACCAAACCAAAAGACTTGAACATAAAAAAAAACACTACAAAGAAGAGGGTTTCGACAAGGGTAAGAAGGAGATAAGGCAGAAAGGGAGATAAGAGTACAAAAGGAGAGTGAATATCATACCTACGGTTATATGAAATTGTCTAAGAAAAATTAATTATTAAGTCAATTTTGAAAATAGTTTTCAAGACAAATATAAACAATTGAGGGAAAGAGAATTTAGAAGTGCAAGAGCTGGTAATATTCAAAATATTATAAAAACCATTGAAGCACATGAATCTGCATCATGTAACTATATATTGTTGATCAGGGTTTAGAACAATGTTTATTGAGATGATATTGTGATCTACCATAAAATATGTAGATATTTCAAGATAATAATTTAAATGCAATGTCATCTTTATGAAAGATATTGCTATTAAAGAATAAACACCAAAATATCTCTGAACTTAGATTTTGAATGCTGTGCTTGAAATATATGGATTTTAAAAATAGAAAAATTCTGTAATTTTGTTATAAACATGAGATAAAAATCTTTCCTGTAGAAATCAATGTGTAGAGAGAAATTGATAGTATAAAGTTCCCGAACAAAGTGGGAGAGCGGATTCAAGCCACAGTTGCAAGTGTTCAATCCCCCAGTTATAAAGGCTCTTCCAACAACTCTGGGAGGAAGGCTATAAGGATGATTGATGACACTGATATGCTTGGAGGCGGAAAGCTAGGAAGTCATTACAGTCTCTATTAAGTAGGACTCAAGGTATCTGCTGAGTGTAATGGGAAACCGGCCGGGCAGGATGCAGAAAGAATGTACAGTAATGTTTAAAAATAGCTATTGTGTGGGTTGACAGAGGAAAATGATTATGAGAAGAGAGCTAATTGTCCTCTGAGAGTTTTATACGGTATTGAGAACCATTATAGAGCTATAATAATTAAGACATTTTGAAAACTGTGCAATAATAGACAAGTAAAGCATGCATACATGATCCAGACTGGAAATAGATACCTTTCCTGCACATACATACCAATGTCATTAATGAAGTAGTGACCCTATCTAAAAGGTTAAGGTTCATATATCTGATAAATTACATATTGACAATTATCCATTGCCTCAAAAGTGAAATTGAGTTAATTCTGTAGAAATAAAATATTTAAAGGTGAAGGAAAATCTTTAATAAATGTAAAGGTTATTTTAGCAGTGTGTCTTCTCTACTTTGGGGACAAAATTACTTGCACCTAGCTTTACTGGTGTAAAACCTATGAAAGGGGGACTTGAAAGACTTACTCCCTTAGCCTGATATTAGTTGCAGACCAGCACATAAAGAAATACAGCCCTTAAATAGTAATAGACCATGCTATGTACTCTAGAAATAGCCAGGACAATAAGATAATAAACATTTTTTTCTAACAAAAGATCCTTCAGGTTCTTTCAACACTAATTTTCTACAATGTGCTTAAAGTTGGTTTCTGATCTTAGGTAATCTAGATTCCTTTGTTGCTTGCTTGGCTAATAAAAATGGAAGAATAGATAATATATGCATTTATTTGGAAGTTTATTCCTACAATGTATTTTTAGAAAACTTGCTAATGCTGATTTACATATACAGCACATTGCCTTAAAATAGCCACTTCCTAAACATTCTTTTGAAAGTTTTTAGGTCGACAAACATTTTTGAGTAGTCTTAAATGTAACTAAGAAAAGATGTGTTAAGTCAAACTATAGCGTTTAAAAATCAGGATAGTTACTAGATAGTATTAGTTTTCCACTGTGGATGACAAACCTGTTCCTAAAATTTATAAAAGGGACTATTATTCCACATTCTTACCCAAATGTGTTATTATTAATTATAAATTTTAACATTGCTAATTAGCTTAATATTTCTTGTGATTTTAATAGTAATTTTCCTGTAATAATGTTCACTTTACAGAATATGATAATTTCTTTATTCTTTTTGTGATGATTTGATAACTAAACTAGTATTATTTTTACTTCAATTTAGTTATATAAATCATGGAAAATATGTTTTATTAATATATCTACGTCAAAATTAATAATTTCTCCCAAAATGTTATATTAATTCAAGAGGAAATTTAAAGAAAAAGAGAACAAATCTTCTTTGCTTATAAATAAAAATGAGAAAACAAAATAAGAGAATGTTTATGAAATTGCAGTATAAAAGTTACAAGCATCTTAATATATACATAGAAAATTGAAATGCTACTGTTTAAAGGGGGGACTTTGGCAGTATAGAAATATGCTGAACTTCACAAGTAATGCTAGAATTGAATGTTAGACTTCAAGAAATCAACACGTCTATAAAATCTGAGGTTACTATGAGAAATTTTAGATAAAAGGTACATGTTATCATGTACTTCAAATAAATGAAAGATTGGTACAACCACTTTGCCTTTAGGTGATAATAATGTAATATCCAGGGTCACTAGCACAGTTTTGTAATTCCAGCACTCTGGAGGCTTTCACAGGGAGGCTATGAATGAATGGACAAATTAAGATACAAACCAACAAACAAATAAACAACAAAAAACACTATCTTTAAGAAGTAATCATATACATATAAGAGAATATATCCAATGCCTGTCTCTCTGTGTTTAAGTTACCTCACTCAGGAAGACTGTATCTATCCACTTCCTTGCAGATTTCATAATTCCATTTTTAACAACTGAATATGTCATTGTATAAGTCATTTTCATTATTCATTCATTTGTTGGTGATCATCTAGATGTTCCCCATTCCTTGCTATAATGGACAGAAATGCAATGAACAAGGATGAGCAAAGAGCTTTGGAGAAAGTATTCTGTAGAGTGCTTTGACTACGGAGTGTTATAGCTTGATCTTATGGTACATCTATTAGCAGATTTTTGAGGAATCATACTGATTTCTACAGTGATGCTATAAGTTTGCACATCTATCTGCAAAGAATGAGTAAGTGTTCTCCATTTTCCAATTTCTTACCAGCATGTGATGTTATTTGTTTCATTAATATTGATCATTCTGACCAGGATAAGATGAAGTCTCAAGTTTTAATTTTCATTTCTGTGATATCTATGAATATTGATCATTGTTCTACATTTCTTTTAAACTTCAAATATTTGTTTTCCATTTACAATATTCATAGAAGTCAGATATCTAGTAATGAACCAGGTAGGAGGAGAGGCTCTTTAAAGGAAGAAAAATAGAGTGTTGTGTTATAAAGAGACAAAGAGGAAATTACAACAGGAGAATTAAAGGGAGAAATTAAAATTAAAAACAGAGTAGAGAAGGGAATATGAGGAGGTTACTAATACTTTAAAGAGTTTTGAAAAGCTATGAGGAGGCCTATTACTAGAAGCCTTTAAAAATACGTGTACGCATCTATGTCATTTTGCTGTTTGTTTCAAGAGAGAAAAAGATCATAAAAATTGAGAGGGGATTGGTATTGGGGATACAGGTGAAAGGACATGATCAAAATATTTTACATGATTTCTCAAACTACAATACAAGCATTTTTCTAAAACTAATCAACTCTTAAAAGCCTCTTCATACACTACTTTTTTCATACAGTGCCATTTGACAGAAAGCAATATTGTCACATTATTAAAGCATATTTTTAAAAAAATTAACAGTGCTATGCATAAGTACAATTAGAGTGATTTAGCACTTTAACATCCATTCATTTTGTCCTACCAGTTCACTTTAATAACACTTCTGACGATTATTAGTTTATTGTTAAATATTTCTTCTTTCTGGTGAGAAACATATTCAGGCTCAAAGAAGAAGGTTTAAGTAAAAAAGGAGGAAAGGGGGCTTCTCATGAGCATTTTGCACAATGGACCTTTCTCTAAAATATGAGAATGTCCCTGGTCACCTTACCCAGCAAAGTAGCACAAAAAGCTTGTCCTGTGAACCCTGAGAACCTTCTCTGTTCTGGGGACAGCCTATGCTGTATTTTTTTTTTCAAGAACAGCCAGAATATTCTTATTATTTCCTGAATGGAACCTAACTCTCCTCGTGTGTGGACCAAGGTTCGTGTCCCAGAGATTTCTTTTTTATTTATTGGTTATTTTATTTATTTACATTTCAAATGTTATTCTCCTTCCTGGTTTACCCTCCACAAACTTCCAATCCCCATACCCACTCTCTCTGCTTCTATGAGGGTGCTCACCCACCCACCCATCCACTCCCACCTCACCATCCTTGCATTCCTGTGACGGGATGAAAGGCCTCCCCTCCAATTCATGTCAAATAAGGCCATCCTCTGCTGTGTAAGGAGCTAGACACATGGGTCCCCCATGTATACTCTTTGGTTGGTGGTTTAGTCCTTGGGAGATCTGGGGCATTAGGAAAATAGCTCTTAATACCCATGATACAACTCTCAGATGATATGAAACTCAAGAAGAATGAAGACCAAAGTGTGGATGCTTCGGTCCTACTTAGGATGGGGAACAAAATAATCACTGGAGGTACACTCAGGGAGGGACCTAGGGGAGAGAGAAAATGGGGCAGAAGGGGCAGGATCAGGTGTGGGAGGAGACAGGGGAGAGGTACATAGGGTGGGGAAACTGAAGAGGTGTGCAGCAATGAGGAAAGGGGGACTGGAAAGCCACTAGGAGGTCCTAGATGCCAGGAAAGAAAGAGGATCCCAGGACCCCACAGGGATGACATTAGTTGAAATACCCAACAAAGTGGAGAGAGAACCTGTAGAGACCATATTCAGAGGGTAGGCATGATCCCAGTTGAGGGATGGGGCCAGTATACTTCATACACATCAAAGGGAAAATCTACCAAGAAGAACTCTCAATTCTGAACATCTATGCTCCAAATGCAAGAGCACCCACATTCATAAAACAAACTTTACTAAAGCTCAAGGCACACATCACACCTCACACAATCATAGTAGGAGACTTCAACACCCCATTATCATCAATGGACCAATCTTGGAAACACAAACTAAACAGAGACACAGTGAAACTAAGAGACGTTATGAACCAAATGGATTTAACAGATATCTATAGAATATTTCATCCTAAATCAAAAGGATATACCTTTTTCACAGCACCTCATGGTACTTTCTTCAAAATTGACCATATAATCGGTCACAAAACAAATCTCCACAGATACAAGAAGATTGAAATAATCCCATGCCTCCTATCAGATCACTACGGATTAAGGCTGGTACTTCAATAGCAACAATAACAACAGAAAGCCCACATACACATGGAAGCTGAACAATGCTCTACTCAATGATAACTTGGTCTAAGAAGAAATAAAGAAAGAAATTAAAGACTTCCTAGAAGTTAATGAAAATTAAAGTACAACATACCCAAACTTATGGGACACAATGAAAGCAGTGTTAAGAGGAAAACTCATAGCTTAGAGTGTCTCTGAAAAGAAAATGGAGAGAGCATACACTAGCAGCTTAACAGCACACCTGAATGCTCTAGAACAAAAAGAAGCTAATGCATCCAAGAGGAGTAGAAGGCAGGAAATAATCAAACTCAGGGCTGAAATCAACCAAGTAGAAACAAAAAGAACTACACAAAGAATCAACAAAACCAAGACTTAGTTCTTTGAGAAAATCAACAAGATAGATAAACACTTAGCCAGACTAACCAGTGGGCACAGAGACAGGATCCAAATTAACAAAATTACAAATGAAAAAGGAGACATAACAACAGATACTAGGAAATTAAAAAAATCATCGGATTATTACTACAAAAGCCTATACTCAACAAAACTGCAAAATCTGGATTAAATGGACAATTTTCTAGACAGATACCAAATACTAAAGTTAATTCAGGATCAGATAAATCATCTAAACAGTCCCATAATACCTAAAGAAATCGAAGCAATCATTAAAAGTCTCTCAACCAAAAAAAGGCCAGGACCAGATGGGTTCACTGCAGAAATCTATCAGACCTTCAAAGAAGACCTAATACACATACTCTTCAATCTATTCCACAAAATAGAAACAGAAGGAACACTACCCAATTTCTTCTGTGAGGCCACGGTTACACTGATACCAAAACCTCACAAAGACCCAACAAAGAAAGAAAACTTCAGACCAGTTTCCCTTATGAATATCAATGCAAAAATACTCAACATAACTCTCACAAACCGAATCCAAGAACACATCAAAACGATCATTCATCATGATCAAGTAGGCTTCATCCCAGGGATGCAGGGATGGTTCAATACCCGGAAATTCCTCAATGTAATCCACTATATGAACAAACTGAAAGAAAAAAATCACATGGTCACTTCACTAGTTGCTGAAAAAGCATTTGACAAAATTCAACATCCCTTCATGATAAAAGTCCTGGAAAGATCAGGAATTCAAGACCCATACCTAAATAAAGGAAAAGCAATATACAGCAAACCAGTAGCCAACATCAAACTAAATGGAGAGAAACTCGAAGCAATCTCACTAAAATCAGGGACTGGACAAGGCTGCCCTCTCTCTCCCTATCTATTCAATATTGTAATTGAAGTGCTAGCTAGAGCAATGAGACAACAAAAGGAGGTCAAAGGGATACAAATTGGAAAGGAAGAAATCAAAATATCACTCTTTGCAGATGATATGATCATATACTTAAGTGACCTGAAAACCTCCACCAGAGAACTGCTGCAGCTGGTAAACAACTTCAGCAAAGTGGCCAGATATAAAATTAACTCAAACAAATCAGTAGGCTTCCTATACTCAAAGGATAAACAGGCTGAGAAAGAAATAGGGAAATGACACCCTTCACAATTGTCACAAACAATAAAGAGTATCTTGGTGTGACTCTACCCAAACAAGTGAAAGATCTGTATGACAAGAACTTCAAGTCTCTGAAGAAAGAAATTGAAGAAGACCTCAGAAGATGGAAAGCTTTCCCATGCTCATGGATTGGCAGGATTAATATACTAAAAATGGCCATCCTGCCAAAAGCAATCTACAAATTCAATGCAATCCCCAACAAAATTCCAACTCAATTCTTCATAGACTTAGAAAGAGCAATTCTCAAATTCATTTGGAACAACAACAACAAAACAGGATAGCAAAAGCTATTCTCAACAACAAAAGAACTTCTGGGGGAATCAGCATTCCTGACCTCAAGCTGTACTACAGAGCAGTAGTGATAAAAACTGCATGGTATTGTTACAAGGACAGGCAGGTAGATCAATGAAATAGAATTGAAGACCCAGAAATGAACACACACACCTACACACAACTGGTGGTCTACATGCAGAAGAATGAGAATGGATCCATTCCTATCTCCTTGTACAAAGCTCAAGTCCAAGTGGATCAAGGATCTCCACATAAAACCAGATACACTGAATCTAATAGAAGAAAAAGTGGGGAAAAGTCTCGAACACATGAGTACAGGGGAAAAGTTCCTGAACAGAACACCAATGGCTTATGCTCTAAGATGAAGAATCGACAAATGGGACCTTATGAAATTGCAAAGCTTCTGTAAGGCAAAGGACACTGCCAATAGGACAAAACGGCAACCAACAGATTGGGAAAAGATCTTTACCAATCTTAAGTCCAATAGAGGGCTAATATCCAACATACACAAAGAACTCAAGAAGTTAGACTCCAGAAAACCAAATAACCCTATCAAAAATTGGGGAACAGAGCTAAACAGAGAATTCTCAACTGAGGAATTTCACAGGGCTGAGAAGCACCTAAAGAAATGCTCAACATCCTAGTCATCAGGGAAATGCAAATCAAAACAAGTCTGACATTCCACCTCACACCAGTCAGAATGACTAAGATCAAAATCTCAGGTGACAGCAGATGCGAGGATGTGGAGAAAGAGGAACACTCCTCCATTGTTGGTGGGATTGCAGCCTGGTACAACCACTCTGGAAATCAGTGTGGCGGACCATCTGAAAAATGGACATAATACTACCTGAGGACCCAGCTATACCACTACTGAGCATATACCCAGAAGATGCTCCAACATGTAATAAAGACACATGCTCCACTATGTTCATAGCAGCCATATTTATAATACCCAGAAGCTGGAAACAATCCAGATGTCCCTCATCAGAGGAATGGATACAGAAAATGTGGTACATTTACACAATGGAGTACTATTCAGCTATTAAAAACAATGACTTAATGAAATTTGCAGGCAAATGGATGGAACTTGAAAATATCATCCTGAGCGAGGTAACTCAGTCACAAAAGAACGAACATAGTATGTACTCACTAATAAGTGTATATTACCCCAAAAGTTCGGAATACCCAAGTTTCACTTTACAGTAACCGCTGGACTGAGAGTGAGGGCCCAGATGGAGGAGTTGGAGAAGGGACTGAAGGAGCTGAGGGAGTCTGCAGCCCTTTGGAGGGAGCAACAGTGTCAACTGACCTGACCCCCCCAGTCCTCCTGGAGGCTGAACCACCAACCAAAGAATATACAGAGAGGGACCCATGTGGTTCGTACCACATATGTGGCAGAGGACTGTCTTGTGGGCCATCAGGGGGAGGAGAGGCCCCAGTAAAGGGGAATGTCAATGTGAGAATATAGGAATGGGAGGGCGGGGAAATTCCCTCAAAGAGGTGGGGAGGGGGAGAGGATAGGTGGCTTCCAAAGAGGAGACCTAGAAAGGGGGAAACATTAGAAATGTAAATAAAGTATTAAAAAAAAAAAAAAAAAGAAGTCTCAGATGCAGGCATCTGGTAGACTTGAGTCTTGTTACAGCTACTGTAACCCCCCCCCCCCAAAAAAATGTTAAACCAGAATTGCTCTGTCTAAAGGAAATACAGGAAGAAAGAGTCGAGCAGAGACTGAAAAAAAGGCCATCTAGAGACTGCCCCACCTGTGCATCCATCTCACATGCAGCCACCAAACCCAAACATTATTGCTGATGCCAGGAAATGTTTGCTGACAATAGCCTGATATAGTTGTCTCCTGAGAGGCTCTGCCAGAGTCTGACCAATACAGATGCAGATGCTTGCAACCAACCATCAGACTGAGCATGGGGACCCCAATGGAGGAGTTAGACGAAGGACTGAAGGAGCTGAAGTGGTTTGCATTACCAGAGGAAGAACAATATCAACCAACCAGTCCCACAGTTTTCTTAACATTGGCATTATTCAGTCACATTGGCTTACTTGGATAAATTTATGCTGACTAGCTCTCTGGATGTACAGGCCTTTCTGAAAACTCTCTCTCCCTCCCTCCTCCCTCCCTCACCTCCCCTCTCTCTTCCTCCATTCCTCCTTCCCTCCCTTCCCCTCCCTTCCTCCCTTTCCCTTGCTCTCTCACTCACTTTCTTTCTTTCTCCTCTCTTTATGCATATCTATTTTTTGTGAATCATTTCTGTGGTTAGCACTTAACACCTTGGTCATGTGGGAAGACTTGTAAGTTGCACTTTCTTAAAGAGATTTTACCTCTGGACCTGTTATAATAGTTTTCTCTTTAGCCACTTTCTTTCATTCTTAGATTTAATATCATTTAAATTTCTGTATCTACTCTAAATGTAGCCTTTTGAGACATCTTCTGTTCTGGTGTTGTTCCTCTGTCTCCTGATTGGATACAATTAATGTGATTTTGATATATTTACTAAAAAAAAATGAAGCTATACAGACCTACGCCCCCCTATATAATATATATATATATATATATATATATATATTAGAGAGTATATATTACATATGTAGTTTAAATTAGAAAATAGGTAAGAATTCACAAATAAGGCTTTTAAATGTCTTTACTACTCTGTGTCATGAAGACTAGTGTACTGAATTTAGCTCCACTTTGGTCAAGGATGCTGTTGATGTATTCAATGGTTTTGTTCATGCCACATTTGTCTTCTCAAAATCAAACTAATTAACATTCTCATTAGCAAAAATAATCACTGTACATTTTGTCTTATGATCATTTGGGGATAATTAATATACATTTACACATAAAGTATCCTTATGAGGTGAGAGTGTGTTTCTTATGTTGGGATACAATAAAAAGTTAATTCATTTTATGTCATTCTCCCAAGTATTTTAACATAATGAGTCATAATTTAAGTTCATGTTACAAAAAAGCTGAAAGACAGATACCCTTGCTTTTTATGTCATGATTCTTATTATACTGAGTTTTTTGTTAATGGGCAATTATCTGTAAGAATTAAAAACCAAATATGTATGTAATAAATAATATAAATATATACTGAAATTGCTTATAAAGAGGAGTATTAAAAATTCATCAGTACTGTTCAGATTATTTTGATTATTTTCATGTTCTATTTTGAATATAGCATGAAGAGCAAGTACAGCCCAGAAGTCACAGATCTATATGTCTGTACCATCCTAGTGAAGCTTGCTGAATGGATTATTTATCAAACTAGCTAATAACTTCTGCTAGCTTTCAGAAGCATTCTCAAGAACTGATTTAAAATAAATGGCTCACATCACTAGGTGTTTTATACAGCAGAAAAGGAGAATGACATTCACTGGGGGATAAATGCTCTGATGGTATTATTAAAAGTCTCTTTATATTAATCTTCTCATTCAACTGTAGCAGAAAAGCTTCATTTTATAGTCACTCTGTATGCAAAGGGAAAAGCTGGATAATATGTAAATTTGACAAAATTTCATAACATTTGCCAGAGACTTAATTGTGTCATCATTATATCTCCTATTTTGTGGGACTTCATTTAGATTCCTTTTTTGTATGTATAGATTTTAGAAAGTTAAAAAACATAGGGTTCCATATGGTAAATCACATGGTCTTTAGTGTTAGGTGCCCCACCCTGATTCCTTCCTTTACATCCCTCCTATCTATTTACTTCTCATATTCAATCCTTGCCTTAGCTTTCCATAAAACTATACTGCTTCCTCTTTCTTCTCCACTCGGTCTCTTAATTGGTCTCTAACTTCTATGTTTATTTGAATTGCAGCATACACACCAAAAGGTAAAAAATCTAACATACATATGTAGGAGGACATATACAATACTTTTAATATTTACATACATCTACTTGTAAATATTGTAATTTAATATTTTAAGTGTTATATAATATTGTTTTATAAATATACCATTCTTTTTACATTTTGAAGAATATCTAAGCTGTTTCCAATTTCTGGCTATTATTAATAGAGCAGCCAAGAGCTGATTGAGCAATTATTTGTGAAATATGATATATAATTCTCTGGTTATATGCTCATGAATGGTATATCTGGATCTTGAGGTTCACTGACTCCCAGCCTCCTGAAGAAAAGCTACACTGATTTCAATAGTGGATATACTTGTTTGAATTCCCACTATTAATGAATAAGTTTTTCTATGTTCTCACATCATTGCCAGTATGTGCTCTCACTTATTTTGTTGATCATGACCATACTTACTTGGGTAAAAGGAAATCTCAAAGTAGTTTTAATTTTAGTTTCCTCAGTGGTTAAGGATTTTAAGCATTTCTTTAATTTTTTTCTCAGCTATTTTTTTTTTTTTCATCCATTTAGGACTCTACTTAGTTCTGTCTGCATCTGTTTTGAATTAGGTTACTTGTTTCTGGATATCCATAGTATTTTATTATTTATATATTTGAGATTTGAAACCTGTATCAGATGTGTAACTGATAAACCTCTTTCCTCGTTCTCTATTCTGCCATGTTATCAGAATGACTGTATCTTTTGTCATAAAGAAGTTTTCAGCTTTGTTAGGTCCTTTTTACAAATTGTTGCTCTTAGTGTATGTGATACTTGTATCCTTTTCAGAAATTCCTTTACTGTACTTAATCATATTGCCATATCCTTCTTGTATTATACTTAGAGTGAATACATAAAACGTCATACACAAACATGAACATCAACCAAGTTTATTGTGGCACTATTCACTGTAGCCATGTTAGGTATCATCAGTTCAAGTGCCCAGAAATGGATGAATAGATAAATATTATGTGATGTGTGTGTGTGTGTGTGTGTGTATGTATGTGTGTGTGTATGTGTGTATAATGTTTTAGCCATAAGTAGTAATACATCTATCTCATTAGCAAGAAAAATTTGTGGAATTTGAACAGATCCTATTAAGTAAAATATGGTCAATTTAGAAGAATAAAATGTTTATGTTTTCTCTCATGTAAGAAATCTAGATATTTAAAAATGAGGAGCATGAAGATAAGAAGGGAAGTAATTGGAAAGAGGTAATGATCCAATGAGAGGAGCAAGGAGGAGACGTGAGCAATGAATATAAACTATTTTCACATAAGAAGAAATCATGATGGAGTCTACTATTTTACATATTATATAGCTTAATAAAACACAAATTGACTGTAAAATATAAATATGCACACTTACACAAATAAGTAATATCATTTTTCAGGCTGAAGAATGAGAATTGCAGCTGAGATGGGCAAAGGCATGTTACCTTGCTAATAGGTATGAGATTGATCCCAACACCAGCGAAGCACAAAGAAAGCCCTGACTCCAGGAAGCTGCCCAATGATCTCCACAGGTATGTTCATACACATATGTTAAAATACAAATCTTAAAATATTTAATGTTTATTGACTTTTTCAAATAGCAAATGTAGATATCAAATATAACTTCACCTTCTTAGTAATTTTGGAGAAATGAGGTCTAGCAGGAGATTTGGTCATTAATAATTTATCTTTAAAGGGGATTAAAGAACTTTAGCACTCCCCTTCTCTCTACCCCACTCTCTCCTTCCATCTCCCTCTCTTTTCTTAATACACAAGTTGTTGGTCTCTGCCACTGTTATGATTATTAAAATTTCTTCTCAGGGAGAAAATAATAAATGACTACCTTTTTCTATAATCTCAATAAGAAACTGAGAAATATTTTCATGAGAGGTCTCTCTGACTTCTTTGTAGAACATAGGTGAAGAGTTACCTACAGGTGCGTGTGTGTGTGTGTGTGTGTGTGTGTGTGTGTGTATTTGTGCTTTCCGTATTATGGTACAACGTACATAGAAAGCCTTTACCCAGCAGAGATAAGCACTTCCTTCTATTCCTTCTAGCAATACAGACAGAGCTCTATTGTGGGGCAGTGATCTGTGATAGGCAATCTGGCACCCCATTGAGCACAGGCATAAAATCTGGGCAACCACATGGAATAATCCACAAGGGACCAGAAAATGTTATGCCAATGCTCCTGGGAGGCTTTTGGCTCCAGTCAAGGTCACATACCACCCCTCCTCAGGTAGAGGTGTGGCCACACAGCCCCAAGCCATCCCCATGTTAATGAGACACCTAGAGGCTTAGTCACACCCCTTCCCAGTTACTATATCTGCCTCACATCTCCAGAGGCCATGGAGTACAATTCCATCCATGCCACTCCACACGATGACGATAAAGTCTTAGAATTATGGACTGTCTCTTCATCTGGACCTGCCGTGGGAAGTGAGGGATCCAGCCCTCTATTAAGGAGGCATGTCTAATCTCTCGTGAGGGCTTCCCAGCGCTCCCAGATGGTACCCATTTACCCAGGTCTAAGCAGCTAGCCCAGCGCTCCAAGCTGCTGAAACCCAGTCTCAGTGGGAACCCCAGCTGCACTCCAGCTAGTCCATCTGTGGCACCCTGCGGTGACTGCAGTGTCCCAGGCTAGAGAATCCACGGAGACAGATGCTGCACATTTCCAGAGAATGGCCCTCTCCCCCATCCACAGGCCAGACCCTCAAAGGCTTCCCCCAGCCCCCATCTTCCCCCCGGACTGTGTGGGAAGATTCACGACTACTTCCCGCATGTCCCCTGTCCTACCCTGAGCCGCAGCACCCCAGGACAGACATGTGAGGCTTCATCCCACTGCGCCAGGCTTGTTCCCACACTCCATGAGACTTGTTTCCCCTGATCTATACATTCTAGGCCCTCCTAAAGAGTACATGAAATTAAGGCAGAAAGTTTATAGAGAATAGTCTGATACTCAGGTGAGAGTCATGACTCAACTGATCCCTCTGTGATGGGATCTATACAGTCAAGAAGTCTAGCTGAGGAAATTGTTTTCCACAGGACAGTGAACCTGTTTCCTCAAGGTGGTTCCTTGGCTCAGAATACAAGGACACAAAATAATGATACTACATTGTCCAAAATATGAGGTCGATTACTCTTGAATTGTGTCTTTAAACATTAAATCAAAATTATTATTTTAGCGATCATGTTGATGACCTCAGATATTAACTTGAGTGACAATGATATTAAGATATAGGCCTTTTTAGTTGATAGCTTACATTTCACTAAGCACTGTACCAGTTTTATTTTATTTTCTCTATAATTCTCTTATGATACCATTATCTCATTACTTTCTGTGCTGATCTGAATAAGAGAGATGCCCCATAAGCTCATATATCATATTGATATCAGAATATAACCCCTGTGGGTGGGTTGTTCAGTCTTATTGGAGTAGGTATGGCTTTGTTGGAGAAAGTGTGTAACTAGATATGGACTTTGGGGTTTCAAAAGCACATGCAAGCCAGTACCATGTTCTCTCTGTCTCTCTCTGTCTCTGTCTCAGTCTTTCTCTGTCTCTGTCTGTGTCACCATCTATGTCTACATGTTTGTCTGGCTGGCTGGCTGGCTCTCTCTCTCTGTCTCTCCACACCCCTCCCCCCCCCCCCACGTCTGCTGTGTACAAATCATTATTTTGCTTTTAGCTTCTTGTCTAGCACCATGGCTGCCGACCTACCACCATGCTTCATAAAATGATGATAATGAACCAACCCTCTGAAACTGTAAGCAAGACCTCAATTACATGCTTTCTTAAAGAAATGCCCTTGGAACAGTAACTATGACATTGTTCTATGATCACATTGTTGATAAACATGGTAAGATTTCAACATTTCACCCTAATACTAAATCCCTGTTTTCCAACATTTCTAAAATTATTAGCACAGAGCTTATTTCAGTGAGCCTAGAAAGCTTTCATATATATTTGAAACAGCAGGCTTCTTTCTTGGGACTGCATCGTGGGTAGACAATGGGTTTTTAAAACGTTTCTCTTGGGAAACGGCAGTTATATACTGCAACTATGAAAGAGTATTTCTCCACAGTCTCAGACATTTAAATGTTTGATCTCTAGGAGATGATGATGTTTTTAGCAAACTATGGAGGTATGATCTTGTTGGAGGGACTGTGTCACTGGATGTGGGCCTAGAGGTATGAAATGCCACTTACCATTTTCACTTTGCTCAGTGACTGACACAGCAATACCGTATTTTGGGTTAGCACAAAATATTTGAGTTCACTAACTGACAAGACCATGCGTTGTCCATTAGAAGCCTGGCATCAGCGCTAATAGAACACTGACAACCAGCCCTCTGTTTTCACTTAGTTCTTATGTTCTTTGTGTAAGCATTACATACAAAATTATTTGATCGGTATAGCTTAGAGTTCATTTCAAATAAAACAATCACCACTAAACTTCCTAAATTCCTTCCACAAGTCTTTGCATTACTAATGTGGTAGATAGAAACTATTTATATAACGCTTTTAGAGAAGGCTTAAGAAAGTGTATTATTCCTTTATTATTTAGCATGGAATGTCAAGCTACAGTAAGAATTAAATTAGCAATGAATATTCAAGTAAGCAAATATATGGTTGGAAGTACAGAATACAAAATTTTTCTTGTATTCTCTTACTAAATGTGATAAAAGAACTTTTTATTATTTTGTTATAGATTTAAGACATATGTATAAGGTCTAGTACTAGAAGCAAAACTGGGTTCTTATTTAGTCTCTTGCAAAATGGGTCTTTGATCATGAAATGAAGCATGAGGAGATCCTTTAAGAGACACGTTGTAAGACTCAGCACTAGAGTTATGCATTCAATTACACTGGCTATGTTTACTGAATGAAGGAGGAAAAGAGGGAGTTCTTACAAATATCTTTAGTATTTCCCTCAGATTTATACACATAATTAAAATTTTAATGAAAATATTTTAAATCAAACGAGGAACAGGAAGAAGAATATACCTGAATCACACTAACTCTGAAAGTAGAGGCAAGAAGAAAGCTTAAACGGGAGATAGAATTATTTGCACTTAGCATAAGAAGAACCAAAGTATAGAGTAATTCCACTACAATTTTTAAATAACTGTATTCAAGTGAGAGATCATGTGCATTTTGGTGGGTAGCAATGTGGGGAGGTTCATGGAGGACTTTGGGGGGAAGACAATCAAGATACACGGTATGAAAAATATCTATTTTCAATAAATGAGTAAACTCATTAAGAAAGTATTTTTGCAAGTGATTATGTTCAATCTACTGGCAATTCTGATACTTCCTTACAGTAGGTCCAGATATAACTGGGCAAAATTGAATATGTTGGTAAAATATAGAATAATAAAAGAAATGTTCTTTGATTTATATAATCGTCATGACCATCATCATCACTTCTATAACATTATTACTGCACTCTGTTGATTTAAATAAGAAATTATCCCCACTAGCTTGTGAATTGTAACATTCGGCCCCAACTGGTTGTTCTGCTTCAAGAGGATGTGAAGGGGTACACATTTGCTTGAGGAATTGTATCACTGTGGATGGACTTTGACAATTCATAGCCTTTCCATACTTCCACATTTCCCTCAGCTTTATGTTTCCAAATAAGGATGTGGTCCCTCAACTTTTAGCTCCAGTGACTTTGCCTGTCCTTGTGTCATGCCTCTATTCTGTTAGTATGGATTCTTATCCTTCTGTGACCACAAGGAAAAATAAACTGCCTTTTATCATGATGGTTATTAAAGATACTAAAATAAAAGTTTGTGCTGTAGAGATGGTCACCACTGTGAAGAAAAGGAGCAGGCCATTTTTTTTTAGATATTTTATGTATTTACATTTCAAATGTTATCCCTTTTCCCAGTTTCCCCTCTGAAACCCTCCTATCTCATCCCCCCTTCCCCTGCTTCTATGAGGGTGTTCCCTCACCCAGCCACCCACTCCTACCTCACCACCCTGGCATCCCCTACAATGGGGCGTTGAACCTTCACAGGACCAAGGGCCTCTCCTCCCATTGATGCCAGACAATGCCATCCTCTGCTACATATGCAGCTGGAGCCAAGGATCCCTCCATATGTACTCCTTAGTTGGTTGTTTAGTCCCTGGGAGCTCTGGGAGGGTCTGGTGGTTTGATATTGTTGTTCTTCCTATGGGGTTGCAAACCCCGTCAGCTCCTGCAGTCCTTTAACTCCTCTGAGCAGGCCATTTTTGAAGGAATGTGGAAGATTTTGGAACTTTGGGATGAAAAAGCAGTTCAGTTCTATAGGCAGAGCATGTTGGGCCTGCCTGGAAGACAGTAGTGCTGAGAGCAATATGTGCTGTAGAAGCTCAGCTCAAAAGGTTTCAGAAGAAGAAAGGAATTTAAAAGCTATTGGACTCGAGGCAATTGTGTGATATTCTGCTGAAGAATATGGCAGCTTTCTGTTACTGTCCTAAGAGCTCGACCAAGACTATATTGAAAAACAATAGATTAAACTTTGGGTAATGAAAATTCCAAATCAAAATAAGGTTAAATCTGTGGTATGGTTGTCAGTGATAACCCTGATAAGTGATATTCAATAGCCAGATAGTAGCCAGAAAGAAATATAAAATGTATATTTTGGACTTGAAAATATAAACTAGAATGATTAAGTTACCGGGGTAGGGGGTGGCAAAACACATGTTTAAAACCAACTATGGATTTTGTCTATAACAGGTCTTCCTATATGGTCCATTTAAATCTGTCAAAAATTTCAATAGAAATTTTCTCCAGAACAAACTATTTCTTGCTTGCTTTGAGAACTGTTTCTTTTGTGGACAATGTATATAAGAGGTAGTGTTTTAATGATTTTTAAATAGTAAAAGTTCATTACACTGATCCTTGTTATTTTTTATTTTATTAAAATTAATGATTTTTATATAATATATCCTATCTATGGTTTTTCCTCTTTTGAGTCATTTGAGATTCTCCCCACTTTCTTTCCTTTCTAGATCCATCTCTTTTTGTCTTGTAGGGGGAAACTGTCAGAAATCTAAATAATAAAATAAAATAAGATAGAACAAACCAGAATATGAAAAACCGAACAAACAGAACCTAAGAAAAGTACAAGAAACACGTATAGATGCAGACACACACAGGATTTTACACACAGGAATCTCATAAAAACACAAAACCAGAAGACATAATATATATTCAATGGACCTATATGTAAGACTAAACAAACTAACAAACAAATAAATAAAAATTCCCTGAAGAAGTATTATGAGACGAAGAACCACCAAAGATTCCATTGTGTTTGTTTAGTGATAGCAATCTCCTGCTGGGCATGGGGTCTGCCGCGTGATAAACCCAGTTTAAGTCAGAATAACAGATTTAGGTTAAGGACCCTTGGCAACTCACCCAACCAGTTGACAGCAATGACTTTATATATATATATATATATATATATATATATATATATATATATATATATATATATATATATGTATGTATATATATATATGAATATATATGAATATATATATGAATATATATATGTATGTATATATATATGAATATATATATATATGAATATATTTATATATATATAATATGTGTGTGTGTGTTGTGTGCACATGTGTGTGTAATTAAAAAAATGAGAGAGTAAATTGATGCTCCTGAAAAGGCAGCTCAGCAGCTGATTCTTAAATTCAAGCCTAAGAACTGAGTCTGAGCCCCTCAGCCTACATAGCAGAAGTAAAAACACTACTGCTGTGTGTTATTGCATACCTTCTTCTACCCCAAACAAAATAATAAAGCAATGTGATTTTATAATGAAAAAATAGTACCACTTAAAATATAATATATATGATACATAAATATGTATAAATATATCAGATTGTTATCATATATTAACTTGTCTGAGATTACTAAAAGTGTGTATAGCTAACACAAAATAGTTATCTATGAAAATAAATAGAAGCAGAATAAATAACTTGACAGACCTCATAGCTAAAAGATTTTTTGTCATTCGTATTTCTTTTAATTTAATGTCTTTTGTTGTTGTTTTACTTCTATAGCTTTTGCTTAGTTGTTAACTAGACAATTTCCAGAACTCTAAGTGTTTTCTTAAGATAATTTTTAAAGCAATACTAAATATGAAAAAATGCTTATGAGAAAACATGGAGTTCACCTTTGTGCTTTGTGAAAGAGAAAAGCTCCCCAGTACAATTTTAATAATATAAAAATCCTTGATCTTTGTGATCATCTGGCATTAATGACCCACAGACACTAAGAAGAAAAATATGTTACTGAAAGCTCAATGATCTCAATCCTGTCCGATATCAACCACTCTAACAACTAATAAATTGCTATAAAAGGTATTATGAACTTCAGTATCTTAAAATTGTTTTTAAAAACAAACAAATAAAAAACAAAAGATGCAGAGAAAAGAACAAGACTATGTTTCTCAAGTTTCAAGAATCTCAACGCGTGAGAATTACCTCCTATTATTATTTTCAATAACTTAATTTTTAAGTTCATTTTATACCTGATCATGGCTCCCCTCACTCCTCACCTCCCAGCCTCTCCCTTACAAATCCCTCAACCCATAGCCCTCTCCTCTTCTCAGATAAGAGAGCCCCCCTTGCTTACCACTTCACCCTGGGACATCTAGTCCTATCAGAACTACAAACATCCTCTTCCACTGGGGCACAACCAGGGAGTCTAGGTTCAGGAAGAGGAACCAATTGCATGGAACAGAGACACAGACTGCCCCCATTCCATTTGTTCAGGGACCCACATGAAGACCAAGCTGCACATCTAATACAAATGCATAGGGGTCAGTGTCCAGCTCCTGTATGTTCCCTGGTTGGTGGCCCAGTCTCTGTGAGTCCTACTGGGTCCAGTTTAGCTTACTCTGTACCACTTCTTGTGGTGTCCTTCACCCCTCCAGCTTGGTCACTTCTATCCTCCACTCTGTTGCTAGATGAAGCCTCTCAGGAGACAGTTATGTTAGGATCTAGTCTGCAAACATAGTAGATCATCATGAATAGTGTCGGGGTTGGCTCTCTCACATGAGTTGTGTCTCAAGTTGGTGAGTCATTGGTTAGCTGTTCTCTCAATCTTTACTCCATTTTTATCTCGGTACATCTTGTAAGGAAGACAAATTTTGGACTGAAAGTTTTGTCAGTAAATTGATGTCCCCATATCTTCTCTGGAAGTCTTACCTAGCTACAGAACATGGCTATTTAAGTTGCTTTATATCTCTCATGTAACAGTCGTAACTAGGGTCACCTCTCTAGACTCCCAGTATCCTGTCAGGTCCCAGGCCTCCAGCTAGTCTCAGAGGAGATCACACTGATCTCCCTTCACATTGCCGGCCCTCTACCACACTCCCGTCTCACCACTGCTTTTCACTATCACCATATTCCCTTCCAGGAGAGGGAAAGAATTGACTTTTACTGACATCATAACAGTAGGCTGTACAGACTTCATTTGACATTTGATTTTCACCTGGGACTTTATATTTGCACTCAGCCCATAATATAATGCAACATAAAGAAACCACAGCATTTGGAGACAAGTCAACAAGAGACATAGCCTCATAGACAAATTTAAACAGAAACTGTAAGTGCATTCTCTCAATTCATATTTGCATTTCATCAGGATTATATCTAACAATATTTCTCTTTTGATTTCTTGTTTGTTGTGAATGGGGTTCTTATTTGAAACACAGACAAATATGCCATTTTTATGAATTTAAACATATAGCTCTTGATCTAAAACTGTATGTCAAATATATTTACATAAAGACATATAGCTAAAAATAGATATAGAAAAAAATGAAATGCAGATCAAATAAATACATTTGGATTCATTAAACACACTTATTGAATAAACTCAATTGATTAAATAGGAATTGGAAATGTTAGTTAAAGGTCAATAAATGTAAAGATATGTAGATTACAAATGGATTATTTTAATATCATTTCAGCATAAATTGGATGAGAACATCTGTTATACCCCTAAAACATCAACAAAATTGCAGTTTTCTCAGTTCTCTTATTTCATGCATATATACCTGATTACCAAAACAACCATGAGTGATGGATTGATATGCTTTTGAGTCAATTATATTTTGGCATTGTAGAATATTTTGAGAAAATACTTGTTGTATTTATGATACTCTCTCAGTACTATAGGAAGGTTTATTTTGAAACATTTCAATGAATAAATGTTAAACTTAATCAAGGAAAATATCATTTTAAGGACATCTAATCTTTAAAGATATACATTTTATTATATATATTTTGCCACACAAAGGGTTTTTTAACTAAATGAAAATAATGTATGAATACATAATTTCACAGAAATTCAGAAAAGCTACTAGCAAAAGAGTTTTTACTTACCTTTATTTACTTGTTTATGGTTTAATATTTACTGATAACACATACAAAGTGAACTAATATTTGAACATCATATCTAATTATAGCTTCTACATTTTATATGATTATTTTAATCACTAATAAGGAAGTAGAGAAAAAGTATAAGTTACAACTAATCAGTCATTTATTGAAATTAGATATAATTAGTAATATATGATAAAATATAAATTATCTCTAACTGTGACTATTAAGATTACCTCTTTGATGCTTGTATTTGTTTCAATTTTACTAAGCTGTCCTTGGCATAGAGGGTTCCACAAGACAATGGGAAATAAATACAGTGAACATAGTCTATGAAATATCTTAAGAGGTTATGATGACACATCTAAATCTAGACCTTCATGTAAATGTTGATACATATATGACTATAAATATAGATATGGATCAATTTAGAGAGCAGTTGGATGGATAGATGGATGTAATCACAAAGAATTAGGCTCTAATGGCATCGAAGGAATGAGCTTGCCAGGCAGAATATGGACATGCAAGCAAGAAGTAAAATCCTTCCTTTTTCCATGTTCCTTATACAGGTGCCACCAGACTCTGCAGCCCAGATTAACATTAGATCTTCCTATTCAAATGATCCAAGTTGAAGGCAGTTGTTTCCACTTCAAATGATTTAAGACAATTTCTCATAAAGTGCCCATGCACTTGAGCTTTAGTTATTTTTAGATGTAGTGAAATAGACATCAAGAATAGAAATCACAACCTTGTTTCAAGGCCGAGATACATCTTAGTTTTTGTTTTTTTGTTTTTTTGTTTTTTTTTTTTTATTAGCAAATAAATGCTTCCAGGAAAACCAGAAATGCACATTTAAGTATAGATACATATCGAGTTGGAATTTTGATGGGGATTGCATTGAATCTGTGGATTGCTTTCTGCAGGATGGCCATTTTTATTATATTAACCCTGCCAATCCATGAGCATGGGAGATCTTTCCATCTTCTGAGATCTTCAATTTCTTTCTTCATAGACTTGAAGTTCCTGTCATACAGATCTTTCACTTGCTTGGTTAGAGTCACAACAAAGTATGTAATATTATTTGTGACTATTGTGAAGGGTGTAGTTTCCCTAATTTTTTTCTCAGCCTGTTTATCCTTTGAGTAGAGGAAGGCTACTAATTAGTTTGAGTTAATTTTATGTCCAGCCACTTTGCTGAAGTTGTTTAGCAGCTTTAGGAGTTCTCTGGTGGAATTTTGGGGGTCACGCAACAATACTATCATATCATTTGCAAGTAGTGATATTTTGACTTCTTTCCAATTTGTATCTCTTTGACCTCCTTTTGTTGTTTAATTGCTCTGTCTAGAACTTCAAGTACTATATTGAATTGGCAGGGAGATAGAGGGCAACCTTGTCTAGTCCCTGATTTTAGTGGGATTGCTTCAAGTTTCTCTCTATTTAGGTTGATGTTGGCTACTGATTTGCTGTATATTGCCTTTACTATGTTTACATATGGGCCTTGAATTCCTGATCTTTCCAGGACTTTTAGCATGAAGGAATGCTGAATTTTGTCAAATGATTTTTCAGCATCTAATGAAATGAACATGTGGGGTTTTTTTTGTTTGTTTGTTTTTGTTTTTTTTTCTTTTGGTTTGTTTATGTAGTGGATTATGTTGATGAATTTCCATATATTGATCCATCCCTGCATCCCTGGGATCATAGTGAATGATCATTTTGATATGTTCTTGGATTTGGTTTGGAAGAATTTTATTGAGTATTTTTACATCGATATTCATAAGGGAAATTGTTCTGAAGATATCTTTGTTTGGTCTTTGTGTGGTTTAGGTATAAGCATAATTGTGGCTTCATAGAACAGATGCAATCCCCATCAAAATTCCAACTCAATTCTTCATAGAGTTAGAAAGAGCAATTTGCAAATCCATTTGGAATAACAACAACAACAGCAACAAAACCCGGGATACCAATAACTGTTTTCAACAATAAAAGAACTTCTGGGAAAATCACCATCCCTGACCTCAAGCTGTATTACAGAGAAATAGTGATAAAAACAGTATGTTATTGGTGTAGAGACAGGCAGAAGGATCGATGGAATAGAACTGAAGACCCAGAAATGCACCAATTCACCTATGGTCACTTGATCTTTGACAAAGGAGCTAAAACCATCCAGTGGAAAAAAGACAGCATTTTCAACAACTAGTGCTGTTTCAACTGGAGGTCAGCATGTAGAAGAATGCAAATTGACCCATTCTTATCTCCTTGTAAAAAGCTCAAAACCAAGTGGATCAAGGACCTCCACATAAAACCAGATACACTGAAACTTATAGAGGAAATAGTGGGGGATAGCCTTGAACACATGGGCCCAGGAGAAATTTTCTGAACAGAACACCAATGGCTTATGCTCTAAGATCAAGAATTGACAAATACAACCTCATAAAATTGCAAAGTTTCTGTAAGGCAAAGGACACTGTCAATAGGACAAAATAGCAACCAACAGATGGAGAAAATATTTTTACCAGTCTCACCTCCAATAAAGGACTTATTATCTGATATATACAAAGTTAGACTCCAGAGAACCAAATAACCCTATTAGAAAATGGAATACAGAACTAAACAAGGAATTTTCAACTGAAGAATACTGAACGTTCAAGAAGCACCTGAAGAAATGTTCAACATCCTTAGTCATCAGGGAAATACAAATCAAAACAACCCTGAAATTCTACCTCACATTAGTCAGAATAACCAAGATCACAATCTCAGTTCACAATGCTGGTGAGGATGTGGAGAAAGAAGAACAATCCTCCATTGTTGGTGGGACTGCAAGCTGGTACAGCCACTCTGGACATAAATCTGGTGGTTGCTCAGAAAATTGGACGTAGTATTACTTGAGGATGCAGCTGTATCACTTCTGGGCATATACTCAAAGGATTCTCCAACATATAATAAGGACACATCCCCCACTATGTTCATAGCAGCCTTATTTATAATAGCCAGAAAATGGAAAGAACCCAGATGTCCTTTAACAGAGTAATTGATTCAGAAAATGTGATATATTTACACAATGGAGTACTACTAAGCTATTAAAAACAATGAATTCATGAAATTCTTAGGAAAATGGATGGAATTAGAAAATATCAACCTGAGTGAAGAACATCCTCATAGAAGCAGGGGGAGGGGGTTGGGATAGGGGTTTTCTGGGAGGGGGAACCCGGGAAAGGGGATAACATTTGAAATGTAAATAAAGAAAATATCCAATAAAAAAGAAAATAACAGGGATTAATAGGTATTGCTATCTCTAAAAATCAATGGTATCAATTTTACAATAAAAAACACAGACTAACAGAATCCATGTGAAAAAGTATGTATCCTTTGACTGTGTGCCAGAAATATACTTAAATATCAAAGATAGATATTACTTAAGTCTAAGCAAATGGAGCTAATAAGCAAGCTGAAGTAGCCATATAATATCCAACAAAACAAACCTCAAACCAAAATAAATCAGAGGAGACAGAGAAGGAAGCTTTATATTCATCAAAGAAAAAAATACAACAAGATGATTTGTCAGTTCTTAACATTTTTGCTCCAAAATCAAGGGTATCTACATTTGTTAAAAAAATTACTAAAAATAAAATTGACCTAAAAGATATTTGTGTAATATTTCACATAAACAGAAAAGAATATACCTTAACTTCAGCATCTCATGGAACTTTCTCAAAACTTACGATGTACTTTGCCACAAAGCAAGTCTACACAGATTTAAAAAATAAGTGAAATAACTCCCTGTATCCTATCAGACTACAATGAAATCAAACTGCATTTCAACAACAGAAACAACAACAAAAACATAAAAAAATCCTACAAATATATGGAATCTGATGAAATCTCTACTGAATGCCTACTGAGTCAAGATAGAAACAAAGAAATTAAAAACTTCTTAGAATTAAGTGAAAATGGATGCATACCATTCCCAAGTGTATGGGACACAATGAAAGCAGTGCTAAGGGGAATCTTCATAGCACTACATGTCTCCTTAAAAAAACTAGAAAGATTTCATACTAGTAAATCAACAACACACCCGAAAGATATAGAACAAAAGAAGCAAGCACACTCAAGAGGAGTAGATAGCAGCAAATAATCAAACTGAGGGCTAGAATCAATAAGATAGAAACAAAGGATCAAAGAAATAAAGATTTTTTCTTTTGAAAATCAACATGATAGACTAACCTTTACCAAAATTAATTAAACCACTGAGAGATAATATCCAAATCAAGAAATCAAAGAGAATATGAGTATATAACAAAATACAACTAGGAAATCCAAAGAATCATTAGGTTATATTTTAAAACCTTTTACTCTACAAAATTGGAAAATCTAAAAATGTGCATAGTTTTCTCATTAAATAATGCTTACCAATTGAATCAAGATCGGATAATTTAAATAAGCATATAATCTAAAGGAAATGGTAGCAGTCATTAAACGTCTCTCAACTACAACAACAAAAATGCTGGGACCAGATGCTTTTATCACAGAATTGTACCAGATGTTCAAGGAAGACTTAATGCCATTGCTACTCAAATTATTTCATAAAATGGAAACAGAAGAAACATAGCCAAATTTATTTTGAGTCAACAGTCATCCTGATACCCAAACCACACCAAGATTCAATACAGAAAAATAATTATAGGACAAGATCCCTAATGAACATCTGTCTTAGTCAGGGTTTCCTTTCCTGCACAAAATATCATTACCAAGAAGCAAGTTGGGGAGGAAAGGGTTTATTCAGCTTACACTTCCACATTGCTGTTCATCACAAAAGGAAGTCAGAACTGGAACTCAAGCCAGTCAGGAAGCAGGAGCTGAGCTGATACAGAGGGCATGGGGGATGTTACTTACTGGCTTGCTTCTCCCAGCTTGCTCAGCTGGCTTTCTTATAGAACCTAAGACTGCCAGTCCAGGGATGGCATCACCCACAGTGGACCCTCTCACCCTTTATTACTAATTGAGAAAATGCTTTACAGCTGGATCTCATGGGGGCATTTTCTCAGGGGAGGCTCCTTTCTCTGTGATAACTCCAGCTTATGTCAAGTTCCACATACAAAACTAGCCAGTACAACATCTGTGCAAAAATTGTTCACTAAAATAGAAGTAAACTGATTCCAAGAAAATATCATCCACCATGATCAAGTAGAGTTTATTCCAAAGATGTAGATATGGTTCAACATATGAAAATCTGTCAGTGTAATCCACTATATAAACAAACTGAAAGAATAAAACCCACATGTTCATCTCATTAGATGCAGAAAAGCCTTTGCCAAAATCCAACATTCCTTCTTGATAAATGTCTAGGACTTATCAGGGATACAAGGCACATACCCAAACATAATAAAGACAATTTCCAGCAAAACTATAGCCAACATCAAATTAAATGGAGAAAAACTCAAAGCAATTCTACTAAAATCCAGGAAAGACTATCCACTCTCTCCATATACATTCACTATACATTCGAAATTCTAGCTAGAGCAGTAAGAAAAGTAAAGGTGTTCAAAGGGATACAAATTGAAAAGAAGGAAGTTAAGCTATTGTTATTTGTGAATGATATGATAATATACATAACAACACACAAAATCCTATCGGGAAACTTCTACAGCTAATAAACACACACACACACACACACACACACACACAAACACACACACACACACACACACACACACACAAACACACACACACACACACACACACACATCAATAAGCCCCTATACAAATGACAAATGTTCTGAAAACGAAATCAAGGAAAGAGCATAATTCACATTAGCCACAAACAATATAAAATATCATGAGGTAACTCTAAGCAAGTGAAAGTTTTATATGAAAATAAAAAACCTTCAAGTCTTTGATGTAAGAAATTGAAAAAGATATCATAAGATGGAATTGACTCTGATGTTAATGGATTTGTAGGTTTAACATAATAAATATGGCTATTCTACATAAAGCAATCTGCTTTTGAAAAATCTTTTCTAGAATCTAGATATCAACAAACCAAACAATCCAATTAAAAGGTGGAGTACACACCTAAGCAGAGACTTCATAATTATATGAATTTCAAGGCTTAGAAATCCTTAAAGACATGTTCAACAACCTTAGATATTAGAAATGCAAATCAAAATTACTTTGAGATTTCATCTTACAACTGTCAGAATGGCTAAGATAAATAACACAAGTGACAACTTATAATGCTGAGAATTGGTACAAGGAGAACGCTCCTCCATTTCTGGTGGGAGTTCAAATTCCTACTGTCACTATGAAAATGAATATGGCAGTTACTCAGAATATTGGAAATCAATTTATCTCAATATTCAACTACACCACTCTTTGGAATATACCCCAAACATGCCCCATCCTACCACAAGGACATGTGCTGAACTGTTTTCATAGGAGCTTAATTTATCATACCAAGAAACTAGAAACAATCTAGATTTCCCCATTAACATATGGAATGAAATATGCAGACAGATCTATGGAACTATAAAAAAAAATGGTCTTAAGACAACCCAGATGCAGAAAAATAAACATTATATGTACTTTACTTAAAAATGGACAATAGCTGTTAAGTAAATAATAATCATATGATGATCCATAGTTTAGACAAAGAGGAGAGGTCTTGTTGAATACATGGATCTTTCTGGGAAGGAATAATAGATTTTGTGAGTGGACTGTGGGCTGGTTGGGATGAGAGCTATGGAGTGTGAGAGTACAGGGAAAGTGAACTGGAATTAGAGGGCATTTGGGATATGATGTGGCAACCTAGTAAGTGCACTGGAACCTTTCTGGAACCTATAAGGGTGAACCTACTAACAAGGACCCCTGGTAATGGAGGATATGGAGCCTGAAGAGGTCATCTTCTGTAACCAGGCCATACTCCCAATATTTGGATCGAGAAACCAACCTAGTTATAAAACCTACAACCCACAACATATACTGTCTGAAAGATGTGCTGTGGCAACGTTGGACCATACACTGTGGAACTGGTTAACCAGTGTCCGGCATAACTTGAATTCCATACCACAAGAAAGAGTCAATGCCAGACAATGACTGGATGGCTAGGATCCAGAAGCTGGATGACTACAAGAGCAAGAGTTGAACTAAACACAACTGACAAAAAGGGAAGGGAGAGTGAACTGATTTTATAATTTTTAATGATATTCTGCTGTACTCAAAGATTGGAGCTTAACACAACTATTTTAATATAGGATTGTCAGAGGCAGCTGATGGGAGCAGATACAAAGACCCACAGCTAAATATTAGGTGGATCTCAGGGTATACTGCAGTAAGAAAATGAAAGATGTAGAAAGTAGAGAGTTAAAGGACACCAGGAGAAGAGGACCCACAGAATCAACTAAGCAGGGCTAATAGATACTCACGGAGCCTCACATACAACCATGTGTCCTTTACATGTGTACACCAAACCTTCTGCATACTTGCTTTCATTATTCAACTTGAGTTTTTTTATTGGACTCCTAACAGTGAAATCAGGTTGTCTCTGATTCTTTTGCCTTCTCTTGAGACTCTTCCCTCCTACTGAATTGCCTTTTCTAGCCTTGATATGAGGGTTTATGCCTAGTTTTATGACATCTTATTTTGTTGTGTTTTGTTTATATCACTGGGAGTGTGCCCTTTTCTGAAAGGAAACAGGAGCAGAGGATCTGAGGGAGAGCAGAGTTGGTAGCAGGATGCTGGGAGATGGGTGGGAGGGAATGCTGCAGTCAGAGAAGAATACTTTTTTATTAAATTTATGTATTTATATTTATGTATATTCTAAAATTAATTTTAGAAAAACCATTTCAATACCTACAACTGGAAAGCAAAGCAAAGCAAAACACACCTGGCCCAGTATCTATCCCTGCCCCAACTCAATCTGTGGATCAGGTTGTAGGATCTCAGCGATTGCTCCAGTGTCTGTCTACTTGGCTGTCCATCTACCAGCTGGTTCCCCACCATGTTGATCAAGGACTAACCCCCTGAAATTCTAAGCAATGATTTTGTTTATAAGCCACTTTAGTTATGTTTTTTTTTTTTTTTTTTTTATAAATCCACCTATTTATTTATCTTCCTCTAACCCCCTTTTGAGAAGAAATTTCTCCCAAACTTAATAGTTCTACTTTGGAGATATTCTCACCCTTAAAACACAGAAAGTAACAGAATTTACAAAGTTCTGAAAATAACTAACAAGATATAGGAAGTTCAGAGTGATGCCCCCTAATCACCAATCCCTACCAGCCACCGATTTCCATTCATTCTCTTGGCCTTGTTTCCCAGGTGGCTATGGGGCTTATTTTAACTGTCATTCCTAAAAGAGGGGATATGGAACCTGAAGTGGTCACCTCCCATAGACAAGCAGGACTCACAGTTGGACCCACCAACAAAATTTTCGATGCAAAATTTGTCTTGTCCACAAGAAACGCGAAGACAAAGATGGAGTTGAGACTGGGGGAATGCACCTCCAATAACTGGCCCAACTTGAGACCTACTGGAAAGGCAAGCAACAGTGTCTGGCACTATTAAGTGTCTGGCATACTCTTTTAGGCTTACAGACAGGAGCCTAGTGTATCTGTCCTTTGAGAGGCTCCACCCAGCAAGACAGATACAGACACCCACAACCAAACATTAGAGGGAGCTCAGGGACATTTTAGGGGGAGTTGGAGGAAGGATCAAGAGCTTTGGAGGCAATAGAAACTCTACAGGAAGACTTTTTAACTAACATGGACCCTTGGATACTCTCAGAGAGTGAACCACCACCCAGAGAGTACACAATGACTGTACCTAGGCCACCGCACATCTATAGCAGATTTTCTGTTCTGTCTTCATGTGGGTTCCCTAACAACAGGAGCGGAAGCTATTCCTAAAGTAGTTAGCTGTCTGTGGATCCTATTCCGCTAACTGACTGACTTGTCTGATTTCAGTAGGAGAGAATAAGTCTACCACTTGAGGTACTAGGCGAAAGGTATGTACACACAGGGAGGAGGCATCTTCGCTCTCTCAGAGGAAAAGGGTAGAGAAGCATGAGGAGATAGACTCTGGGAGTGGGCACTGGGAAGAGGGGAAGTAGTGACCAACTGGTGTGTAAAGTGAATAAATAAATAGTTAATGGAAAACAATAAAAGGAAGAGGGGGAAAAAGAAAGGAAGCTCTTGAAACTAACAATACCCCTTTTGTAGTGTGTGTAAACAGTAGCAATTGCTAGAAATAGATGTTTTGACCAGAATAACTATCTGCAAACCCTGTAAGACCGTTCTTCAGAGATGCAGTTTTCTTAAGTTGATAACTCTTTGGTTGTGATACAGCAGCCTTTGAGTCACCTATGATCCTGCATGTGACTCCAATGAACTGAACATTTCACTAAACTGGATGCGAATAGAATTATCCTTTCATTTGACGTTGTTGTCCTAACCGAGGCACATAGATTTCTGTTTATATCTCTCCAAGAAATTTATGCAACACTGTCCTAGTCTATTCTTAGTTCCACGACTTCAGTTGCGTTTTAGCAATCATAAAATATACCTTCTTCAGTGATATTTGTGGTATTATATCATTTCCAACTGCTTACAGATTTCTGACTCTTCAAATTTTAAAATGGGTTAAGTTCATATTAGTTTGCCGTGTTTCATAGAAATTTATTTATTTGTATTCTTTTATTTGGTCCTCTCCTCTTTATATACTTCCTTTCATAATCGAAAAGTGCTTCCTGAATAACTTGAAAAAACAGACTACTGTTATAGAACATAACAATTTTCTCATATTCAATGCTTTATTTAGCTTTCCTTACTAAGAAAACTGTGAAGAAACGGAGGAATGTAGCGTATGCACATATGTTACTGCTGTTAAATATCACATCATCCGATCAACATTTGGCTTGCTTCTAGTTCTGTGTTTCTCTGTTGACAAAGGGATTTAGGGACAATACTGACAACATGTTCCCCGAAACTGTTGGTATCATTGGTATTTAGTAAAATTCTAGTTCTTCCATTATTGTTTTATATTTTATGCTGAGCTAAGAACGGCTAATGCTAAGACATTGCTTTCAGCTCATATGTCAATGAACCAATCAGCAAATGGAACACTAATGGTGGCAATTCACCTGATAGAATCATGGATTTTCATTTTTATTCTTTTCAGAAACAATCACTTCTACTTACTTTAGAGCCTGGAGGCTTTTAATATCTCTCATTTAGACGTTTACACATGTACATGACTTAACTCCTCTTCGTGTTATAAATACCAATTCTTTAATCATTGTGAAGAAATCTTCCCTGTATATAGGCAAGAAAGATTATTTATCCAATGTTCAATTGCACTGAATATATATAAGATCATAATAGAAAATTTATCAAAGTAAAACTATCAAAAATAAATAGTGCCATTTTATCATAATTTTGATATTTTGTTTGCTTATCTTTAATCAATTTATCATAGCAAATTTTGATTTTTTTCTAAAGTGTAATAAGCTTTCTATTTAAAATTTAATCTAACCTGACATTTCTAAGTACAAATGTTTTTAGGTGTTTATGGGATATGTTGATCTCATTATATCTGGGGCAGCTGCCGCTGAGCAGCAACAATAGTATACAGAGGGCTGAATGCTAAGCAGGGAACTCTGCCAGTCTAAATATATACTATACCTGATGTCTATTGCTACCTTCTGGGTGGCAAGGGCACATCTCCAGATTCCTGATACTGCAACCTCAACAGCCTTATGAACTATAAGTTGCCAAGGCAGCAGGAGAATTAGCCCCTGGGAACAGAGGCAGGTGGCAACTATTTCCACCAGGCATGTCAATAGAAGTGCATACATTCAGATAAGTTCTGAATGTGAGCCAAGAATATTCTCTTCTTGCCAACTAACCTCTTGCTATTCTGTTTCCTCACCTGCTTCCTCCCACGGGAGCTATACAAGCAATCTTCACCAGCTGCCCTGTTGGAGACAGCTCTGCTGTGACACTGAACAAAAGTCGCATGTGAAACTGTGTGGTCACAATGAGTGCCTCACTGTTCCTGTGAGTTCTAGATGCTTAGTGTCTCCTTTGAGTTTTACTCTTTTGAAACATGATGTCATGTGATGTGGCCTGAATGTTTTTTAGAATGATTCTGATTCATCATAAACTTTATTTCATATTTTAAGTAGTATAACAAAGAATAATTAGAGTAATGCAATTAATGTCTGAATGGAACTGTATTAATTAAATAAATTTTAAACTGTACAGATATAGATTACCACTGATTAGTATTAGTTGTCTTTGTTAGTCTGGCTTCTCCTTTCTCCTAAAAATCTTTTTAAATTAATAAAGGCTAAGCAGTTTTCTAGAATAGGTTGACACTGGAATCAGTGGACAAAGACAAAATGGCCAATGCCTGGGATCCTCGGACAGGTTCTGTTTAAACTGCTTTGAAACCCTCAAATTGTTCTAAGTAATATTTGAAAAACAAATCTTTTTCAAGTACTTTGAACAGCCAAAATTTAAGCACACATGATGGAATTCTATTCATACCCAGTCACAATTATCATGTATGAATCTAGAATGAAGGTATGAGGCATATATTTTAGTGGAAGAAAAGCTTTTTTACAGATTGCAGAAAGATTTTCTCAAAAAAATTCTGTTGCTATTTTTGTTAAATATAAAACATGCTGTAACACTTAGATTTTGGGACAGAATATTGATGTATTGATATAACTTATTAATGACTATAAAATGATTTTGCTTTTTTAGAAGACTTATGTTGAAATGAGAGCTTTTCTATGCAATCTTCACTAAGCTATTGAAATTAAAGAAATATAGTGTTTTGTTTTTTCATCAATCTTCATAAGTGAAGACTGGAATTATATTTAGAAAATGAAATCATGCAATATCCCTCAAATCCACCCATATGCACTTAGTAATAGAAAGAAGAATGACAGGAAACAAATGCCACATCTCAGTTATTCATAAAAGTTATATTAAAATTGTATAAACAAGCAATAAGTTAATGGTTGCAAGAGGCAGGAGATGGTACAAAATTGATAAAGAACAAAATATGTCAAGTTTGTTTGATGATTGAGTTTTGGCCATCTGGTTTATACACTGAATGCCTGCTGACCATTGCTACTAAGAAGTTTCAATACCTCTTGCCTTCAAACAAATTAATAAAAAAGAAAAGATAAAAAGGAGAGGGGGGGGAAGGAGAGGCAAACCAAAAATAGGAAAATAGGGAGGGGGAAAAGGGAAAGAAAATGATGAGTATGCAAGACAGCGGCTGATACATTAATTAGTCTCAATTTGGTGACAGTTTTACTATATCAACATATTAAGTTAAACCTTAGACATACTCAATTACTTGCTAATCACGTATTCACCGAAAAAGAACATAAAAATTTTTATAAATGGTATGAAGCTGAAATGAGGCACACATATCTAAAACTATGCTGTAAATATAGTTACAAATGCTATGATTTCTGTATAAAAGACACAAAAAAGAAGAAAGGTCTTTATGTATAACCATATGCCAGTTTTTACTGTGCAATTTTCTCTATTACGTTTTCTTCATTACATTGTCAGATCTTCTTAGAATATTGTTTTCTTGAAATCCAGAGCTCTGGAAGCTGCTAATGTCATCATAAATCAATTAAGGAGAATGCTTCTGAAGATCCTGCTTAGGAGACTTTGTCTCAAAAAATAAAATAAGATAAGCAACAAAACAACAAGTTGTAGAGCATTTTTACACCACTGAATATAATTTCTGCATAACTAATATTACTATGTATTGATTTAAACACTTCAAAAATAAAACACAAAAGGAATTCTAAGAAGCTTACACTCCTCAAAGTTATTGATATATTTATAAATCATAAAACTTTGGGAAATAGACTATAAAAATAAAATTAATAATAAAGTTAAATTGCTGCATACAAACACCCATAGATTGATTTGTGGTAGACCATACATTGTTTTAAGAAGAGAGTGGATTTTAATGTTGGAGTTTCATTAGTGAAACTATTGAAATATGTGCTTATGCTTGTCTAGAGCAGTGATTCTCAACCTTCCTAATATTGTGACCCTTGTGGTGAAACACCAATCATAAAATTAGTTTCACTGCTACTTCATAACTGTAATATTGGTATTGTTATCAATGTACTGTAAGTATTTCTGGAGAAACACTATGGAAGTACACTTCCCCAAATGTTTCTCAAAGAAATATTTTCCATGGTGGATATGCATCATTTATTCTTTATTAATTCATTAGCTGGTAGACACTTAGGTTGCTTATATTTCTAAGCTATTGTGAATAGTGTTGCAAAGAACATGGACGTGCAGATATCTCTTTGACATATTAGCTTCATTTCATTTGGATATATGCTACAGTATTGGAATTGGTGCTATGTAGTAATTCCCATTTTAGTTTCTGAGGAATCTCTTCTGCTTTCACTAGTTTTAATAAATTTACATTCTTACCAGATTTCAGTAAGGGTTCCCATTCTCTATACCAGTGGTTACAACCTTCCTAATGCTGAAAACTTTAGCACAGTCCCTCAGCTATGGTGACATCCAAGGATAAAATTATTTCATTGTTACTTCATGACTGTAATTTAGCCACTGTTATAAATCACAAGTTAAATATCTGCTCCATATTCTGGTTACATTGTAGTCTTTAGTCTTTCACCAACACTTGGTATGGTCAGTATTTCTAAGTGGGAACAGTTTTCCTTGCAAAAGGCTATATTTCATCATAGTTGTGCTTGGTATTTTCTAAAAAAAAATACACAAATTTAATTGTTTCCTCCAAATCTATTGTCTTTTTTATTAAATTATTTCATTTATTTACATTCCAAATGTTGTCCCCTTTCTGGTTGCCCCACCATGAGTTCTTCACCCCTTTCCCCAACCCCTATGCTTTTGAGAGAGTGCTACCCTACCCACCTACTCATCCCCATTCACCTACGCATCCCCATCTTACTCTTACCAGCAGCCCCTTTCCCTTGGTCATCAAATGTCTTCAGGATTAAGCTTATCCTCTCCCACTGAGTCCAGACAAGGCTTTGTTACATAAATGCCAGGGGCCACTGACCAGCCCATGTTTGTATTTTGGTTGATGACTTAGTTTCTGGGAGCTCTAAGCAGTCCAGGTTAGTTGATACTGTTGTTCTTCCCATGGGGTTGCAATCCCCCTCAGCTCCTTCAGTCCATCCCCTAACTCTTTCACAGGAGTCCCTGACCTCAATCCAGTGGTCAGCTGTAAGTATCTGCATCTGTCTCACTCAGCTGATGCTAGAGCCTCTGAGAGGACAGCAATTCTAGTGCCCTGTCTGTAAGCACAACTTGGCATCAGTAATAGTGTCAGGGTTTAGTGCCTGTACATGGGATAGATCCCAAATTGGGCTGGTCACTGAATAGCCTTTCCTTCAGTCTCTGCTCCATTTTGAAGATGTGTCTGTGGCCCCATGCTTCAAGAGGGGACCATGCTTTTCTACTGGTGGTGGTCTCTTCAGGTTTCACCTCCCCACTGTTGGAGCTAAGGTCATCCCCATTGAGTCTTGGGAGCCTCTTACATCCCAGATATCTGGGACTTTCTAGATGTTCTCCCTGTTCCCCAACCCCTGTGGCTGCATATTTTCATTCATTCTCCTGACCCTCTGGGCTTCTCTCCTGTTTTCCCCCATACCTGCTCCTGCTCCTTTTTCTCCTCACCCCGCCTTCTCCCACCCACGTCTCTCCCTCCCTCTTCCCCTGATGACTATTTTGTTCCACCTTCTATATGGGACTGAAATAACCAAACTTGGGCCCTCATTCTTGTTAAGCTTGCTACAGTCTGTGAGTTGTTTCCTGAGTATTCTGAACTTTTTGGTTAGTATCCACTTATCAGTGAGTACATACCATGCATGTCCTTTTGGGTCTTCATTACCTCATTCGGGATGATCTTTTCTAGCTTCATCCATTTGCCTGCAAAACTCATGATGTCCTTGTTTTTAACAGCTGAATAGTATTCCATTGTGTGAATGGACCACAATTTCTTGATCCATTCTTCTGTTGAGGTACATCTGCATTGTTTCCAGCTTCTGGCTATGACAAATGAGGCTGCTATGAACATGGTCGAGTACATGTCCTTGTGGTATGTGAAGCATTGTTTGGATATATGCCCAGGAGTGGTATACCTGGGTCTACAGATAGAACTACTTCCAATTCTCTGAGGAACCATCGAATTGATTTCCATAGTGGTTGGAGAGATGGTTCACTGGTTAACAGCACTAACTGCTCTTCCAGAGGTACTGAGTTCAAACCCAGCAACCACATGGGGCTCACAACCATCTGTAACAGGATCCAATGTCCTCTTCTAGTGTCTGAAGGTACAGGGTACCCATTGTCTTTTAAAAAAAATTTTCAATGATATCAATTTGTATCTATTGTCCATTTTAAATAATCTTATTAATCTTTTATGTTGATTATTTTTAATTCATCATATATTCTCCATAAGAATGAAGTTCTAAAATTATACAGCATTGCTAAAATTTTGGTTTCTACTATAATTATATTCTGTCTTCAAAGCATAGCATAAGCATTTCCAATTATTAAATAACTAAGCATTCTTGTGCATTGAGAAGAAAGAGAGGGCATGTTTGTGTGTGTGTATGTGTGTGTGTGTGTGTGTGTGTGTGTGTGTGTGTGTGTGTTTATTGCTTGCACCTGTACTGTAGTTCTGTATGTGGTTAGGCTCAGGTACATGTGGAGTCCAGAGACCAATCTCTGTAGTTTTCACTTGGTCCCAGATATCTTGTTTTGCAACAGGGTCCCTTACTAACCTAAAGTGCTCTGATTAAGTAAAACTGGCTGGCCAGTCTCAGCATCTGTAAAAGAGAGCCTGTAAGTGTGTGCCACCATGAGTGTATTTAGAGGTTCTTTAAGTGGAAACACAGATAAGATTGTTCAAGTGTCCAATAGTAATGATAGTATAATACTGTATTTTAGAAAGATATCCTGGTCTTTTACTATATTGCATCAAAGTTCCAAATATATTTTAAAAGAAGAAGTCTCCCCTAAACTGAAGATTATTTTATGATAGAAGTTTTAATGTGAAAAATGTCCCATTTTCATAACAAATGAGATAAATTTCAAATATCCAGGATAGACACTATTGGTTACTCATTTTAACACAAGCTTTAACATAATTGCTGAATTTTGGTCATTATGAAGCCTAGTACTTTTATTTTACATTCAAAGGATTGACTTTTTAATTTTTTTTTATTTTGATTGTAAGTATACCTAATACTTTCCCTCTTGTATTTATTGTTTTTTATTTTATTTATTTTTATTTTTTGATACTTTATTTACATTTCCAATGTTTCCCCCTTTCCAGGTCTCCTCTTTGGAAACCCCCTATCTCCTCCCCCCTCCCCCCGACTATTAGGGTATTCCCCCTCCTACCCACCCGCCCACCCAATCCCATATTCCCAACTTGAATTACCATTTACTAGGGCCTCTAACAGTCTCAGGCCCACGAGCCTCTAAGGTCCTCCTCTGCCACATATGTGGTCTGAGCCATGGGTCCCTCCATATGTATTCTTTGGTTGGTGGTCCAGCCTCCAGAAGCACCGGGAGGGGGGGGGGGAGTCAGGCCAGTTGACACTATTGCTCCGTCCATGGGCCTGCCACTTCCTCAGCTCCTTCAGTGCCTTCTCCAACACCTCCATCTGGGACCTCACTCTCAGTCCAGCGGTTACTGTACAGTGAAACTTGGGTATTCTGAACTTTTGGGCTAAAATCCACTTATCAGTGAGTACATACCATGTTCGTTCTTTTGTGACTGAGTTACCTCACTCAGGATGATATTTTCAAGTTCCATCCATTTGCCTGCAAATTTCATGAAGTCATTGTTTTTAATAGCTGAGTAGTACTCAATTGTGTAAATGTACCACATTTTCTGTATCCATTCCTCTGTTGAGGGACATTTGGGTGGTTTCCAGCTTCTGGCTATTATAAATATGGCTGCTATGAACATAGTGGAGCATGTGTCTTTATTACATGTTGGAGCATCTTCTGGGTATATGCCCAGGAGAGGTATAGCTGGGTCCGTAGGTAGTATTA
>CM052705.1:68548434-68571921 GCA_028551405.1 Uromys caudimaculatus | reverse complement strand
TTTTTTTTTTTTTGATACTTTATTTACATTTCCGATGATTCCCCTTTTCTTTGGAAACCCCGTGTCCCCTCCCCCTCCCCGCCTCTGTGAGGGAATTCCTCCTCCCACCTACCCGCCCACCCATTCCCATATTCCCACCTTGACATTCCCTTTTACTGGGGCCACTAGCACCCTCAGGCCCAAAGTCCTCTCCTTTCTCGCTGGTGGTCATCGAGGTGATTCTTCTGCCTCATATGTAGTCCAAATCATGGGTCAATAGATGTGTATTCTTTGGTTATCTGTTTCAGTCATCTATTTCTCTAGCTAAGATTTCCAAGTACTAATTATTGAATATGTATGGAGAGAGTAGAATAATTTTGTTTTTTCCTGATTTTAGTGGAAAAGCTTTGAGTTTCTTTGCTGTAAATTGCCTTCATAATGTTGAGATATGTACCCTGTATTCCTAATCTCCCCATTACTTTAATCATGAAAATGTGATAGACTTTTCATAGTTTTTTTGGTATCTAATGAGATAAATGTGACTTTTTGTCTTAAAATCTGTTTGTGTGTTGGATTACATTTATTAACTTAAGAGTGCTAAACCTTCCATTCCTGCATCTCTTGGATGAAGCCTACTTTATCATGGTGGATTATCATTTTGATGTGTTTTTAGATTAGGTTTACAAGTATTTTATTGAGAACTTTTGTATTTATGTTCATAAAGGAAAATGTTCTGTAATTCTTATTCTTTGTTGGATCTTTATGTGGGTATTAGAGTAACTGTGTCCACAAAATACACTTTTGCAGTGGTCCTTCTATTTCTATATTGTGGAATAATTTTTAGAGCATAGGCATTGACTCTTCTTTGAAAATTTAGTAAATCCAGCGCTAAAACATCTGACCCTGGGCTTTTGTTGGTTGGGATAGTTTTAATTATTGCTTCTATTTCATTAGGGGTTATGCGTTCTTTTTCAATTGCTTATCTGATCGTTATTTAACTGTGGTAAGTGGTATAAATCAAAACTATTCTAAATCTTTTTAAAACTTTCCAGTCTGGGGAAGAAAAGATGTTTAAAGTATGTCCTTATGTTTCTCTAAATTTTCTTGCTGTTTGTTATGTTCCCATTTTCATCTCTAATTTTATTAATTTGGAACCTTATTCTCTTTCTGTTAATTTGGCTAAGCACTTGCCAACCTTATTAATTTTCTCAAAAAATAAACATTTTATTTCATTAAATCTTTATATTGTTGTTGTTGTTTCTATTTTATTAATCTCATGCTTGATTTTGTTTATTCTTGCCATCTATTCCTTTTAGATATTCTTTATTCTTTTGTTGTAGGACTTTTATGTTGTATGTTAAGTTACTAATATGAAATTCTTCCCTTCCCTTTTAAATTTAAATCTATCTTTCTTGGTATCGTAGGTTGACATGTAGGGATGGAGATTGTTTAGAACGTGAGCAGTACTGAAGGGTTCAAAATTGCTTGTTTTAAAATTCCAAATAATGGAATTATGTGGTAAAGTCAGATTTCTTCTAAGGAAGCCATGCATTTCTACACTGGGCAAATAATGCTTACTAAGATAATGTATAGACTAAAGAATGTTGGAGATTCCAGGAGTATGTTATGTATGCCAAGAAGAACTGGAGTGGACCTCACCAATAAAAGGGGCTATGTGTACTTTAGTTTATAGATCTGGTGGGGTAAGAGTCCAAGTTTTTGAAGCTCAGAGTTTCCAGCATGAGCCTAAGGTAATTTACATACAGCCTTATACTTGGTCTTTGTTCTCTCTCTCTCTCTCTGTGTCTCTCTCTGTGTCTCTCTCTCTGTCTCTCTCTCTGTCTCTCTTTCTCTTTTAGTTTGATCTGATGGAATGAGGCTTGCTGTTTCTATAATCTGATCAATCCTTGCATGTTTTTTTTACATTTTTTTCTGTTCTCCCCCCTGCTTTGGGAATGAGGATGTTTAGTTTGCATCTTTATGCATTTAAATAATGTTAGATGGTTTTATCTCATAAGAATTCACAGTTAAGGGGCAGTATTGATTCTCAGAAGATATTTGGAATTTCCACTTTTATTTTGTTTATTTATTTTCTGCATATGTATGAGCTTATATTTTTTATGTATATCAACTGCATGCCTGATACCTAAAGGGACTGTAAAAGAACATTAATTTTCCTGAAATTGGAGTTAATGATGGTTGTGAGCTTCCACATAGATTCATGAATCCAGCAGTAACTGTTTTTATCCACTGAATCATCCATCTTACCAGTTCTACCCTTTCAACTCTTAAACAGAGAATTACTAAAATTATAGAAAAATTTGAAAATGCACTGAATGCATTTTTGTCTTATGATATACCTATGAATCTTTGGCAATAATATGTAGTGGTTTATGGCTCAAAATTGGTACAATTCCATATCAAATTATAAAAGAATGGGCTTAAGTTTAATATAGATTATCAACTTGACAGATTCAGAATTATTAAATAGACAAACCTTTGGATATTTGTTTGTGAGACTGAATTGGTTTGATTAGGAAGAAACCCACTCTAAGTGTTGATGGCACCATGGACTGAATACTTGGCACAAGGATGAGTGAGTGAGCTGTGGACCAGTATTCTCTCATTATGACTGCAGATACAATGTGACTCTTGTTTCTGCTTCTGTACCCTTCTTTCTAGAAAAGACTACACACCAAACTCTGAGCAAAAATCAACCCTTTCTCCATGAAGTTGCTTTTGTCACTTATCACTGCAAATAAAAATATCATTAAACATACCAATTATTAATCATCTATTTATTCAAGCATAAGGAGATCCTGTATCTTGGATTCTTAGTAGTTCCACAAGAAACATGAACTTTTTATTGGGTATGCCTATTCATCTTTTTGGAATAGACACTTAGAAAATCGACAGTTGAATTGTTGTACTTTCTTTACTTTTTGTTCAGTTTTGTGTTGTTTTATGGTACATCATGTGGTTTCCCCATGACTGTAGCAAATTACATTTGCAATAGAAATGCACAAGGGTTCCCTTTTATTTCAATATTTTCCCTAGTATTTGTCATTTCTGTAACAGTCATGCTGACTATCTATAAGGATACTCTACTGTAGTTTAGATATGCATTTTAATAATATCAAATAATATTTATCTTTTAATGTTTTAAATGCTCCAAAGGCTATTTTATACTCCAAAGTTTATAACATGAAAACTTGAGAGATTACTCTGATTAAGAGCCTGGTTGCTTTTGTAGAGGACTTGAGTTTGGTTCCTAACACCAACAAGGTGTCACACAACCATCTGTATAAGCACATACATACCATACTTTCTTGTGGTATACATATATACATACAATCAGGCAAAGCATTAGTCCACATTAAATTATATAAAGACAAATTTAAGAAAAAAAATGACCAAAAGCAAAAACCAATCACAAAGTTGGTACCTGAAACAAAGTTCAATATTGAGAACTCATGAGAAAGACAGGTCTACATGATAGGACTACTTATAACATTTTTAGAGTCTAGAACATTACTTTGCAAAGTAGATGCTAAGGACTTGTAAGCATGAGAACTAGGACAGAATTTAAATAGATTGAGTAGTTCTAGACTGAAGTCTTCCATTCATAAAGTTCACAGGCGGTGGTGATGTAGCACACTTTGCACTAATCTCCCTAGATTGTGGTCACCTCATTTCAGGAATACATTTTTTAAACATAATAAACATACTTTACTATGCAGAATATTTATATGTCTGTTGAAGAAAATAAAAAGAAGAAAAGAAGAAAAGAAAAGACAAAGAATCAAGCCATGTTCTTAAAACCACTTTGGTAATTTATAATTTTCAGTTTTAGAAATTCAGTCAACTCTTTCATAAAATGTAGAACAAAATCTTTTTGCTATTCCCTGTGGATAAAGAATGTAATATTCATAACTGTAATCTTGTTTCTTCCTGATTATATGAGCTTTTTTATTTTTAGTGATTGTGAGTGTGTTTCTTGTGCTCTTTTTTATTTTCATGTTTGTTTTGTTTTGTCCTATTCTGGTTTATTTGTTTGTTTGTTTAGTAGATTTAGTTTTCAAATTGTTTGCTAATGAGAGGGAGAAAGAAAAGTCTGGGTTTTGTGGAAGTAGTGAGGTTGAGGGGATAATATGGCCACCAGTAACTGTATCATTGATTGTGGAGTCCAATTCTTCATCTCCCCAAATAGCAAGTAGTAAGTGATGAGAAGTAATATGCTTTACTTTTAGGAGCTGAACAGGTTTGCAACCCCATAGGAAGAACAACATTATCAACCAACCAGATCCCCCAGAGCTCCCATGGACTAAGCCACCAACCAAGGACTACTCATGGAGAAACCCATGGCTCCAGCTGCATATGTAGCAGCAATGGTCTTGTCAGACATCAATGGGAAGAGAGGTCCTTGGCCCTATGATGCTTCAGTTTAGGGGAATTCAAGGGTGGGGAGGTGGGAGAGGGTGGGTGGGTGGGGAACACCCTCAAAGAAGCAGGGGCAGGGGAGATGGGATAGGGAATTTCTGAGAGGGGGAAGCTGGGCAAGGGTATAACATTTGAAATGTAAATAAAGAAAATATCATATATATATATGTATTATGAAAAATATATGTTCAATAATATAACGAAATAAAATGTAAAGCATATAGAAATGGGGCTTAAATGTTTTTTTTTCCTTTGTATCAGTGTCAATGTGAAACAAGGCATTTAAAATTATAAAACATTTACTAACAAAATATGTCACTTAACCCAGTAGATGATATAAGAGTTGAGAATCATGAGAAATAAATAAACTAATTAAAAATAGGGTAATATTTCTCTTCATGTAGTTAACAAACATATAAAAAGATACTTATTATATGCAGAGCAATAAAAATCAAAACATCAAGTAGATAATATTTATTCATTTGATGGGTATAATTAAAATGATTGAAAGTAAGTATTTGTCAAAATGTGAAGTTGGAAACACTTATTTGTATTTGGAATACAAAATTGACACTTTAAGAAAACTCTTCATTATTTTACTTCTAAAAAGATAGAATTTCTATATGACTTTTTCCTTCCAGAAATGTTCCTTAGGAGAGGTGTGAGAATCAAACAATCACTGCAAAATACAACTTACACAAAACTAAATAAAATCAATACGAAATGCAATGTATATAAATGACACTCAAGTTTTATCCCTGATAGTTAAAATATTTAAAGAATACAAATGTATATATATTCAATAATTACCATACTAATCAATAAACAATTAAATAACGAAAATTGCCTATGTTAGGGGTTGTCCTGTTTCCCTATAAGAATATATTGAAACTTTCAATAAAAGTGAGACCATATACTTTTATTTTAAGCCAGTCCTATTTTTCCCACACACATCCCTAGGAAACTACTATACTGTACAAAGGAATGAACTTAATTAACCTCAAAATGGAAAATAGTGTGAGTTATAAAGATGCAGTATGTATGATTCCATTGAAAGTGATTTTCTCCATAAGAAAAATAAGTGTAGACAGGTATAAGAGCTGTTGTTTGCAGCTTGATACCAGGAAGACTGGGAAATGATTTGGTGATGATAGGTGTATTGGAATGTTGAGAGTATTCAATAATTAGTTAATGATCATGGTTGTACAACTGGAAAATATTAGGACTTATGAAAATTTGCTTTTTAAGTCGTACTATTGGGGTACAGAAATCTAATCTCAATACAAATCAAAAGAATGGCAGGAGCAGGTAAGTATGTGAGTCATAAGGGTGTGCCCGGAGACACGCCCCGTCCCTCAGTTGTGTTGTGGTCACCAAGTTTGCTCCAAATTATCTTGGGGAAGTAGAATTCAGGTCAAGGCGCCATGTGAGAAAACTTTCCAAAAAAAAAAAAAAGAAAAGAAAAGAAAAGGAAACCGTTGAACACTAAAAGAGGATGAAAACCCGATCACAGGAGCCTGACTTCTAAAAGAGTGGATGGGATATGTGGTGACACTCATATTCCAATAGCGAAGCACACCTACATGCTTTCATGTCATCATTCTACTTCCTTATAGAAGCCTTGTCACACCAGTGGACAAAGCAGTGCAGGCTGTGACCAATGCAGAAATTCTGTGTGTCACCTGTATGGACACAGTAGTTATGCTGTTAAACAGGGAACACACATTTTACAGAAAACTGAGCAATGGACCTTCAGAGCCGAGCCTGCCACTGTATTTCTCTGAGGGCAATACTTACACATTCTGTCCCTTCCAAGCAGAGGTGTTGTGCACATTTTCACAGGCCAAGTTCAGGCATCAGTCAGCAGTCAAGTAATGATGTTTCAGAGTTTGTGCCATGGAAACTTTAATCTGAAGTGTCTTGGCAATGCTTCAGGAGATCCTGGTGGCAAGATCCAATTCTCTGTGGCCTATGACCCTTTTTGACCCTTGAGGGTAAGCACTATGAGCGATGGCAATCAGTTTGGTAGCTCCTCATGGCAGTGACAACCAGTTTGGTAGCTCCCATGCAGAGTCCATCCATGGACTTCATGAGCTGTGTCTGGGAGGCAATGACCCTTCTAGACCGCCAAGCAGATTACAAGGATCTAGATCATCATTTCAGAAAATTACTAATCTCTCTCTCTCTCTCTCTAGTATATGGGAGACAAAGAGAAGAGCGTCTGATTCATTGCAACATGTCCAGTTTCCCAGAACTGTTACCTCTCATCCATGCTGACCTCTCTGTCTCTGTCTCTACCCCTGTCCCTTTCTGCCCCTGCCTATCTGTTCTGTTTCTCTGTTTCTCTCTGTGTCTCTTTCTCTCTTTCTCTGCCTGTCTCTGTCTCTCTGCCTCTCTTTCTCTCTCTCTCTCTCTCTCTCTCTCTCTCTCTCTCTCTCTCTCTCTCTCTCTCTTTCTCTCTCTCTCTCTTTCTTCAGGTATTGTTATTTTGATGAGAATGTGTCCCATAGTCTCAGATATTTGTGACCCAGTTGGTAGTATTGTTTGGGAGATTTAGGAGTTGTGGCATCCCTGGGGAATGAATATCACTGGGGAAGATTTTAAGACTTTAAAGATTCTATTTATTCATAGTTCACTTTCTGTTCTTCCTGATTGCAATTGAAGATGGGAGTTCTGGGCTTGCTGTACAAGCTGGCATTCCTGCCTACTATGAGGCTTCTGAGCTGAGAGTGTAATAGACTTTTATACTTCTGGAACTATAAAGCCAAATATATCTCTTCTTTCAACAAGATATCTTGGGCATGGTGTTTTACAGCAATGGTAAAGTAGCTAATATCACTCCATGTCTATAAGAATGTAAAGAAGGTAGATGACATGCATCACTCTTCATGCACTGCTGTGTAAAGTAAGCTCAAGTCAAAGGCTAACTTCATATCTGAAAAACATGTGAACTCAGATCTTGGCCAATATGCAAACACTTAGAAGCCAACCCTGAATTTAACTGGGTTCCAGCCCTGTTCCCAAGGAGCAGACAAGGCAGCAAGTAGCAGCCTGGAATTTGCTGCAGAATAAGCAGAAGAAAGCAGGTGAGGACCAGGCCCAGTGTACAATTTTCAAGATATCACTTCATAGTTCAAGGAGGGCAACTGCCAGCAACAGGACACATGCTGCTTCCCACACAGCCCTGAAGAACCTGTGGTCACTGTCAAAGCTCCCTCACAAACTTTCCAGACAACCATAAGCACATCTCCTTGGCTAGACTAAAGCAATCTTAAAGAGCTTTGTATAGACTGAGCTAATTAAGTGATGGGATTCAAAACCAATACAAAAAGAAAAAACAAAACAAAAACCAAAAACAAGACAATGTAGGAAGTCGGATCACGTGCTATCAAGTGTTCAACATAAAGCTTTCATTATGGAGACCAAAGTTCTGTATGTTTTTAACGTTCAGATCTCTTACTTATTTAGACTATATATACAAAATTTCATCTCATGTTAGAGACCAAGAAAAACATTGTTTCACGCTGTTTAAAAAAGAATTACTCATCTATTTTATGTATATGAGTACACTGTAGCTACCTTCAGATACACCAGAAGAGGACATCAGATGCCATAACAGATGGTTGTGAGCCACCATGTGGTTAGTGTGAATTGAACACAGGAGCTCTGGAAAAGCAGCCATTGCTCCTAACCTCTGAGCCATCTCTCCAGCCCCTATTTTCATACTTCTATACTATTCATCACTCTTGTTAGTGTTTACACTGAGTTGAGATTTGATTTGAGAAAAGTGATTCTAACTATTTCATACAAACTATTTGAATACTGACAAATTTAGGTTCTTCAATTAGAAAATGAGATTGATTATATTAGATGTTGTCCTATGTAAAATACTCTCTTATGTATAAATAAAACTTCATCTGACATAATAAATTTTGGGTGGGTTGATTGTTTGCTTGCTTGCTTTGTTTGTTGTTTGGTTGGTTGGTAGGTAAGCTTTATTTTGTATTGTTTTTCTCACTTCTATATAAATTTCCCTGAAGTCACCTCCTCACTCTTAATTAAAATAAGCTTTCTGAGCTGGGGAAAGAGTTTGTCAGTTAAGGATGATTGGCAGTTATGGATGATTGCTGCTACCGCAGAAGATCCAACTTCAGATCCCATTTGGGGCCACTCACAAGTTGGGTATCAAGCCCAAAAAATCAGACATGTCATGGCTTCTACAGACATTGGCAAACATGGATTTCACTAACACACATAGACGTAAATTATTACAAAATTTAAAAATTAAAAAAAAGTAAAAGATTTATTCACCTCTCCCACTTTTATAAAATGACAACATTCTGTTGTCTTTCAATAGGATCTTACTAATGACCCTTATTCCATTTTCTTCAGCTTCATCTTAGGTTTTCTAAGAATAAATGGAATTCTCTTATAACAACATCCTAAGATTTTGTTCATGAAGGCAACTCTTTTTTTGTAATAGAAGATTTTATTCCACATACAGCTTTTCTCATTAACAGCAAGATGAAGCTGCCCAGCTGTGGCTCCAGTTTTGAAAACTCCCACAGCATCTCAAAAGCTGATTTTTAATTAAATGTAAGACCTGATATTGGTCAGATTGATATTTTTTATTTAGTTTATAGTCATTAAACCTGCCGACCAAACTGTACAGCACCTTTAAAATATTAATTTGCCACATTTGAGTTCAAGTGAAAAAAACTTCTGTATGTCAAGTGATTATTTTTAGAATAAATATACATTTCCAAAGAAAGCTGAGATCAACTTTAGGAAATTTTATATGGAAACATGATCATGGAAATTAATGGGGGGGGAATCATTAACTCTCAACTGAAAGTGCTTCAGGGTCTATGGTGACTCCTCAGTTCTCTGCTTTTGTATTAAGCCACAGATCCTGTAGTTGCTTCTAAAAAATACATCATTTCCATATAGTTCAAAAACCTCTTAAAATACTACATTTTGCATTTATACACCATCATTTTTTGTTAATTCATTTTCAGTAGGAGCATATTCTAAATAATATGATTGACTTCACTCCTATTGTAGAATAAGCTCAGACAATGCATACATGTGTTTACACATGTGCATAGACACACACATGTGCATAAACATGTACAGGCACACATAAACACATGCACACAAATGCAGATACACAAATGCATGCACATATGCACACATTCACATGTACAGACATGTATTCACATACATGTGCACACCCATGAATACCCACATATGCAAATACACAGAAAGCCCACATATACCAATATCTAGTAGAGGCCCTTGATGTTGAGAAAACCTTAAATTGTTACTAAAACCAGAAAACCATGAATTATATGTAATCCACTGAAGATGGTTTAAGCACAGTCTCGTTAACTTGATGATAGTAGAACTGCTTTCTTCAGAATATCATGACAAAACATTTATTTCTTCTTGTTGCAAATAGTTTTGACAATGTGCAAACAAAAGTGTTCAGATCTTGAATGAGATACCTTGAATCCCCTCTTCCATTCATTCACTAGGACAAGTCAGATTTGCATCTCGGATGCTATTATAAAGCTCTGTAGAGTGGTAGTCCTTAAGCATCATTGGTGCCCTAGTGTTACTTGGGTAGGTAACAAAGTAACGATGGCTGAGCTTATTCCAAAGCTACTAATTAGAACCTCTTGGGATGTAGCTAGGGATGGATATATTTTTAGAGATCCCCTAATGACATTGATCTACAAACTTTTAAGTATCAATTTCAAAGTCCTTCATTTGCAGATAATGACCATTTGTTTACTTGGCTTACAAGGATTTATTCATTCTTCTTCTTAGTGGCCAAACAAAACACTACAATGCAGCACACGTACAAATGTGAAGAAAATAAGAAAGTCAACAACTCAGTTTACATTTTAATACTAACATGCAAATGTCCTGTTCAGTAATCAGCCCTAGGCTTGGAATAAAAATAAATAAAGAAAATTAAAAAGCTAAAAATACTAAGAATCAGTAGATTTTCTTCAATCCACCAGTGAGCTAATATTTAAGTATACATCATGACTTAAAGTTGCAGAGAAGAAGTGCATTGAGGAAGAGTGAGCTGAAATAAGACCTAATAATCTGGAGTCAAAACTTCAAAACATACAAACTGATGAAAGCATTTATATGGTGGGTGATGAGCAGTGGAAGCTTGCATCAGTATTAAGAGTGTGAAAGGTCTGAGGGCTGTAACCTTAGCTGTCATCTACGTTCACTGCATTAAACTACTAAGTTGTTAATTATAAAATGCTAGAACATGCTATTCTGCCTACACAGGTAGAGAGTGAGAATAATGAGCAGCCTTCTGTGTATGTGTTCTACACATTAGGCATGCCTATAGTTTAAAGGCGCTTTGCAAATGTGCAATATAAAATGAACCCTGACTTCTTGTAGCAATGTATCACTACTCCAGGACCCTGTTGCCATCTGTATCTTGTAAGGAATGAATAGACATCATCAATGAGGTAAGTTCTGAAGGAAATGCATTAGGACTAGGGAGGTCAGAGAAAGAGTAGCAGATGGGGAGGGGGGGAGACAAAACAAAAATGGTATAAAATTGGAAGAAAGACAAAACTGCATTGCAAAGGCCAAATCTCCTACAATGCCATTGACATATTAAAACTTATTCTCTTCCCAAATGCCCATCATATATCTTCTAACTAAGGAAACATTACAAATGAAAGACATGTACAGTTCAGAATCAATATGGAGAAATCAGTGGGATAGTCTGAATGTCAAAGAAAGAAATCAACATAATTAGAAAGAATTAAAGCTCACAGTAGTCAAAGGTTGTCTTAAACACAGTCTACTCATATTAATATGAGTATAAATCATGATTAGTAAGCCACGTTTATGTCATTTCATGATGTTCTGAATCCATAATTTCTAATTTTCAAGTGAAAATTAGAAAACATGTCATATAATAGAGCGACAAGAAAAATGATATTTACTTATGATATAGATGTTGAGAAGTATTGGACAGAAACATTAAAATATAAGTAATATACAAAGAATTATATGAGGAGAGGAAACCTGTACTACTAGAAGAATAATATAAACAAAGAGAGTGATGATGTAATAACATTGGGTAGGAAAAAAATAACAGTAGTGTGAATCAAGAAATGAATATATAAAAACTAAAAATTTCCAACAAATATGAAAAGGAACAAAAAGACGTAAAAACCACCCTGCCCCCCCGGCTGCTTTGCTCTGAAGCCTGGGCCCCACACCTTACCTGAGCAGCACAGGAGAGCTGGTCCTAGTGGTAGAGGCACCAATGAGTGGCCTGAGAGGGTGAGTAGCACACAGTTGAGCCCCAGCATTTGCCTGCCATGAGGTGGTGTAGGAGATGACTCCCTCAGCAAATGAAGCATCTAGGTGAGCTGGTCCAATGTCCTGCGATTGGGAGATCTGGCTCTGCTCCTCATCTGCTGCATCACTTGGGAGAGTGGCCCAGCACCTCAAGTGGGCAGCACAGTAGAGCTGCCTTAGGTGGCATGGCTGCTGTCTCCAGTGTTGGGTGAATTATTTGGAGGAAATGCTGGAGAGCTCTGTTGGTGAGAGTCTGGGAATCTGGAGGGCTGACTAAGTATGCTACCACAAGGTCCTGATCCAGAGCTTTGAGTTGGTGTACCACAACACCTATCTCATCTGCGAACTTCTAGAGCATGGGAAAGGGCTAGTCTTACAGAACCAAAGCTGCAGTTTCTATGACAAGAAGTCTTCTATGCTTTGTTTGCTTGTTTGTTTTTATTTTGGGGGAGAGGTTGCCAAAGTAGAGTAAGGATACAAAGGGACCAGGAAGTAAGTGGCATTAGGGTGGATGATGTACAATTTAAAATTAATAAGAAATAAAAGTATATAAATAAACACCAGAAAACATACAAATGAATGCCAGGCAGATAAACACACAAGTGCTCACTAAGGCATACACACTGAAATTACAGGGAAAATATTGACCGTGTTTAGTATCAAGCCAAATGGTGATTATGTGTGTGTATGTGTGTGTGTGTGTGTGTGTGTCTGTGTGCATCTGTGTGTGTCTCTGTGTGTCTGTGTGTGTGTGTGTGTGTGTGTGTATGTTCTATAAACATTATCACTTACTACTTACCTTTGAGGTGAGAGAAAACTGAAATAAAATTACTCATAGTATTAAATAAGGAATGCAGAGAAAAGAATATACATCTGTGAAATAAAGTGTTTCTCTTACCCATAATGAATCTAGAGTAAACTCTCCACTTTAATGCTGGCCTTTTGTTATATGACAAACAGATAAGATAAAAGAAAGATGTTTTACAACAGAAAGATTGATTGGGAATTCTGAGCTCTCAGTTCCTCACAGGAGATGCAATACCATGTTTGTAGTTGAAATAAGGTTAGTTCAAAATTTTAACTCTAAGACCAACACTTCTTTTTTATGATGAGGTACTACCATTTTTAAAAAATTTTTAAGTTAGCATGTCTTATTGTAGATACCTTCATAATGTATCCAAAGTATGTCCTGTGTCTCTACTCCATCATCTTCTCTGTACATATTGTAGTTCATGTACTTGCCTTGTTTCATCCTTACCCAAACCCCTTTTTATTTCATACTCTCTGTGTACTCAAAGTCTTGGTATCAAGAGAAAGATAAAATCTAAGTATTTTAAATATTTATTAAACACCAAAAAAAACATAACAATAAGAAATGAAACAATACCAGAATGAAACAATTGCCAGAAGGTAAAATTCTGATAGACTAATGTGTGGTGAGATGATGCAGGTCAAATGGGTACAAAATCATTGGGCCATGAGAAATAAGAGCAAAAATTTAATTCATGCCAAGTTTCTACTCAGGTGAATTTTAAAAGTCTAGAATTAGATGCTGTGTACATTTGCATAGTATAATATGTGTGTTTAATGACACTGATCTTTACACTTAGTATTACCTTAGATTCCATGCTCAAGAACGATATAGCTAGGTATTGAGCTATATGATTCCCACATTTCTGAGGAGCCACCATATTGCTTTCCATAGTGACTGTACAAGTTTGCACTCTCACCAGCAATGCAGGAGTACGCCCGCTGTCCACATTTGTGTGAGCTGTCATTTGTGTAATTGATCTTAACCATTCTGATATTTGTAAAGTAGAATCTCTAAAGTTGTTTTGATTTGTATTTTCCTGATAGTTAAGGATGTTGAATATTTCTTTAAGTGTTTCTCAGCCACTTGTGATTACTCTGTTGAGAATTCTCTGTCTAGATCTGTACCTCATTTTTAATTGGATTGATCGATCTATTGTTGTTTAGTTTCTGTGTTCTTTATATACTTTAGATGTTACCACTCTGACACATTAGGAGTTGGTGAATATATTTTCTCATTCTCTAGGTGGCTGTTTTGTCCTATTGATAGATTCCTTTACCTTACAGAAGTTTTTGAGTTTCATGAGGTTCCATTTACTGATTGTCAATCTTAGTGTCTGACCCATTGGTGATCTATTCAAGAAATTCTCTCCTTTGGCAATGCATTCAAGGCTATTTCCCAATTATATTTTCTTAAGTTCGGTGTATCAGGTTTTATTTGTGATCTTTGATCCATTTGGACTTGAGTTTTGTGCCAGGTGATAGATATGGGTCTATTAGTATTCTTCTACAAGATGACATTAAGTTAGATTAACACCATTGTTGACTATGCTTTCTTTTTTTTTGTTTTCTATTCTTTTTTTATTTTTATTTTTTTGGCCTCTTTATAAAACTCAGGTGGCCATAGATATATGGATGTACATCTCGGTTTTTTGATTCAGTTCCATTTTTCAACTTGTCTGTTTTTATGTCAATACCATGCAGTTTTTATTTCTATAGTTCTTTATCTCTTGCAAGTGGGGATGATGGTATCTCTGGAAGTTCTTTTACTGTAGGGGTTTGGTTAAGCTATCCTGGTTTTCCTATATTTCCAAATCTTGGGCATATACCAAAAGGATGTCTCATCCTAACACAAGGATACTTACTCAATTATATTCATAGCTGTTTAGCCATAATAGCCAGAAACTGGAAACAATCTAGATGTCCCTCAACATAAGCTGGGTAAAGAAACTATGGGACATTTACATAATGAAGTATTACACTATCTTTAAAAAGAAGGACATCGTGACATTTGTTAATGTATGAAATCAGAAAAATTTACCATGAGCAAGGTTATACAACCCAGAATGACAAACGTGCTATATACTCATTTATAAGTAGACAGAATAAAGGCTAACTATGCTACAATCCACAGATCCAGAGGAGCTAAGTAAAAGGGAGAGCTCTAGTGGACATACATGGATCTCACTGGGAAGGTAAAATAATATACATTTTACTGGTGGAATTAGTGGTAGGTGGGGATGTGTATACGAATGTCCAGGAACAAGGTGAGGGGCATGGTGGAGAGAGAGAGATTACTGGGAGAGACAAAGAAACTGTGGAATATTGTAGAAAACTAAAGCAGTGGAAACTCCCCATAATGTAAGATTTACCCTAGCAAAGTCTCCTAGTAATGGCATATACAGAGCCAGAACTGGCCATCTTCTATAATCAGGCAAAACTCCCAAATATTAGTCTCTCTTGCCCACACCAGGAGAGGAAGTCCACACCTGATACTGCATGGATAGCCAGGAACCAGAGAATGAGCAGTTCAGAGAGTCAGGATAGAATCAAATATGATTATAAAAACAAAAGTAAGCAAAATGATTTTTAATGATATCCTTCTATATTCATAGTCTGATGCCTAGCCTAACAATAATCACAGAGCTTCCTCTAGCACACAGTAGGGATCAGATGCAGAAGCCCACAGACAAACTCTAGGCAAAGCCAGGAGAATACCTCAGAGCAGGAAGAGAAGGAATCTAGTTACCAGAGCGTAGAGGATTCTAGAACATGAACCACAACTAAGCAGGGTTCATAGGGGTTCACAGAGACTGAGATGACAATCACAGACCCTGTGTGCGTCTGAGCTGCATATATATACTTTGGTTGTATAATTTATATTATTATGGAACTCCTATCAGTGGGAGTGATGTGTATCTCTGACTCTTTTGCCTGTTCTTGGAACCCATTCCCTCCTAGTGGGTTGCCTCATCCAGCCATGAAATGAGGGTTTGTGACTAGTCTTATTTTAATTTGTTATGCCATGTTCTGTTGCAATTCATATCTCTGGGAGAGCTGATCTTGGTTTTTGGGGGACAGGAGGGAGAACCATGGTGGAGTAGATCTTCGGGACAATGAAGTAGGGACAGGACTGGAATGTAGAGTTAGGGGAAACTGGTTGGGATGTAATATAGGTGAGGAGGAAAAATAAAAACATGAATAAAATGACCAAAGTATTATATAAATAGTATTTTATCAACCAAAGAATACACATGAGGGACACATGGTTCCAGCCGCATATGTGGCAGAGGCCTTGTTGAACATCAGTGGGAGGAGAGGCCCTTGGCCTGAGGGTGTTCGATACCGCAGTGTAGGGGAATGCCAGGGAGGGAAGACGGGAGTGGGTGGGTGGGGAAGCACCCTCATTGAGGCATGGGGAGGGAAGATGGGATTGAGAGTTTCTGAAGAGGAGACCTGGAAAGGGGAAAATATTTGAAATGTAAATAAAGAAATATCCAATAAAAAAATTAAAACATAAATTGAATGTTTACTGTAGAATGGTAACCAAACCTTTGATGTTTCAAAATGTATCAGTCACAATGACATAAAACTTCAGTCGTGAATAATAATAAACATTTATGACATGTATATAAAGGCAAATAATTTTCATTTATTAGAATAACCAATAGTGCTCACACTTTAATAATTCTCAAAGTAACATATTTTCAATAAAGTATTAATGAAACTTTTGAAAACTATTTCATGGAAACTGAACAAATTGTTATAAATACCTATGGCAATACAAAGGAATGATTAAGGCAACCAAAAGTAGATGAAGAGACATTTGGAATACTTGTCCAATTTCAAGATTGCCTGCAAGACACACAGAGAATTGGAAAAGAAGAAACTTGAATCAATGAAGCAATATGGAAAGTACTGAAATAGGCATCCATAAATAAATACAACTGATGTTTGAGAAAGAAGTGAAACAAAATCGAAGGAGAAATGATAGTTTCTTCAATAAACAGCATCAGTAGTATGGGATGTACATTTGCAAACAAATGAAAGTAGACATAGGAATTCACAATGCACACACACACACACACACACACACACACACACACACACACACACATGCCATTGTTCCAAGGAGATAGTACATGAGAGTTTTGTAAGAGCATTAAACCTTGGAAGACATTAGAGAATAAAGTATCCTATATTGGATTGCATTTGAGATTAATACATCATATTTATCATATATAAAAGGAGAAACAGTAAGTCTAGCTTACTAAGTTACTACTATTAAAAGTCAATATTAAAAGAATCAGGGATGGCACAAATATAGACTGGAAAAGTATTTGCAAAATGAAAGAATTAAAAATCAAACAAGTGAAAAATCTAATTTGAAAATAAAAAGAGAACCTCATAAGTATTTACATATACATTTAGTCAATAATATTCAGCATTGTTTTCATTAAATAAAACTAAATTCCAAAAACAGTATCATACTATAATTTCTTAGAATCAAAATATGTTCCAAAATAGAAAATATAAGTTGGTGATAATAGCTATAATCTTTCCTTTCATATTCAACACAGTCTTTCATCAATTTCCTTGCGATCCAATAATCACATGTGAAGATATGAAGCAGTTTCTCAATATATTTGAACAATGGGTCCACGTAAAACACACAGCATGTGTGCTAATAGAAGTTTTATATCTAAGTAGTAAACATGGATAAGTAATAAATATAGTGATAGAATCCCAACTGAGCATCCACATGTTGGTGTTATGTTTCAATCCCAACTCTACAAAAGCACCATCAATGAAAGCACACATAATTTTCATTAAGGCCAGTAAATAATCTGATGCCTACATTCCACAGGAAAGAACATTATTGAAATAAAAAGAAATAAAATTATCAATCCATAAAAGTAAGAATCAATGCCCAGTCTGCATTGTTCAGTGAAGGAAAATTATCAGAAGAAATTATATAATTTATTTATTTGATACTCTGATGGAGGATATATACCGATGATAGTAAACAGTATGATTAAAAGAGATTTAAAAGGGCATGTATTAAAGAGTACTGACATAGCAAGGTTTTAGAGTGATTGTATATTGCTCTGATATTCTAGTGATGTATATATAATATTATATACTTTCAAAATTTATAATAATTTATGTGCCTACTGTTGAATATTAATATTGGTAAATATATAAATATCATCAAAAGATAAGAAGACCTTAGAGGTGAATGCATTCATAAAAATGTCTACCCATATGTAAATAATAACAATGTCTCATTCTAAGAAGTTGGAGAAATGATGCCGACTTAAGTGATTTTGGAACACAGAAGACTGTAAAATTAAAAGAAAAAAAATTTTATGTACACTGTACTCCAGTTTATTAACCTGTCATTCTAGAAGTGCATGATGATAATGTATTAGAGTTGGTCATGAAAATATGAACTTTTACCCTGAAGTATATATAAATGTAAAAAATAAAGGGTTACTTATAGGCATACACATGTGTGTATCTGCTATATTATCAAAGATTGCCCATTCCAGCATTCAGAAAACCAAAGGCTTCTTTTTGGACTTCAATACCACTCTTCTATAAGAACCACTAACTAGAGAAGAATTTTGGAAACTTTTAGGCCTTCATAGGAGATTATTAGCTTTGTTATGGTTTATTTTCATGGTCAATCAACCCGGACTGAATCCTCCCAAACATAGCTCTGGGGCTTCCATTCAGTGTATTGCTTTTTTCAAAAAGGTACTTTTTCCTACACTTTACATCCAAATATTAGCCTCCCTCCTCCCTCAGTGAATTTCTAAAGAGGTTTAATTAAAGAGAAAAAATCCACCTTGAATCTTGAATGAGTTAATACTATATTACAGGCTATGGTCTTAGAGTAAATACAAAAAAGAAAAGTAAGTTATATACCACTAAACTTTGTCCCATACTTTCTGACTTCAGACAAAGTGAGACCAGCTGCTTCACCCCTCTGTCCCAAGCTGCCTCTGTCATGTTAGATGTACAAGAAAAGTTGAAAACCATGGACAACATAAGCCATTTGTCCCTTAAGTGATTTGTACTTGTTTGATTAATTACTGTTCTTCTTTGTTACAAACATCTAACAAATGCAAGTCTAGATATCTTACAGTGTCTGAAAACAAGCTAGTTGTTAATATAATGATATAAAACATGATGATGCTGTTTATTAGAATAGAAAAGCCAGCAAAGTCTATATTTGGAGAAATTTTAATAACAAAGTCAATGAATGGATTGTTAGATTATATCCAAATGTAACTCCGTGTTTATAATGGCATACGAGATTTAGCAAATCCATAAGTGGGATGGAATAAACATGTGCAGAAAGAATCTGAAGGGCTTCAGAGGCAATGAACCCTCAAGGAGGTGCTGACAAGGAAATGTGTCTTCTATCCAAGAATACAGAATAGAAACAGGGTGTAGTTCGAAATAATTCCCAGGGATAATCCTGGCATACACTCTCCATCAAGGTGATACAAGTACATATAGCTAGCACATCTGATAAACTCCAAAGAGGTTCATGCATTATTTCTAAGATATTCTTCTCCTCAAACTATAGCCATATACCTGAGAATGATAGAAATAGCAAAGAAATTCCAAATACATTCTACATAAATATCCTTATTTCTTCTCCAAAGTGTAAAGGAGATGAAAATGTAAAACCCATAGAGCATGAAGAGTAAATAAAATGTAAAGGTCTCAGTAGGATCTTAGAAAAGAAATACCACAGATAAAAATGAAAATATGATAATAAAAAAAACCTAAGGAAAATATTAAGTCAATACTTGCTATCAGTTTTGTTTTACTGGCTGTGACCAATTGATCTGCAGGTTTGTGAGAGGTGACTAGACATGAGTTTTACAGAAACTCTCTGATTGCTTCTGTTATGTGTCTGTGATTCACATACAATTCGGTCACATAAAGGATATAAGATTTTTCAATTGTTCATTTACTGGGAATAAAAGAAGTAACTCCTCAGAGGTTCTTCTCATGAATACAAATCTACTGCTAATCGTCATTTGTGATTGAAAGCTTGTGAAAATACATATGATTGGGTCTGAGTTTTTGAGCACAATATATGTGAATTCTTACAAAACAAGACTTCTTTTTTTAAGTTCCTCTAGAATTTGTGGGTGTAGCCAACCAAGAGTTGATCTTGAGACTGATGCCACAAGAGGGAGAACAAGACTGACACTGTGTGGTTGGCCAGTTACTAGAGGCTTGATAGCCCAGAGACCTAAGATAAAAACAATCACAATTGGCAAAAACTAAAATATAAAAATTTCTTAATGATATTCTTCTATACTCATAGATTGGAGTCCAGCATGATCCTCATCAGAGACGCTTCATCCAGTGCCTGATAGGAGAAGATGCAGAGACCAGCGGACAAACATGCAGTACTCTAGGAATTACAGCACAGAGGGGTAGGAAGAACTGTATGATCCAGAGTAGTCAAAGATACCACAAGAACATGACCCACAGAATCAGCTAACCAGGACTCACAGGAACTCACAGATATTGACCTGGTAATCATGGAACCTGTATCAGCCTGATCTTTACCCTCTGCATATATGCATATATGCATATATGCTTGGTGTACTTTTAGGACTCCTAAAAGAGGGAACAGAGGCTATCTCTGACTCTTTTGCCAGCCTTTGGGACCCTTTTGTTCCTATTGGGTTGTCTCTACCAGCATTAATATGATAGTATGTGCCTAGTCTTACTGTAACTTGTTATGCCAAGTCTGGTTGGTATACTTGAGAAGCCAGCATTTTTTCTGAGGGAAATGGATGAATAGTGGATCTGGGGAATAGTGAAGGTAGGGAGAGAGTCTTGGAGGAGAGTAGAGGATGGAAAATGCATTCAGGATGTAATAAATGAGAGAAGAATTAGTAATTAATAGAAAACAAATGAAGCAAATACTAAATACTTATTTTAATGGATATTGTTTTGTACAACATGGTTTGGAACTCAAAAGATATTGGAGATAACAGAAATTTTCTTTGATTCTGTTAATAGCACTTTTCCATTTATTATGTTTCACAAATCAGTAAATGGAAGGAATAAAATTGTCAATAATCAGCAGATAAATACTTTATCTTTTACTGCAACCCACAGCTTGGATATATGAGGCTATCTACATTGTCATTATTTTTAAATATCAGTTAGATGATTCATTCCATTAACATAATAGGAATACAATATCACTTGTTTACTATATAGTGTGTTTTTTGAATCTAAGTAAAGAATTAGGAATTAAAAATTAGGACATGGAATAAAACCAATGGCTTACTGTAATGTATTGGCCAGTGTCACACTTAGAAGAATCATTCTTTTCATTTTCTGATGTTTTTCAACCAACCAAAAATAGGAGGAATGGAAGGGCAGGCATAGGTAAACCATTTTGGTGAACTAAAATTATTTTATTGGTTGGTAGATGACTGTTTTCTGGAAATATATCTGCAGTAGTTTAAATGATATTTTTAAACTGTAATTGTTTATGATATGCCAAAGCCTAATATTCATAGGATTAGCATGCCTGCTCAAGGGCAGATCTGTTCATTATTGTCTGCAACAATTATATATTCTCTGGGCAACACTTTTCTAATTTAATTCCTCTTCTTAAAGGCTTTTCCAATTTGACCAACATTAGGTCACGGATGTTAAATGCGATTTCTTGTTATCATAGAGAAAGTTCATCACCCCTTCCTAATATATCTCTGTAGAATGTGCTATTTAAAGTTTGGTTTCATTAACCCAGCTAAGCTCATTTTTGTGCATTTGGTACTCTGCCTTAACACATAGGATTCCAACAGTAAGTTGACTAAGAAAAGCAACAAATTCATTTATATTTAGCAAATGTTAATATTCTCTGCTACTAATTTCCATGGCACAATGAGGCATAATGCTAACATGTTCCTTAACAAATGATTCTAAAAAAAATTAGTACTTGGGGTGATGCATTTATATCCTCACAGGGATAAGTAGTCCAATCAACAATATTATATTTTTCTAATCATTTTAAATTACTTATGGTTTTAAGTTTCCATGTCCACAAATAATGTCTCTAAAGCTTTTGCTTAATTTTTGCCACTACAGAGATCTGAAAATTCATATCTCCAGCAAATTCAGTCCTGTGTTTAAAACTGTAGGTCTCAACACTTGAGATACCTTCACCTAAACCGAAATGTATATCCAACCCAGCATACCTATCAACAATTAAATCCTTTTCTTTATCTTTATCTTATAAAATGATGCTGCCAATTACTTATTCAAATAACAAGTTTCAATAATATTGGCATTATAATCCAGTTTTTCTTTATAGTTTCCCCATTGAATGACTGCCAGGATCACCTCATTTACCTTACCTAATTGCCATCAACTTTTCTCATTCTCATTTTCTCTTCTCTACTTCTTGAATAGCAATTCTTTCCTGAACTATTGTAATAATCTTTTGGTTGATCTTTAATTAATTCTTCAAACTACAATCAAATTAGCTATAGTAAATATGAGCTTATCAGTTTTTGCCTTAATCTCAGACTTAAATAAATTTCAGAATACTTGGATTTTAGAAGTATTATAGTTATCTCCTTTATATTTTTCCCACTTTATACTGAACTTCAGTAAGACTTACCTTCTGTAAAACCTCTTACTCCTTGGTGAGGTAATGATATTCTATGCATTTTTGATTCAGAACCATTACATATTTTTCTTCAGTATTTGCTGGACTAACTCAAAACTCATTCTTCAAATGTTATCACAATTTATATTTGCCTAAAGACTCATTTTACCCCTCCACTTTGTTTTTTATTCTTTTAAATTTTATTTTATTTTATTTTTGATACTTTATTTACATTTACAATGTTTCCCCCTTTCTAGGTCTCCTCTTTGGAGACCACCTATCCCCTCTCCCTCCCCCATCTCTATGAGGGAATTCCACCTCCCACCCACCTGCCCGCCCACTCCCATATTCCCACCTTGAAATTCCCCTTTACTGGGGCCTCTCCTCCCCCTGATGGCCAAAAAGGCCCTCCTCTGCCACATATGTGGTCGAAACCATGGGTCCCTCCATGTGTATTCTTTGGTTGGTGGTCCAGCCTCCAGGAAGACCATGGGTGGGGTCAGGCTAGTTGACACTGTTGCTCCCTCCATAGGGCTGCAGACTCCCTCAGCTCCTTCAGTCCCTTCTCCAACTCCTCCATCTGGGACCTCACTCTCAATCCAGGACTTACTGTAAAGTGAAACTTGGGTATTCCAAATGTTACAGCTAATATCCACTTGTCAGTGAGTACATACCATGTTCGTTCTTTTGTGATTGAGATACCTCAATCAGGATGATATTTTCAAGTTCCATCCATTTGCCTGCGAATTTCACTAAATTATTGTTTTTAATAGCTGGATAGTACTCCATTGTGTAAATGTACCACATTTTCTGTATCCATTCCACTGCTGAGGGACATCTGGATTGTTTCCAGCTTCTGGCTATTATAAATATGGCTGCTATGAACATAGTGGAGCATGTGTCTTTATTACATGTTGGAGCATCTTCTGGGTATATGCCCAGGAGTGGTATAGCTGGGTCCTCAGGAAGTATTATGTCCATTTTTCTGAGGGTCCGCCAAACTGATTTCCAGAGTGGTTGTGCCAACTTGCAATCCCACCAACAACGGAGGAGTGTTCCTCTTTCTCCACATCCTCACCAGCATCTGCTGTCACCTGAGTTTTTGATCTTAGCCATTTTGACTGGTGTGAAGTGGAATCTCAGACTTGTTTTGATTTGCATTTCCCTGATGACTAAGGATGTTGAGCATTTCTTTAGGTGCTTCTCAGCCCTGCGAATTTCCTCAGTTGAGAATTCTCTGTTTAGCTCTG
>CM052705.1:68501633-68548334 GCA_028551405.1 Uromys caudimaculatus | reverse complement strand
CATTGACGCTGTTGCTCCATCCTTGGGGCTGCAAACTCCCTCAGCTCCTTCAGACCTTTCTCCAACTCCTCCACCTGTGACCTCACTCTCAGTCCAGTGGTTACTGTAAAATGAAACTTGGGCATTCTGAACTTTTGGACTAATATCCACTTATCAGTGAGTACATACCATGTTCGTTCTTTTGTGACTAAGTTACCTTGCTCAGGATGATATTTTCAAGTTCCATCCATTTGCCTGCAAATTTCATGAAGTCATTGTTTTTAATAGCTGAGTAGTAGTCCATTGTGTAGATGTACCACATTTTCTGTATCCATTCTTCTGATGAGGGACATCTGGGTTGTTTCCAGCTTCTGGCTATTATAAATATGGCTGCTATGAACATAGTGGAGCATGTGTCTTTATTACATGTTAGAGCATCTTCTGGGTATATGCCCAGGAGAGGTATAGCTGGGTCCTCAGGTAGTATTATGTCCATTTTTCTGAGGGTCCGACAAACTGATTTCCAGAGTGGTTGTACCAGCTTGCAATCCCACCAACAGTGGAAGAGTGTTCCTCTTTCTCTACATCCTCGCCAGCATCTGCTGTCACCTGAGTTTTTGATCTTGGTCATTCTGACTGGTGTGAGGTGGAATCTCAGACTTTTTTTGAATTACATTTCCCTGATGACTAAGGATGTTGAGCATTTCTTTAGGTGCTTCTTAGAGCATAAGCCATTGGTGTTCTGTTCAGGAACTTTTCCCCTGTACCCATGTGTTCGAGGCTTTTCCCCACTTTCTCTTCTATTAGATTCAGTGTATCTGGTTTTATGTGGAGGTCCTTGATCCACTTGGACTTGAGCTTTGTACAGGGAGATAGGAATGGATCAATTTGCATTCTTCTGCATGATCAAACATTTTTGTTTATATTTCTTTAGTTCTTCCAAGGTTCTTATTCTAATAGGCTTCAAGAATTTACTGCTTTTAACTGTAAACATAATTCAACTTAAAATTCACTTTGTTACATTATTTAAATCTTTGTATGTGTGTGTGTGTCTGTGTGTATTACAATCTACAAAGGGGAAAATATTTTTATATATAGAACATTTATTCTCTCTTATTTTAAAATCATTGGGTATATATTTAGCAAACATCATTTCTCATTAGAATTCATCATGAATTCTATACAATCTTATTTTGTTATGTTCTTACATCCAATTAATTATGCTGGAATCTTTTTTTCTCAAATCCATCCACCTTCCCTAACTGCTCTACTTTGTGTCTGCATTTATGTTTTTAAAATTCATTAAGAACAAATTGTAGTGACAGACTTTTGTGTGTTTGATATTTCACTGGAATTTATTCAATCTATTAAAGACAATAAAGATAAATGCAAAAATTATATAAATATATATGTATAAACATATAATATGCATTTCATATGTAAATAAATAGACATTACATACACACCAGTACAGTTTACTACTTCCAAAGACCTGTCAATTATTCCCACATAAAAGAAACTATTATATTAGAATTAGATTATGTTAAAGCACTGGATGTGATCAACAATTCTGATAAACAAAATTTTCTTTTGTATTGTTTATTGTAAGTGCCATGAAAAATACAATATAATGCTTATCCTTTAAAACACCATAAAGATATAATAATGGAAAATTTGGAACTACAATATTTATCTACAAGTCAGGTGCTATTATTAAATATGGTCTGTATTCTTCTTGGTTAGTGATCATGAATTTTCAAAACATTTGTGATGTTATATACAAATTCCTTTCAACAAATTTTTGTTAGGTTTAATGTACATATGTGAAATATAGTTTCCAGAAACTACTTGAGAAGAAATGTGATATCAATTTTGTCCATCTATGAACTCTGAGATCTACAATAATGACTGACCATTCTGTTAAGGCCAACTGATGTAATAAGACCATGGATGTCATTGGAATAACCAACTACTTTTTTGATTGGACTCAATGCTTTCTCCACAAAGTGAAACTCATATTTAACATCATTATCAGCCCAAGAACTTGTGGCTACAAATATCTTAGGTCCTTGAAGAAAGCCTAGGACAAAGTATTAAGCAAAAATCCTAGTGGCTTATTACTAAACACGTAGATTAATGTGTTCTTCTATGCTCAACCCTCATCAGAAGAGCTTTTTTTTTTTTCACTAGATGATGCCTAACACAGAAATTTATAAAGGTCTACTGCAGTGAATAAGAGGCTTAATAACTCAGCACTAAGGGGGGTATCTATAGTATACCCTTTTTTCCCAAGGCTCAGTGATAACTTAGAATAAAAGGTAGAAAGACTTTAATAATCAGAAGTTGTAGCTTATGACAGCAAAAAAAAAAAAATGTGTTTTTTCTGTGTGGTAGGGTATTTGCACATATGATTTCACAGCATTTGTAGCAGCATGCAAAAGACCTGTACAAATTTAAGCAACACAAAATGCCTGTATGGCAAAGAATGGCGATATCAGACCATAGGAGTTGCAGAGATGGCTGAGCAGCAAAGAGCACACACAGCTCCTGCAGAGGACCAGAATCCATCATGTCAGGCTCTAGCGGAGCAAGCACCCTCTTCTAGCTTCCAGAAATACCCACACTCATGCATATCCACACATCTACAAAAGTTAAAAATATATTTTAAAAAATAAAAAAAAAAAAACTTTAGAAGCATTAGAGTGAGTTGAACTATCTTTTTAGAGATGGTATGATTTAAATCATGAGATCCAAATACCCAGAATAATTTCAATTTTCCTGCCTCTGAGTTTAACTAGGAGCTTGGCTAAGGTATAGCAAGACGCATAGGCATAGAAGGCAGCAGCCTCACTCTAACAGTGCTGAGCATTTAACTTTGCAGCAGAAAGAGATGCTCCCTTGAGATGAAATGGGTGGAGGCACTTCTTTTCCTCAAAGATTATGTCATCGCTGATGTGTCTAGACTGATGATTTTGAAAAAAAATATATATATAGTTTATGTTATTATCTGCCACAGTCAGTTCAAATTAAACCAAAATTTTCATCTAAAAAAAATAAAAAAAAAGAATGGTAAACATTGAATCCCACCTCTAACTGAGGGTGATTTATTTAGAAGTTATTGTGAATTGATAACTGCTGAAAGAGGGTAATTTTTTTTTTTTTATTTAAGGTCTTTGTAAATTACTAAGCTCCAATGAAAGATCACACATCCAAAACATATGCCAACACAGACTGTACTTGAATTGCAAACAGAAAGTTAGGTAGGGAATGTGGGCTGATCTTGAAAAAAAAATAAGATTCCAGCACAATTCTTCAGTAGAATTGATAAAATAATGAATATATTAATAATTTCATGATGAACTAATACTGAGAAATGATGTTTTATAAATGTACCTCTGAACATATTGAAACTAAAACAAATAAATAGTTTACATCTAAAGACATTTCCCTTCATTGTAGTTTCTTTTATAGAACTGGTCTTTAGTAGACTATTGATAAAGTTATGTTCCTATAGAGTATATTAAAAAGATTTTAAAATGATATATGGTAAATCATATCCTACGGTATACGGGAAATGTACTCAACTTTTAATCACAAGTAAGATGGTTATAAGAAATATATATCAATACCACCTATCATGTTCCATCAATATTTATTATATTTGAAACCACAATGGACGAACGGAAGAACTAGTGTTCATTGATTAACAGGAAAGACATAAATGGTTTGGAGAACAGAAGAGAGGTGACACAAAAGGACAAAGAGAGTAGAGCAATACTGTGAGAGCTGTTAAATTCTTCGCTAGGCAGGCTGTCACTTTCTCTAACCAGAAGTAGTGACCCCAGTACAGAAAGCTGAGAGTCAGTAAGTTCCAGTCTGATTACTAAGAGTAAAAGTAACTCTAAAGAAATGGAAGCTCAGCATTTTACAGCACAAAATTTCAACTTGATGCTGAAAGACCATTATTATTGTCAATTGACAAAAAATAGAGTTCACAGTTGTAGGTGTCCTCGAAGACTGAGAAACCAAAGAAAATGGGGAGAGTTAGGGGAAAAAAGTATTATTTCTAGAGGAAGAGTGATAGCAGTGAGTTTTTGCCTTATGACTTCATAAAACTTTCATGTTAGACTTGAGATCTGATTGGGGAGAAGATGTCTTAATATCTTCAATGTGATCTGAAAGACAGATGTTTCTTACTGTCTAGATGAGATGTGTTTTCAATGTTGCCATAGGACTTGCAGAAAAATCAGCATTATAGACTAACGGGAGATACAGTAATAAATGTTCAGCATGAGTATATCAGTTCCTGTTAATTTCAATTTTTACAGGAATAAGAGATAATGAGAATAACAATATGCTATGATTGTTATATATAGAGTTATACCAGAGGTTATCTTCCTAAAGATAACTTTTCAGAAGCATAACAGTGATTATACTGAATGTAATCATCATGCCCAGGTTTCAGGATGATTATTTAATGCACAAAGGGCCAACAGTTATGTTTGGGACTAGTACTAAAATAACCTTGTACATGTTTTTGTATATGTTAGAAAATTTTGGCATATAAAATAGTGCATATAGTTTTCCACACTCCTTTAGCTAGAGTAAGGATAGATGCAGAACTCTTTTAATGAATTAATAGTATCTTTTAACACAAACAATAGATCAATAGCTAGTATATACAGTAGATCCTTATAGGTAAGGGAATATGGAGATCACATGTTGTTTGATTATACATATACATATGCATGTACATATACATATGCACACATATGCCTGCCTATTCAAACTGTATCTACAAACCTTAATTGCCCTTATCTATCTTAGAAATTTTACTAACATCCAATAGTTTCATATGTGTTTTCAAGTTCCTTTGAGTCTTAATTGGTATCCTTTCATTTTTGCTTAGTTCTGTATTCTAAAAATTTTCCACTTGTGATTGTTTGACCCTTCTCCTTCATATGTAACTATATAACAGTAAATGGAAAAATCAGAGATTTCTACTTTATTGCATTAGTAATAAATTTAGTAGTAATATATGTCTTAGCTTTCCTTGCTGTTATAAAGCACTATGGCAAAAATGAGAAAAGGGTTACAGTTATAGCCTAATATGAAAGGAAGTTATATCAGGAACATGGGAGTATCAACTAAAGTATAGACCATGGGATAATGATGCTACTGACTTGCTCTTTAAGGCTAGTTCAGTTACATTTCTTGCAACCTGGACTGACTTACGCAGGGTGGGACACTCTCAATGGGTGGGGCCCTAACACATCAATATTAATACAGCAGAATTCCATAAAGGTTTGATCGCAGCAAATCTTGTGGAGACTTTTCCTCCATTGATGTTGATGTAGGCCAGTGTGCTGGGAGCTTTTCTCAGGAATCTCTGGCCCGGCCTGGAGCAAGGGTTCAGGCAAAGGGGAGAGCACGAGCAGGGACTGGAATAACCTCCACCTCGGTCTCAGTAGTTACCACCTCGGTTGCTCCAAGAAGCTGCACCCACCGCCCTTCACTGAGTCAGGCCTGGGTTGAGCCCACAAGAGACCGACTAGCAGGTGAGGAGTGCAGGAAGCTTCTGGTAGCATTCGGAAGAGCAGACCTCTTCCCAAGAAGCAGTTACAGATCTTATGATGGAAACTCTCAGATGACAGAGTAGTTCTCACACCTTTATTCCTTCTGGATGGGGATTTCTCCTATACAGTTTGGGATGGTCTAATATATTGTTTGGGATGGGTCAAGGGTCTGACAACAGCTACTTCCCATTGGCTTGGTCTTAGAGTTTAAGTGCACCTTATCTGCATGTGGGAGGGCATGGTGTTGCTCCTACGTAACACTCTCATATGAAAAGCCTTTCTACAGGGGGCTGTGGCAGTTATAGCTGTTTGACAAGAGCCTTCCAGGAGCATTGGCAAAAATGTTTTCCAGTCCCTTGTGAATTGCTCCACGAGTCGCCCAGAGTTTAAGCCTGTGCTCAACCAGGTGCCAGATTGCCTGCCACAGACCACTGCCCCACAATTCTGCTCTGGAGTTCCGATGGTTGGACATCACAGATGCTGCCAGATGCTGTGGAAACTGGGAACAGACCCGGCCACAGAGCTCTGCTGGAGTCCCACCGTGGGTACCATCTGGGAGCAATGGGAAGCCCTCGGTGAGAGATTAGGTGCAGCTCCTTAATCAAAGGCCGGATCCCTCACTTCTTACGGCGGGCCAAGATAAATACACAGTCCATAATCCTAAGATGTTTATTGTCATCGTGTGGAGTGACACGGATGGAATTGTACCCCCACCCCTCTGGGAGAGGTGAGGCAGATATAGTAACTGGGAAGGTGTGTGGCTAAGTCTCTAAGTGTCTCATTAACCTGGGGATGGCTTGGGGCTGTGTGGCCATGCCTCTACCTGGGCATAGCCACACCTCTACCTGAGGAGCGGTGGTACATGACCGTGACCAGAGCCAAAAGCTTCCTGGGAGCATTGGCATAACATTTTCCGGTCCCTTGTGGATTGTTCTGCTGGGTTGCCCAGAGTTTATGTCTGTGCTCGACCCAGTGCCAGACTGCCTGCCACAGACCACTGCCCCACAGATGTTCTTCTTCCAAATGACTCTAGCCTGTTTTAGGTTGGCAAAAACACTAGCTAAGAAAATGTACACACAAAGCTTACTAATTAAGATGGAAAGCTGACAAGTAGGCAAATATCATCCATATTCTCAAACTATTGGCTATAAAACCCTCAGTGTATTTTTTTAAAATATTGTTGACATTTAAAAATGTTTTCCACTGATTTGTTAATTTTTTGTATGTATTTGGAGAGGGACCTTACCACAATGCATTTGTATATTTCAGAAGACAATCTCTGGGAGTAACTTCCACCTTTATCCTCTAAGCCATCTCAAAAGCACCAGTACTACAATATAACAAGAGAAGTATAAAGCTGTCTTCTGAGAGCCTCTGTCAGAGCCTGACAAATACAGAGGCAGATACTCACAGCCAGCCCACCATTGGACTGAGCATGAGGACCCCAATAGAGGAGTTAGAGAATGGACTGAAGGAGCTGAAGGGATTTGCAACACCATAGGAAGGACAACAATATCAACCAACCAGAATCCCCAAATCTCTCAGGGACTAAAGTACCAACCAAAGAGTACAGATGGATGGACCCATGGCTCCAGCAGCATATTTAACAGAGAATGGCATTGTCTGGCATCAATGTGAGGAGATGTCCTTGGTCTGATGAAGTCTGGATGCCCCAGTATAGGGGAATGCCAGGTTGGTGAGGTGGGAGTGGGTAGGTGGGTGGAGGAACATATATTATGATACATAAAGACATGGTTTTCTAACATAAAGACATGGTTAACTAAGTATTTTCTACACACTCTGCCTTCTAGTATTCAGTATATTCAGTAACTTACAGTTATAATTATGAGTAAAAAAATACCTGTTTGTTCCACATTGTTTTAGAGAGCAAGATAGACATTATTCATTCAATGCAGTTAAAAAATTGCCAGTAGAAATATTATATATCCCACATCTCATCTGGATCTTGTAAGAAAAATAACCATGTTCTCCATTGTCCACAGATATGATATAAAAATCCCAGTGAAAACTTTCACAAACTACACACAGTGGTGTATAATCTAGTGCAGTTGGTCTAGCACTGTCAAATGTTTCCTTCCATAAAAGAAGGAGGGAAGATAGAAGTTAAATTAAAAGACAAACATATTTCAGTGATTTAGACAACATAATTAGGTGTTTCAAATATTCTGTTGAATTTTCAGGTGACAGAAAAATATGTGTGTATTGACATTCATTTTATATAAAACCAGAATAAATATAGACTCCATGTTCTGTACAATGTTGCACAAGGTTAAATGGCAGATTTCTGTTGAAAATACATTTGTCTTCAATTCCTATATACATTGTGCTATGAGATGTATTCACTGAAGTCACACAGCTCACCTAAATACTTCTAGGAAAAATATTACTTTATTTTTAAGCATCAGGTGACTGAAAACAGGAACCACTTTGTTATTTAATCACTAAGGCAATCACCTTATAAATCTGTACAATTCATCGACCCCAATCTTATATGAACCAGTTGTAGATATATGTCTCTCAGACAGAAATCCATTGTGGGCAACTCCAGATTTGAGGATAAGAACTCACTGTCCAATGAGTACTGAAAATGAAAAAACCCTTCTCTACTGCATTACACATCAAAATAATATTTAAATTATTTGTTTCATATTTTAAGTCTTTCTTTTCAACTAAGGATATAAATAATGTGGCACTTATTCAATCAAATAACAGTTCATAGGGGAACATATAAACCTGCACATGTGAAGTCTGGTACTATATTTTGAACACAACTTCCATGATTTTATCTGAAATTGGCAAAAAAGTTTACTAGACATACAATATTGAATTTGTGTTAACATATATGTTTTGGAATAGGTAAATATAAATTTAAAATATTCCCTTAATCTGCAAGAAACACAAATATATTGACTCTTTACTCTACAGTTGTTTGAATCTCTCTCAGTTGATTTTGTTTTTTGGAATTCCTTGTGAAAAGTCACTACTTATTCCAAAGTAGTTCATTTGTTTCCAAGTGGGTCTCACCATACCATGTAGATACCTGAAATAAACTCCCAAATGAAGATTCCAAAGTGCCCCCTTCAATCTTTATTTTTAATTTTTCTTTTATTTTTGAAATAATAATTTAGCTATATCACCTCTCCTTCCTTTATCTCTTCCAATCCCTCCCATACATCTTCTTCCTCTCTTAGAAATGTATAGCCTCTGTTCTTATTGTTTCATGTAGATATGTGTACACATATGTTGTTCGATATAATCAGATCTATCTGTATACTGTTATTTTTAGTCATGTTTTAGAGGATGCCATATTGTATTGGTGTGCACTTGGTGTACTCTTCTCTGGAAAAGACTATTTGCACTGCTCTCAGCATTTTTTTTTTTTTTTACTTGCATTAGGTCTTTGTATGTGATTCTGGCCTTTTGGATTTTTTCCTGTCAGCTTTTGTATGTCCATTGTTTTTGTCCTTATCAGATTATGCTTAGGCACCTGTGTCAGTGAGACTTTATGGGTATAGATTCTGACATTACGAGGAGACACTTTTGTTCTCATAGATACAAATGTCTTCATTGTTTCCAAAAATACCAGCCATTCTGTAAATGTTAAGGGAAAAAATACGTCCATCTGAATATTAGGCAGGTGTAGTCATGAACTGGAGGCGTAATTTTCAATACCTGCTTATTTAGAAATACCTAAAAATGAAGACAAGTTAGGGAAGGTCCCCGCTAAGAAATGGAAAGTTTTTAGTTTTAAGGTAAAATCATTACATGTATGGGACTTTTGAGGAATATAAACAAGAATGTTTTCACTCTTATTTATCTTTACCCCTGTTTTACTTCTATTTCCTTCCTTCTAATGTATGTTACTAGAACAGGAGATATGTATTAGCTGCTGGAGGTGGCGATGGGGAGAACCTCTAGAAAGGCCTACAGACCTAGGATACAGGAGGATTTCAGGACTCAATGTGGATGACCTAGTCTGAAATGCTTAACAGTGGGCATATGGAACCTGAAGAGACAACCTACAGTAGTCAGACAGGACCCCCAGTAGAGGAATGAGGACAAGACCCCACTTAAAAAATTTTTGAAACAAAATTGCTCTTGTCTAAAAGAAATGCAGGGACAAAAATGGAGCAGAGACAAAAATGACTGACCAATGACAGGCCCATGGATGGACAAAATCCTTGACACTTACTGATACTATTAACAATGATATTACTCCTTGCAGAAAGTAGCCTAATATGACTTTATAGCAGTTGACTGAGACAGATGCAAACACAGCCAAGCATCAGACTAAGGTTGGGGACCTCTATGGAAGACATAGAGGAAGGATTGAAGAAAGTGAATGGTATGGCAATCCCATAGGAGGATTAACATTGTCAAATACCATAGACCCTGAGAGCTCCCAGAGACTGAGCCACCAACCAAAGAGCATACAAAGGGTGATCTGAGGCCCCTAGCAAATATGTAGCAAAAGACTGCCTTGTTTGGCCTCAGTGGAAAGGAAGGACCTAATCCTGTAGACATGATGATCCAGGAAAGGAGGATACACAGGGAAGCACCCTCTCAGAGGTGAAGGAGAATGGAGATGGGAGTAGAACTCTATGAGGGGGAACCGGAGCGGGGACAACATTTGGGATGTTAAGAAAATAATTAATTAATAGAAATAGTCTTATAAGTAAAATACAATAAAATAATTAAATGTTGTTACTGTGTTTAATAGCTGAGTAGTACTCCATTGTGTAGATGTACCACATTTTCTGTATCCATTCCTCTGTTGAGGGACATATGGGTTGTTTTCAGATTCTGGCTATTATAAATATGGCTGCTATGAACATAGTGGAGCATGTGTCTTTATTACATGTTGGAGCATCTTCTGTGTATATGCCCAGGAGTGGAATAGCTGGGTCCTTGGGTAGTATTATGTTTATTTTTCTGAGGGTCCGCCACACTGATTTCCAGAGTGGTTGTACCAGCTTGCAATCCCACCAGCAATGGAGGACTGTTCCTCTTTCTCCACATCTGTGCCAGCATCTGCTGTCACTTGAGTTTTTGATCTTAGCCATTCTGACTGGTGTGAGGTGGAATCTCAGGGTTGTTTTGATTTGCATTTCCCTGATGACTGAGGATGTTCAACATTTCTTTAAGTGCTTCTAAGCCCTTTGAGTTTCCTCAGTTGAGAATTCTCTGTTTAGCGCTGTTCCCCATTTTTTGATAGGGTTAGTTGGTTCTCTGCAGTCTAAATTCTTGAGTTCTTTGTATATATTGGATATTAGCCCTCTATCAGAGGTAGGATTGGTAAAGCTCTTTTCCTAATCTGTTGGTTGCCGTTTTGTCCTATTGACACTGTCTTTTGACTTACAGAAGCTTTGCAATTTTATGAGTTTCATTTGTTGATTCTTGATCTTAGAGCATAATCCATTGGGACCTATTTACACAATGGAGTACTACTCAGCTATTAAAAACATGACTTCATGAAATTCACAGGCAAATGGATGGAACTTGAAAATATCATCCTGTGAGAGGTAACTCAGTCACAACAGAATCAAGACAGCATATACTCACTGATAAGTGGATATTAGCCCAAAAGTTTGGAATATATAAGATGCATTTCACAGCAACTGTTGGGCTGAGCATGAGGTCCCAGATGGAGTAGTTGAAGAAGGGACTGAAGGAGCTGAGGGAGTTTGCAGCCCCATGGAGGGAACAACAGTGTCAACTGGCCTGACCCCTGATGCTCCCGGAAACTGGATCACCAACTAAAGAATATACATGGAAGGACCCATGATGCTGGCCACATATGTGGCATAGAAGGGTCTTGTTAGCCATCAGTGGGAGGAGAGGCCTTTGGGCCTAAGGGTGTTACATGCCCCAGTATAGGGGAATGCCAAGGAGGGAAGACAAGAGTGGGTGCGTGGGTGGTTAGGGAAATACCCTCAAGGAGGCAGGGGAGGGGGTAGGGTATAGGGGGGTTCCAAAGGGGAGACCTGGAAAGATGGAAACATTTGAAATGTCAATAAAATATCAAAATGATGGCTGCAACATATACACATACAGGAAAAAATATGTTCTTACTTCCCATATTTGCATTTTGGTATTAAAATTTAAAATAAAAACCAAACAAATATATGGTTTTGGTACTGGATAACGTCTTGTAAAGAGGAGAAATGCCAAACAAAAGCAGTTGCACATTTGGAATGAGTAAGTGCAATCCAGCTCAGAACATACTGAAGAAGAGTTTTAAAAAAAATAAGGGATGATATTGACCTAGGTAGAAAAAGCATATGAAAGAGTCGTGATAAGAAACAAAACTTAAAGAAACCGCTAACTACAGTGAGAATGGAATTCATCAAGCTGAGGAAACATATAAAAGAAAAAAAATCATCATTATCAACAACAACAGAAAATGATAACAATGTGATTTTGTATTTGTTTTTTGTTGTTTGCTTGTGGTTTTTTGTACTATCATTTTAAAGAAAAGTTCTTATGTAGTCCTGTATGATACACATATGATTATCTTTGGTTTTTTTATATTTGTTTTTTAATTTTTTCATTATTTTTATTTTCTTATTAGTGCATTAAGAAATTCATAAAATATACATTATGCTGAGATTCCCTGAATCCTGTCAGATCCAACACTTCCCCACTCATCTTTGATTTCACATACAGTTCAACAACTAAAGTTGTTACTGCCTTTATTCTCTTGGATGTGTGGCCTTCCACTGTATCCCAGGGAGTCATCCTTAAAACACAGTGACTTATACTTTCCCTTCAGCACTTAATTGCCAGTAGTTCCTTAGTTAGGAAGGACTTTGTGCTCATCTTCCCTAGCTGTACTGGGATTTTGTTTGGCTTAACATTGCCCACATCCTGTTCATGCTGTCACAACTGCTGTGTTCATTAATAAAACATAGCTGTCATGTCCAGAAAATACTGTTTACTTGTAGAAATTCACCATACTTGACTCTTCCAATCTTTCTACCCCATCTTCTTCAGTGATTCTTGAACCTTAAGATGAGGGGGCTAAGAATGAAAAACTAAAAATAAATGAGTTAGAAATTCTGGCATGTAGGAATGCAAACTGGTTTAGAAGTCAGTCATGAGATTCTTTAAAAAGATAAGAATAGATGTACCCTATGATAAACCTACAACACTCATGAGCATATACCAAAGTACCACCTACACTGCTACAGACGTACCTGCACATTCATGTCCATGACTATTTTAGTCAATAACTAGGAAAAAGTAACTGTCTACATGTCCATCATCTAGTGTATAGGAAATGAAGAAGTAATACAACTATATAATGAAATATAACCCAGCTTTTAAGAAAAATAAAATTAATGATGGGCATATCATTGACAGAGCAACATTCATTCTGCAAGAAGTAACTAAGGTCTAGAAAAACAAATGTTAGATGTTTTCTTTCATGTGTGGATGGTAGTTTTCAGTCTTCAGATATGTATGTTTCCTTCAGAATACATATAAAATATAATTATTTTTCTTGAAACAAGGTCTAATAAAACTCAGGCTCTTCTTGTCTTCCCTAGCTGTGGACGACCTACACCTGCTGATCTTTCCCCTCTACCTCCTGAGTACTGATATAATAAGCATGGGATGCCATGCTTGACTGTAATCATGATTCTTAGCAGAAAAAACCTAGAAGATTTTCTGCTAAGATTAGCAGAAAAGAAAAGAGATGACCTTTCACAACTGCTTTAAAACGTGGAAGTGGAAATCCTAGCTAATTGAATAGTAGAGAAAATATAACTGACACATATCCTGAAAGGAAGAAATAAATCCGCTTCTGTTTGTGAATTAAATGTATGTGTTTATCTATAGTGTATAGTAACAAAAAGATTTTAAAAGTTCTCTGGAATTAAGTATGAGCATACAGAGTGTAAGCCGATTAAAAAGATAACATACATAGTTGAATACTTTTACATACATCATCAATTAAGGAGTAGAATTTTTGACAAAAATCACTGTACTATTTACATTAAGCAGCATCATAAGTGAATTACCTAGGTACAAATTTGAAATATCTACAATATTTATTAAGAAAACTAAAATGAATAGTTGAAAAATCTTATAATTTCTAAATGAGTGGTGATATTCATAGCCTACTCATAGAGAGATTTAAAATTACATATATATAATTTCTGACAATTTCATTTATAGATCATTGTAATGCCAGCAAAATATCTAGATATATATTTTATGAATGAGAACAAACAGAGTCTCAAACTCACATAAAAGACAAAATAACCACAATATCCATATCTATCAATATTGAAGAAAAAAGCAAGATAAATGGGCAGGATTTACTACATCAGGGCCTAATGGCATTGGGCTGGAATGACATATTCCTCAACAGCTGAGACATGACACAATTTGTGTCCTACCTGGGAAGATTTAGTAATCCAAATTAAGATTAAAAACTTGAGATGCAATGTTGATGGTCCTCAGTAGAGTGCTCATCTACCACATGCACAAGGCCCTGAATTCAATTGTGGTGACAACGAGAGAGAGAGAGAGAGAGAGAGAGAGAGAGAGAGAGAGAGAGAGAGAGAGAGACAGAGAGACAGAGACAGAGAGAGAGAGAGAGAGAGAGAAACAGAGACAGACACAGAGACATGGAGAGGCAAAGAATGAGAGTCAGAGACAAAGTGAGAAAGACACAGAAATACACAGATATAGAGATACACAGAGAGAATGCAATTGTGATAACAAAGGGGTGTAGTATTGGCAAATGAATCCAATCAATTACAAAGTGATTATACCGATTTCACAGAATGTCAGATAAGCTGAAGGACATAAGACAGATTCACAGATATTACTAGTGATTGATAAGCAAAGGCAAACCAATGGTTAAAATAATCACATCAAAACAAAACAAAAAAGGATTACAAATTTTCAAAGTTAATTAGAAGCTTCTTCTCTTTTGTTTAGCTTCTGTTACTTAAGATTTATGTGCTTTGTGAAATAGAAAGATAGTATATTGAGGAATTTACAATGGCATATATATATAGATATGTTATGAAATACATTGTAGCAAATTTTTCTTCAATATTCATATTTGATATTATTTTGACAATATGTTGTTTATACACAGTATTTGAAGGCAAATAGAGAAAAAAATGCAACAAAACACTTCTAAAGCAGTAATTATTACATTTATCAGAAAAGGAAATTAATCAATTTAAGACAAAACAAAACAGGGTAAATGTTTATTTCAGGATAGAATAGACACATTATCTAGTGAATATTGAAACTGTACATACTGTGATAAAAACATACAATTTCCATTATTCTAGATACACAAAAGAAAAAAAACAGTAACACATAAGTAAAAACAAACCAGTTTAGTAGGATAGCACAGCAAGTGTAGGCATTTGTTGCCAACCCTGAGGAAGGACCTGAATTTTTTCTTTTCCTTTTTCTTGAAAATAAAGGTTTTTTTATTTTTTTATTTTTTCATAGAATATATTCTGATCATGGTTTCTTCTGCTTCTTGCCCTCCCAATCCTCCCCACATGTCTGCCCTTACAACTCAAGTTCTTTTGTCTCTTTAGAAAACAGACAAAAAACAAACAAACAAAAACAACAATAAAAAACACCCAGCTGTCTTTCTGTTCAAAATGATCTAATATATTATGAATGGCCACTATGTATTGGTAGCTTCTGGTAGTAAAATTATTTAACTGTAAATTTTATTCTGAGTATCACAGTTAATTACTATTTATTACTGTCTTGCAGTTAGAACATATAATAAGATAATTAAGTAAAGATATTGAAATTAGAAGTTTCCTTTGTTATTTTTTATTATTAATTCAAAAATTTATTGGTAGTCAAAGATATTAACTTAATACCTAAGCTATGTATCTTGTTAAAAATGACTTCACAACCAAGATTTCAGATGTAATATACTGAATTTGCTTTCTTCATCTGTTTTCCCAGAAACAGCTCACTAAAATAGTTTCTAGGTTTTCTTTAAAAGTAAGCTAATGAATAAAATAAAATAACTAGAAAATTAGGAAATACATTAAATGAAGCTTCATATGTGAAAACCCAAAATCTCAGGCAAAAAAGACACAGATACAGATTCTCTATCAATAGAAGATGCTGTATGTGAGAAATTATATAGATACAGTAGTTTAATATTAAAGTGATTAAGCTAAAACTTTTTTGTGCATGTCTTACTAAAAATAAAATTTGTAAGGATTTGATAAGATCCTTATAAAATGTATATGATCACATGTCTGAATGAACATGGAAGCCAGAGTTCATGTAACTAAATCAATGAATGCTTTAAACAAAGTTATAGCATCGGATCATTTGGATTATTTTTGAATGATAGAATTAAACTTCACTATAATCATTAATGTTAAGTATTCATTTTTTTTTTTCAGTTTGGAGAACAAGGTGCTCCATGCACTAGGTAAGGTATGTTCTCCTTGAGTATAGTGTGTATGGATCTCCTATAAAACTTTTAAAGGCACTGAAGCATTATTTTTCCTGGATGTGTTTGCTTTAGGTTGAGATGATATTCTGGAACCATGTGATGTTGTGGAAGAGAAGTGAGATATAATAGGGTGCTGATTCAGAATGGGTTTGCCCTGGTTGTGAATTCATTCTATATTATTATAAAAGTCAGGTTATCTACTATTTATTCATTGCAAATAAATTTCTAATAATTTCTCTCCCAATGGATTAATATTTTTTGCTAAAATAGGTACAGATAACTCTTAAATTTGTATAATAATATTAGTAGATACAATTATCAGAATCTGTTCATGATTCATGGCACATTTAGAAGATGGGAAAGGAGAATCATTTGCTGTACCATTTGCTTTTGTTTGAATTCATGGATTCTTTTAATTACTATTATACTTACATAATATATTAATAACATGTAATATATACAAAAATAATGCACATAGAAGAACAGTTATACACAAAATCATGTGTACATGCATATATACATAAAACTTTATATACTTCCCACCTACTCCTTTCACATACAGCTATCTCTATGAATATGTTTTCAGGGATGGTCCTTTATATGTTGTCCCCATTATAACTCAAGAATTTCTGAGATATTCAGAATTATATTAATAGAACTATTTATGCTTTGTATAAATACTTTTCTCTCCTTTTCATTTCATAATACTGCATTCTTCTCCCAGCACTTGGAAGATAGAAGCAGGAAAATCCAGAGTTCAAGGTCATTCTCAGCTACATAATTAGTTTGAGATCAACCTGGATTACCTGAGATCCTCTGCAAATCCCCAGTTTCATGTCCTAATCTTATGCTCAATATATGTCAAGAACTTAGTATCACTGCTGACATAATACATTTATTTTCTCTACAATTTCAAAAAATATTTACGTCATGATGTTGTTACAATGTCAGTATATTTGGGGACACTTTTTAGAACTTGCAGTAATAATATGATTATAAACCCACCCCTTATTTTGAGGAAAAGCAAATCTAAGAAAAAAATTCAGTGAAGCCAGTGGAACATTTAGTTGGCTGGGAAACTGCAGCATCATTTAGCATCCTTGGTTAAACTCACACCACTGCGTCATGTAGTAATGTTACAAAAACCTGTAGCAATGAATTACAATACTTTAGAGAATTGGTTGTAAAGTATTACCTGCCATTTCTGATATTGAAGGTAGAATATTGTTTTAGAAAGCCTATCACAAGAGCACCTGAAAATGATCATCCATCAGGATCAAAGAGGCTTCATCCCAGGGACACAGGGATGGTTTAATATATGGAAATCCATCAACATAATTCACTATATAAACAAACTCAAAGGAAAATACCACATGATCCTTTCATTAGATTCTGTGAAAGCATTTGACATAATTCAACACCCCTTCATGGTAAAAGTCTTGAAAACATTAAAAATTCAAAGTCCATACCTAAATAAACATAGTAGATGCAATATATAGCAAACTAGTAGAAAACATAAAACTAAATGGAGAGAAACTTAAAGCAATCCCACTAAAATCAGGGACTAGACAAGGCTGTCCACTCTCTCCCTACCTATGCAATATAGTACTCGAAGTCCTAGCCAGAGCAATTAGACAGCAAAAGGAAGTCAAAAGGATAAAATTGGATAAGAAGTCAAAATATCACTAATTGCAGATGATATGATAGTATAATTAAGTGACACCAAGATCTCCACCAGAGAACTCCTACAGCTGATAAACAAATTCAACAAGGTGGCAGGATATAAAATTAACTCAAACAAATCAGTAGCCTTCCTATACTCAAAGGATAAACAGGTTGAGAAAGAAATTAGGGAAATGACACCCTTCAATAATCACAAACAATATAAAATACCATGGTGTGACTCTAACCAAGCAAGTGAAAGATATGTATATCACGAACTTCAAGTCTCTGAAGAAAAAATTCGAAGATTTCAGAAGATGGAAATAGCTCCCATGATCATGTATTGGCAGAATTAATATAGTAAAAATGGCCTTCTTTTCAAAAGCAATCTACAGATACAATGTAATCTGAATCAAATTTCCAACTCAATTCTTCATAGAGTTAGAAAGAGCAATTTAGAAATTCAATCAGAATGACAAAAATCCTAGGATAGTAAAAACTATTCTCATCAATAAAAGAACTTCTGGGACTACCACCATCCCTGACATCAAGTTGTATTATAGAGCGATACTGATAAAAACTGCATGGTATTGGTACAGAGATAGGCAGGAAGATCAATGGAATAGAATTGAGGACCCAGAAATGAACCCACACACCTATGGTCACTTGATCTTTGACAAATGTGCTAAAAACATCCAGTGGAAAAAACATAGCATTTTCAACAAAGGGTGCTGGTTCAACTGGAGGTCAGTGTGTAGAAGAATTCATATCAATCCATTCTTATCTCCTTGTAAAAAGCTCCAAGTACAAGTGGATAAAGGACCTCCACATAAAACCAGGTAAACTGAAACGAATAGAAGAGAAATTGGAGAAGAGCCTTGAACACATTGGCATAGAGGAAAATTTCCTGAACAGAACACAAATGGCTTATACTTTAATATCATCAATAGACAAATGGGAGCTCATAAAATTGCAAAGCTTCTTTAAGGCAAAGGACATTGTCAACAAAGCAGAATGACAAAGAACAGATTGGGAAAAGTCTTTATGAAGCCTACATCTGATAGAGGGTAATATTCAATATATACAATGAACTGGAGAAGTTAGAGTCCAGAGAATCAAATAACCCTATTAAAAATGGGGTATAGAGCTGAACAAACAATTCTCAACTGAGAAATATAAAATTGATGAGAAGCACCTGAAAAAAGTTCAACATTCTTAGTCATCAGAGAAATTCATATCAAAACAACGCTGAGATTCTTCCTCACACCAGTCAGAATGACTAAGATCAAAAACTCAGGTGACAGTAGATGCTGGCGAGGATGTAGAAAAAGGGGAGCACTCCTCCATTGTTGGTGGGATTGCAAGCTAGTGGAAACTCTGGAAATTAAACTGGCGATTTCTCAGACAATTGGACATAGCATTACCCAAGGTCATAGCTATAGCACTCCTGGGTACATACACAGAAGACGCTCCAACATTTAACAAGAACATATGCTCCACTATGTTCATAGCAGCCTATTTATAATAGCCAGAAGCTAGAAACAATCCAGGTGTCCTTCAACAGAGGAATACTACTCAGTTATTAAAACAATGGCTTCATTAAATCCCTAAGCAAATGGATGGAACTAGAAAATAACAGCTCAAGTGAGGTAAACCAGTCACAAAAGAACACACATAGTGTACACTCACTGGTTTAGTGGATATCAGCCTGTATCTGTACCCAAGATACAATTCATAGAGCACATGAAGTTCAAGAAGAAGGAAGACCAAAATGTGGATGCTTTGACCCTTCTTAGATATATAAAGACATATGCTATATTAGCTAACATATTCTATGTAACCTTCAATTAAATTGTCCATAAAAAGTTTTTGTTTTAATAATTCCTTGTAGATGATAGTATAACTTTTAGAAATGTATTTACTAAACAGAGGGTATTCTGCAAATTAAGTCATGAGAAAGAAAAGCATTGTGGAGGTCAGAATAGATGATGATGATGAAGACATTAAATATTGGACTTGAAGTCAGATTGACTTCCCTGCTGAACCACTCTTTAAGAGAGAAGTTTCCTTATTTCCATTAAAATGAACAATCTCATCACATCTTAGAATTATTGTGAAAGTCCATAAGACTAATTCTAGAATTTGATTGCAGTTAAAGGACACTTAAACAGCAAACTCATAGTAAAATAGTTACATAGCAACATGCTTCTATGAGCTAAGAAATGAAATGAGGTAGGTTGTTTGAAATGTATCCTTAACTGAGTTCAATTATGCCACTTAAGCTGCTTCTCTAAATAATTTTTATGTTCAATATGAGGATAGCATGTCATAAATTAACTGGAAATTTTAGTTAAAGTAATACATGGATAGAGTCCAGAACAAAGTGAGATCTGAATAAATAATTGTTATTGTAATTTTCTGTTCCTAAAATTGTATTACCAGCTCTAATTCTTCATTATTGTCATTGAAAACTTGGGAAAATAAAAACTTATCTCATTATATCTGACCTCCTAAATATCAAAGTATCTCCTAAGATCTTTTCTAGAGACACTAACATGATGAAAACTGAACTTAAATATTGAAGGTCTTATTTTAACAAATCAGTCTCTACAAAATAAATAAAAATCCAAGTTAAGCACATTTCTGTATAATGTACTGTTACCTCATGGTTTGTCACTTGATAGAAGGCAATATATGCAGAATTATGGCTTTCTCTTTTTTGATACTTTATTTGCATTTCAAATGTTTTCCCCTTTCCAGGTCCTCCCTTTGGAAACCCCCTAGTCCATCCCCCTCCCCTGCCTCAATGAGGGTATTTTCCCACCCACCCACCCACTCCCATCTTCCCTCCCTGGCATTCCCCTATACTGGAGCATCTAACATTCTCAGACCCAAGGGCCTCTCCTCCCACTGATGGCCAACAAGGAACTCCTCTGCCAAATACGTGGCTAGCACTATGGGTCCCTCCACATGCATTCTTTGGTTGGTGGTCCAGTCTCTGAGAGCTCCAGGGGGCCTGACCTGTTGACACTGTTTTTCACTCCCCATGGGTCTGTAACTCCCTCAGCTCCTTCAGTCCCCTCTCCAAATCCTCTTTCTGGGACCCCACGCTCAGTTCAACAGTTGCTGTGAATTGAATAATGGGTGTTCCAAACTTTTGGGCTAATATCTGCTTATCAGTGAGTGCATACCGTGTTTGTTCTTTTGTGACTGAATTACCTCACTCAGGATGATATTTTCAAGTTCCCTCCATTTGCCTGCGAATTTCATGAAGTCATTTTAATAGCTGAGTAGTAGTACATTGTGTAAATGTATGACATTTTTTGTATCCATACCTCTGTTGAGGGACATCTGGGTTGTTTCCAGCTTCTGACTATTATAAATATGGCTGCTGTGAACATAGTGGAGCATGTGTCCTTATTATATGTTGGAGCATCTTCTGGGTATATGCCCAGGAGTGGTATAGCTGGGCCCCCAATGACTTATGCCCTAAGATCAAGAATTGACAAATGGAACCTCATAAAATTGCAAAGTCTCTGTAAGGCAAAGGACACTGTCAAAAGGACAAAGTGGCAACCAACAGATTGGGAAAAGATCTTTACTGATCATACATCCAATAGAGGGCTAATATCCAATATATACAAAGAACTCAAGAATTTAGACTCCAGAGAACCAAATAACCCTATCAAAAATGGGGAGCAGAGCTAAACAGAGAATTCTCAACTGAGGAAACTTGAAGGGCTGAGAAGCACCTAGAGAAATGTTTAACATCCTCAGTCATCAGGGAAATGCAAATCAAAACAACCCTGAGATTCCACCTCACACCAGTCAGAATGGCTAAGATCAAAAACTCAGGTGACAGCAGATGCTGACAAGAATGTGGAGAAAGAGGAACACTCCTCCATTGTTGGTGGGATTGCAAGCTGGTACAACCACTCTGGAAATCAGTTTGGCGGACCCTCAGAAAATTGGACATAATACTATCTGAGAACCCAGCTATAGTTTTCTTTGGATATATTCTTAATAACCATTCTAAATGGACATGGTGTTTCAAAGCTCTCTTGCCAGACATATATACAAATTGTGCATTTTAGACAAGACTTGGCTGCATAGAAAGACCTTGTCTGCAAGACACACACACACATACACATACACACACACACAAACACACACACACACACACACACACACACACATACATACACACACATATGCACACACACATACACGGACATACTATATTTATTTAGTAACTTTTGTTTCAATAACCCATAAAAGCATAGTTTTTATTTTTCATTCTTTTCATGTCTAGTGTTTTTTTGTTTTTTTGTTTTTTTGGCAGTTGAATATCAGAATCATACAATTGAATATTACAGGCATCTCTGTCAATATTGGGTCATGTACATTATTGCTTTGGTTTTCATTATTCCTTATTTTATCATTCTTTATGGTAAAAAGAAAGCTTGGATTCAACATTAAGGCTAAAATCTTTCCAAGTGAGTTCCTCTAATAACTTAAATCTTTCTAGTAGATGTGGCTGGTGCTTTAGTTAAGTGTATTATTCTTGCATGCCTGTATTGCCAAGGAGAAAAAGAAAACAAAAGAAAAGACAGAAATTCGAGGCCAGCCTGGTCTACAGAGTGAGTTCCAGGACAGCCAGGGCTATAAAGAGAAACCCTGTCTCAAAAACCAAAAAAGAAAAGAAAAGACAGAAAACTTACAGCAGTGCAATAAAATGCCTTTCTTTTAGTTGACCTAAAAGTTGTTACAGCAGAAAATGCTAAGATTTATGAGTTCAGGAGGCTGTGGGGTTGCAATGACCAAACCTCTCTGCATATACCTATGTTATCATTATCGGTCTGTCTGACCGGAAATCTCTCAAACCTGAAGCGTTGGATATCACCCATTCTGGCTCAAAGATACTACTGTATTTTCCACAATGAATGGTAGATCCAGGAAAATGTATATTGAAATAATAGTTCTTACTACGTTTAAAGTCAAAATTAACTCAAACATTTGTAATTTACTTTCCTGGCCTTCCACAAGATTCTGCAGTCTGACAAAAGTATTTAGAATTTCAATATTGGTGCATCAGAATGAATTTGATTATACCAAAGTTGTCTGTCCTCTACCTCCACAGAGTCCCTCTGTGTTTCTTTCCACTCATTATCCTACTTTAATTTACTTCCTCCAAGTTCCATCTCTATGCCACTTTCTCTTAATGTAGCTCACATTCTACTGCTCCTGTTACACGAGGTATAAACTTCATACCTTGCAGTCATAGTTCTTTTTTATTTCTATCTTACATTACCTCTAGATAATAATAATAATGATAATTAATATATTACATTCTTTTCATACTGCTGGTATCTCATTTTTTGAGAGAGTCCCCGGAGACCAATAGCAATAAAAGTATGAGAAGAAAAGCTATGCAATTTTACAAAGACAGAGTCCTATTCTTGCCTCAGGCTAATGATGTGACCTTATACAAGAAGTTCAACTTCTGCTGAACTTTTATTACAGTATTATCTGTATGAAAATGAAGGCTCTGCCTTATTAAACTAAATAATGCTTAAAGGATTCCCAGTCCTCAATTGGTATTATTCAGTCTCATCTTGGAACACTCAATGGCTTTGATAACGGTAATGATAAATATTAAGTCACCTTCTGCAGTAAAGGGCTATGGGACGTGGCATAGGAATAGCAAAAATTCACTTGCAGTGTATGAGTTGTTCAAAATAGTCTGGGGGCTGACCAAAATGTTTTTAATCACTGACTTGTTAAAACACTAGAATTCGGAAGGAAGAAAGGAAATAGAAAGATACAGAAATATACCATAAACTACTAAATTTGAATATGAGATGGATATTTTGAGCACAGGTGAATGAAGGCTAAAGTGAGGCCCTGCCTACTGATGCCTTCACTTAAGCAAGTGCTACTAATTTTGAAAGAATGATGAATATTATCTTTATTTTATAATTATCTTCACAAATAATGTTTCTATAATAATAGATAAAGTATCATAGGTAATACCATTAGGAAAATAGAATTTTCTTTAATAATAATTTCTCTCAGGCATTATTCTATGTTCCATTTGTTTCTTCTATGTCTTTCCATAGAATTCCTTACACTAATACACAAATTATAAATGATGTAGATTTCTGCCTCTAGTTCTAAAATAAATACACTCTCCTGATGTCTTCTATTAAGTATACTGCCAAAATAACAAATAACTCTTAAACCGTTGTGTACTTAATATATTTTACCCTATGGTTTTCAAAGTATTGCAAAATGACAAAGCAATACACAACATTGAAAGACTGCTTTCATTCATTGATAGCTAGTGAGAATGAAATTAATATGCTGTTATTTATTATAGATCTGTATATTAAATGATATTACCTCAATAAACACTGTAAGGTAAATGGATGTGAAGTAACTAATAACATCATAATGAATACACTCCAAAAAATAATAAAGACATTTTCATGAGGTTTGCCAAAGAGATGACATTCTTTACTAAATTATTTTATTTACTTACATTCCAATAATTGCCCCATTTCTAGTCCCCCCTCTTCGAGAATTTTATCCCACATAACCCCACCTCTTAGGGTACTACCCCACGAATCCACCCATTTCCACCTCACCCCCACCAGCATCCCTCTTCCCTGGGGTATCAAGTTTCCTCAGGAATAAGCACACCCTATGCTAAATGTGTTTCCCAGGACCACTAACCAGCCCATGTATGCTCCTTGGATTTTGGTTTAGACTCTGGGAGTTCTTTGGGGTCCCACTTAGTTGACACAGTTGTTCTTCCTATGGGGTTGCAATCTCCTCCAGCTCCTTCAGTACTTCTTCTAACTCTTTCATATTGGTTCCCAACCTCAATCTAATGGCTGGCTTTAAGTATCTTCATTTGTCTCAGTTATTTGTTGGTAGAGCCTCTCAGAGGACACCCATGCCAGGCTATCTGCACAAAAAATATGGCCTCAGTAATAGTGTCTGAATTTGTTGTGTGCCCATGGGATGGGTACCAATTTGGGCCTGTCCCTAGGTAGCCTTTCTTTCAGTCACTGCTCCATTTTTGTCCCTTCATTTCCTTTAAACAGGAACAATTCTGGGTTAAAAACTTTGAAGATGAGTGGGTAGTCCCCTGCCTCGACTGGAGGCCATGTGTATCTACTGGAAGTGGTCTCTTCTGGTTCTATCTCTGAGACTTTGTAGAGGTTCCTCCCTCCTCCTCCCGCTACTGCTGCATATTTTGATTCTTGTTCTGGTCCTCTGGGTGTCCCTCCTGTCTCTTCCCATTCCTGACCCTGCTTCTTCTTTTCCCTTCCATCCTGTTCTCTTCACCCAGTTTACTCCCTCCTTCTACTTCTCATGAATATTTTGTTCCCCTTCTAGGTGGGTATCTTTGTCTCTGTCTCTGTCTCTGTCTCTCTGTCTATCTCTGTCTCTCTCTCTCTCTCCTTTCTCTCTCTTTTCTCTCTTTCTCTATTTTCTCTTTCTTTATTTCCTTATTTCTTCATTTCTTCCTCTTTTTATTTATTTTTTTCAAAAATTTATTTTTATTCTGTTTACATTCCTTTCATAGTCCCTCCCTCCTTTCTTCACAGTCCCACCCATACTAATCCTCCCCACCATTGCCCTCCCCTTCTCCTCAGGAGGAGACTTCTTAAAGTACCATACCACCCTGGGTCATCTAATCCAGCAGGACTAGGTACATCCTCAACCATTGAGGGCCAAAACCAGGCAGTCCCAGTAGAGAGAAGGGGATGCAGTGACAGGGAACAGGAACAGCAACAGTCCCTGCTCCACTTTTTAGGGGCCCCGCATGAAGACAAAGCTGCACATTTGCAAAATCCATGCCCTACGTGCTCCCTGGTTGGTAGCTTTTGTTCAGTATCATCCTCACCTGTCCAACTATGCTCTCAGTTCCCTAATCAGTGGACCAATGTCTCCTTAACGCTAGAGATGAGGCTCTGAATCCTGTAAATACATACCTGTATTCTGGAAAGGCCATATTTACTTTTCAGTGCTCATCTCATTAAGATACAACCTCCAAGGCAGTCCCGTCCTTTGTTAGTTCAGAGTTAATTGATTATTATCAAAGTTATGAGAACAATATCCTATCATACACACAGGTTTCATTTGCACTCAAAGGCAGATCATTACAGAAGGTATGACAGAAGACTAGACTAAACTTGGATGACACACTGTGCCACAAAACAGACAGATAGGAGACAAAATAAGGTAGTTATGGGCAGCAATAACATTTTTATTTTAGTTATCCTTAACTGATTGTTTTAGCAACATTTAAGAACATTATTTAATTTCACAGCAATATTTTGTGCTGACTATAAGAAAGAAGTGACACTGCATTTTACAAAGCTAGCTGAGCCATTCACAATGGCAGACACATAAAATCCCAATACTTCAGGCTGAGACAGGAAGATTGCTGAAAGTTTAAGAGTGTTCTGAAGCAGCATAAGGTCAAGTCCACTAACATACGCAGTAAGGACAAATCTCAGAAGAGCAAATGAGGAAACAAAAACACCAAACAAGTAACTTAATATATCAGAAGAGAATTACCACATTTCATGAAGCTGTTGAACAGGCAAAAGAGAATAGATTATGTTTATAATAATCTGCAGTGGGGTTTTCCATGAAGAAAATTCTCTTCCTTGATGGAACAGTTAAAATAATTGTAGAAATTATTAATGAGTATCTCTGTTGTTTCCCCTTTCTTTCTTTCTTTCTTTCTTTCTTTCTTTCTTTCTTTCTTTCTTTCTTTCTTTCTTTCTTTCTTTCTTTCTTTCTTTCTCACTTTCTCTCTTTCTTTCTTTCCTTCCTTCTTTCTTAATGCCTCACCTCTTCTCTTCTCTTCTCTTCTCTTCTCTTCTCTTCTCTTCTCTTCTCTTCTCTTCTCTTCTCTTCTCTTCTCTTTTCTCTTTCATTTTTACAAATAGTGCTAAAATGAACATAGGAGCCCAGAAGTTGGTCTCTCAGCCCTGTTGCTGGGGAATAGTTTCCAATTATAATCTTTATCTGAAAATTTTGTTCACCTGTCTCCGCATGCAAATGTGCCAAGGGATACAAGTAAACATTAAAACCAAAAGAGAAACATAAAAGGACTTCTGAGAGTTTTGTAGAATTCCTCTCCCTAAACAACAATTCTCACTTTCTAGAACTGGAGAAGTCTTTATGTAATAAAATAAAAACAGAACAAGTCAAGCTTAGATATCACTTCACAAAAGAAAAAAATATAGGTGTATGTTGTATCAATAGATTCTAAAGTGATATTAAATACTATATACAGAACAGCATTCTAATCCATGCTCATTAATGAAATTTATTGGTATCAATAGCCTTCCTTCATACAAATGATAAGTAGGCTGAGAAGGAAATTAGGGAAAGAACACCCTTCACAATAATCACAAATAATATATTTCAAAATTTTAATTTTTGCAGCATGTGGTGTATTTAGTCATATTAGCTATTTACCTAAAATGTACAAATTTTCATTTTCCACATCAGGAGTAAATTTAAATGGTATGTGAATTAATGTAAACTGGCTGTGTAGTGAATATGAAAGTTTGGAAATGTGACTAGCAGGGAATGTTTGAGAAACATTTTCCTTAAATGGGAACACAGGAAAAGATTTTTCTTAGGGATATGGAAACAGAAAGTAGTGAATGAGTCCAGTATTATAAGACCTCTCATTTCTAATAATTAGTGCCTTGCAGTGACAATACCATTATTGAGACCAAAGTCCTAATGATAAAATTATCCATTTATCATTTTTGGAGTAGAGATTAAGTCTCCAACACATTAAAGTGGGAAAAACGATCAAACAGTATCACCAGCATTCACAGGACAGCCCCATAGCTACTCAGAGGGCATACCTAGACACATTTCTTTTTAAATTAATACCCCGTTCTAAGATCTTTTCACCCACTGCAATGTTTTCAAGGAAGTTTACAGATACATTTGTCCTCTAGGACTTCAAAATGACATATCATGATTCATTCAGATATCCCCAATTCTCTTAAAGATACAACAAGGAAAGCCACTAGATTGTAAACTAAGAAGTAAAATAAATTTGAAATAGGAGAAAAAATAAACCACATGCTCTAAATAATAATGTCTATTGGCTGATAATCTATCATATATTATTTTATTAATATTATCATTTAATAAATTAACTATATTTTGTTTTACTATGAAGCCATAATGCATTTTTTTAATCAGGGTCAAAGTTACTTTTTAAATTCCTTTAAACTATGAATAAAATTTCTTTTATGTACAAAATAAATAATATATGGAATTACATATTGAAGTGATCAATACATAAAGAAGTAATGATTGAAGCCAGATAAAATATATTGACAATGATTAAAATTGTTTTTGAAATGTTGCAAAAACAGATGTAAAACATACTGACTGATGATTTTGGATTTTTAGCAATGTGAAGGCTAAATATTTTTGTCCAAGGTTTAAAAGATATGGTTATACCAGAGTAAGAAATAATTTTTTTAGAATATTGAAGATTAAGTGGTAACAATTCATTATCATGAAATATTACCATGCTGTGTTGTAGAAGTTTTTAATCTCAGTCCACAGTTTCTCCCCAGCCTTGAACATTCAGTTCCCAGATAAAAGTCATAAACAACTTTTATATATATAATAACCTTTAAACAGCACAAAAGCTGGACAGATATCTACCCTCTATGCTATGACAATCTACTTTTCTATTCATAACTCCTAGTTATTGCCTACTATGTTTTATCTGGGCTGCTCTTAGCTCCAGCCCTTAGGGCCATGTTTTCTTGATTCCTAACCCAAGGTGATTTTTTCTTCCTTCTCACCTTCTCTGCTTCATAGTTTTCCTCTAACCCCCAGGACCAAGAATCCTAAAACCTGTCTATGTCTCTTTTGCCCAGCTTTTAGCTACTGGTATCTTTATTTACCAATCAGAAATAACTTGGAGTTTGCCTGTGAACTCTCTAGTCTCTGAGGCAACCAGATTTTGGAGCCCTACACTTAGCATTACAGTACATAGCAAAAGTCAGAATCTCTACAATGGTGACTATAATCCAAATGACAAGGAGAAAAAAATACACAATGTAGAGAAGAGAAGTAAGAATTCAGTAGAATTCACCCAAGACAAAAATGCAAAAAAATGAAAGTTTCAAGTCCTCCAGGCCATCAGAGTAAAGTACCTCCTGACGTATAGGAAACCTAGATGCCCCGAGATGTCTAACAGTTATAATTTATTTTTATTTCATGTGAGCATACTGGGCAATTCAAGTACATAGCTAAATTCTGGGTCAAATAACAAAATTAGAAATAAGATCGATATTAGAAATAAGCACATGAGGAGGTTTGTTAACCTTGAAATTGAGCACCCTTGTTGAGTGTGCTTAACAAGTGAAACCACCTCTGGAAAATGTCCCCTGCCCATTATTATAGACTGAGAGCCATCTTGCATCATTCAGAGTTTTACATTTTCCCACAGACACAAATGTGTGCACACATACAACTCAATATACACACAGTAAATTGAGGAATAAATTCCTTAACTCAAGTAATAAATACTACTTCAGGTTTTTCCATTATACTCTTGTTTCTTGGCAGAAAGTGCTCAAGTTATAATGTAAGTGAAAATTTTCTCCTACTTTATACTTAGCTAATTGTTTTATTTCATTATCTAAGTAGATTTTGTATGACCAGAAATATTCTACACATCTATTTTCCAATCATCTCCAATGGCAATTTTTTTCATTTGTTACAAATTAGAAATTAGAAAATAAAGGCATCTCTAGTTCTGAACAAAGGCACTGTGATACCTGCATAAAATAAGCCTATCTGACATCAATGGGAGGAGAGGCCCTTGGTTCTGTGGAAGCTTGACGCCCCAGCATAAGGAGATGATGCTAGCGTGGTGAGGCAGGAGTGGGGGAGTGGGTGGGGAAGCACCCTCACAGAGGTAAAGGGGAGGGGGAAAGGGGGATGGTATAGGGTGTTTGGGGGGGGTGGTAACCGGGAAGGGGGATATCATTCAAAATATAAACAAATAAAGTGATTAATTAATTAAAAAAACTAAATGAGCCAACTAAATTCACAAACAGATGAAGGAATGAACAGAATGAACAGAAATCTAAGGCTTCTGCTTTCCATGATAATTACAAGAATGAAACAAAAAAATTAACTATGGAAATTTGAAATTAAAATAAATAATTTGCTAATAATATACATAATCAAGTTATGCCCAAGAATCTACTCATAAACCTAAAAGAATTTGTAACTGATTATTGTGATAAAATGATATTTTCTGCATTAAGATGTTTGGTAACTTCTTCATTAATCTTCCAGCTTCTCTTCTAATACAATTTTCAGTCACTTCCCCAATAGTTGTGTTCCATAGTGTTTGTGCAGTTTAAGGCCTACCATGCTTCCTCGCCAAACACACTAATGTGTCTCGTTTTACTTAATTAAGCTCTTCATTTCATATAAAAGGACTTTCTTAATGTCAGTTTTCATACATCGTGTGGAATATTTATAAGCATCTCATGAAACATTAACCACTAAGTTAGTTTTACAAATGACATATAGAATGAGAAGCATTCATAAGTTACCCAGGCAACATGATATGTAGCATGTAAAACCAGGTGAACATCATGTCAATGGATAAGACAGTAGAGCAGGAATGGTAGGATGGCAAAGTGCACACTGTGTTCAAAGTGACTATTCACAGTGATAACTGGGACATCAGTGCAGAGCAACAGTGAAAGGATAATATTCTCACAGGAAGGAAAGTCCAAAAGTAATGGTGTTGGAAAACTTTTCTTCTTGGAAGTAAATTGTGAGAATAAAATTCTCCTGAAGGACAGGAGGAGCAAATTCATGTCTGAGATTATAAAAATTGTCAAAACAAAAGCTAAGAAATCTGTATCTCCAGGAAAGAATTTATATATTGCTCTGCTAAATAGTCATATTGCTAAATCACCTTCAAATTATTTATATTTATACATGTAGATGTCACTTTCTATCTTGGTCAGAGAAACTTCTTCTTTCAGAAGGTAGTGGTTAATAAACTTATAACTGTTTAAAATCAGGGACTGATTATGAGCTCTGGGCTGTAGATGGACTTTTTAAAAATTATTATTATTATCTTTAATCTTTTTTTTTGCATTCCTGTCATTACTCACCTCCCAGTCCACCCTCCAACATTTCTTCATCCCATTTATCCTCCCCTTCTCCACAAGGATATTCCCACACACCCATATGCCCCCAGACCCTGCCATGACTCCACATTCCCTGGGGCCTCAAGGCCTTCAATATTTAGGTGCACCTTCTGTCGTGGAGGCCAGACCAGGCAGTCCTCCACTGTATATGTGTCTGGGCCCTAGGACCAACTAGTATATGCTTCCTGGTTGGTAGCTCACTGTCTAAGTGATTTCAGGGGTCTAGGTTTGTTGAGACTCCTGGTATTCCTATGGGGTCACCCTCCTCTTTAGCTTCTTCCAGACTTTCCCTAATTCAACCACAGGTCCCCAACTTCAGGCCATTTGTTAGGTGTAAATATCTACTTCTGTCTCAGTCAGCTGCTATTGACCTTCTCGGATGGCAGCCATTCTAGGCTCTTGTCTGTAAGTACATCGTAGCATCAGTAGTAGTAGTAGGCCTTGGAGACTCCCCTTGAGATGGGTCCCAATTTGAGCCAGTCACTGGACCTCACCACTTTTCCTTCAGTCTCTTCTCCACTTTTATCCCTGCAGTTCCTTTAGACAGGAATAATACTGGGTCAGAGTTTTTGGCTGAGGAATGACAACCCCATCCTTCCACTTGATGCCCTGTATTTCTACTGGAGGTAGATCCCACTCCTCACTGTTGGGCATTTCATCAAAGGTCCCTCCCTTTGAGTCTTGAGATTATCTCACCTCCAAGGTCTCTGATACATTCTAGAGTGTCACCCTGCCTCTCTCCTCCTAAGGTTGTATATTTCCATTCATTGTGCTGGCCCTTGGGGATTCACTCTTGGTCCTCCCAACACCTGATCATGTTCCCCTTCTCCCCTTTCCCACCCAGTTTCCCCACACACTCCCTTCTCCCACCCAGTTCCATCTCTCCCTCTGCTTTATTCTCCCTCCTAAGTGGTAATGAAGCATCCTCACTTGGGCCTTTTGACTTGTTAACCTTCTTGAGTTCTGTGGATTTTGTCCTGGGTATTCTGTATTTTTTTTGGCTAATATCCACTTATTAGTGAGTGCATATCATGCATGCCCTATTGGGTCTGAGATACCTCATCCAGGATGATATTTCCGAGTTCCATCCATTTTTCTGCAAACTCATTGACATCTTTATCAATGATTATACCCAGCAAGGCTCCAGGGACATAGCAGATTAGTGAGCAAATAGAATATTAATACTAGAGGAAAGTGAGATGTGTTGTGAAATGACACGGCAGTTATACACATCAACTCACAGCAACTGTAGTTACTACAGAACCTCCACAAAAACAGCGTAATTAAAATACCAGCAAATGCAGGAAAGATATCCATTCCTATCTGAGAAGCTATTAACAGTTGATGACTTGGAGTCATTTTGGGGGATGACTATTTCCCTGTTTACAGGATCAGGACTAGTTGGATTCAGGGCACTGTGAAAGTAATAAAAAAAAGTAAAGGGTGGAATGACATTGGGATGACAATATGATAGAAAATATTTTATTACCCCATGGTGGAGATAGAGGAGAAAGTAGCTATGGATAAGATCAAGATACATTAGATATACATATAAAATTAGGACATAGGATTTGAACTAGATCTAAAATATTATGTAAACTGATCACAGATAGAAACAATTGACAGTCTTACACAGTTGCAACATCTATGAACTAAAACAATGACTAGTATGCCATGGTATCTGTAAAGGTGTAATATTGGGGGTAACTAGCAGCTGCCCAATGGACTTGAGGTCCATTCAACAGCAAGGAGCCAGGTATAAGAAACATTTTCAACTTGTTAGATGAAAGACCTAAAAACCAATCTACTATCACAATGTTGTTAGACCAGCATAATGACTTATTACTTGCTAAATCATATCCTTATACCCATAGATAAGTATATATACCACCACTGATCTAAATAGTTTCTTTTTATAGCAAATGGAGACAATCACAAAAATCACAACTGAACAAATTGCACAGATAGAATCCTGGGGAGCATGCCTGAATACATACATCTATGCCATATCTCATGGCTTTGTGGGTCACAGAGCCTTTAAGAGGAGGGATTCAAAGGCTGTAGTAGCCAGAATAGGAGGAAGACTCCATTGAAAAATTTCTCTTAGAAATAGCTTCCAAAAAAGATATAACAATGAAAGTATCAATAGACATGTCAATACGGGACAGAAACAATGTCATAGGGTCTCATCTCTAGAATGTATCTCCCAGGGATGAACTTCCCTATTTGTAATAAAATACAAAGTTGTCAGTCATGAAATTATGTACACAAAAACAAGGAAAAGGGACTAAACAGGTTGTATTTATAGATGTGTGTCTCTCTATATTATAATAATAATCATAAAAGAAAAAAGAATAAAGTTGAGAGTGGGCAGAGTCTGGAAATAGTTGAAGGAAGGATACATTAGAGGACCTGAAGAGAAGAAAGATTAAGAGGAAAATAATATGATTCAATTAAAGTGTATATTTATTACGAATAGTGAGAAAAAGTTACTCTGTTCCACAAAACAGCTATTTCAATTTTATATACTTCCAACATAATGATCGTCTTTGCTCTGTATGTGAAGGTACTTGTAGAAGATAAGGATGTTAAACATATGCAAATTGTCAAGCTTCTCAAAGGCAATTGCACAAATACTCAGAAAAGAAGTCAAAAACTATTGCTCATGATGTCCTTTCTTCTTGTTGTTGTTAAGTCAAGGTAACTCTGCAGTCTTCATTATATGACAGACTGTATAATGACCTGCCTTTATGTGTAAAAGCTGGACAGGAAATAGTCTCATTAATGTAAATTTAATCACAATGCCTTCCAACATAAGCTTGCCTGCTAGTTAATCAAGCATTTCTATGGAGTCAGAGTATGACACAAGTTATATTGGAGAAATGGTGTAATACAGAGAGACCAACTCTTCAGATTCAGGGTACATGCATTATATAAATCTTATTCACATTAAAACAAGCACTAGAAAATAAGTTTTAAAAGATCTAATCACCTGAACTCTAATGAATGTGCAGTGTAATTTTGCCAATCATTTGCTTTAAAAAGTCAAATGAGTAGACATAGAGTATCAAGAAAATACTGGATAGACTTCTTCACACATCCAGTGTTCTAACTCCCAAGGAAAAGATGGTTGTTCTCTATGAATCTAAAGTCAGTTTGTTCAACATAGTGAGTATAAGACTAGCCAAGGCTACACAGTACAAGCCTGTTTCAAAAAATAAACAAAAATCTAGAAATGTAAAAGAAATAAAAACTAGGAAACAGTGATTTATATAAATATACATGGGTCAGATACATGCTGAGTCTAACAATTAATATTTTAATAAATTATGAAAATCAGAACAAAACTATATACCATGTAAATAAACCAGATAAAATTATTTAATATAGAATTTATATAAGAATATAAATTGCTCTATAATCCCATTTTACGTGACATACTTGCACAATATAAATATATACAAGAAATAAGTCTCATAGATAAAAGTAAACATTATATTTACCTTCAAAAACACCATGAAAAAGTGTTGGAAAAAAGTAATGATTGCAAACTTCATAAAATGAGAAATTGTTAATCAAAGTAAATGGATTAGAGTTTAATTAAACAAGAGTAGTTCTTTAGTCTACAGTAATCTCAAAGCTTATATTTAATATTAATTATATTAATCAATATATTAATCATCATTATATAATTAATATAAAATATATTTACATAGACATAATATAAATCTGTTATATAAATATATAATTAATATTAATATTATTAATGTTATATATTAAAAAAACTAAAAGGATGTAATTATTCTCAATACAGAAAATATGGGCTATGTGAAGTAACATATCTGTTTATCTGAATTTTCTTCTTCTGTATTCTATATGTTTGTCTATCTATCTAAATAGATAGATAATATGTATAATATTAGATAATATATTATATATAAGGAAGATTACTTAGATAGGTAATATCTATATTATATGTATTATATAATATATTATAAATTTAAGAATGATGTCTTCACACTGTGTTGTGTCTTTATGGGTATATGTATGCATGTATGCATATACTATATATATATATATTTGTGTACTTGCAAAATTAACCATGTTTCAATATTTAAAAAATACTAACAAATAATGTGGAAATAATACTTTCACAAGAGATTGTTTCTGTGCATATTGAAGCATAACAGAAGTCTATATCTAGTGTATAATAAAAATAATGATAGACTTTAAAACAATAATATTTTAAACCTAACTACAATATAGAAGATCATAGATATTCCAATGAGTAAGACAAATATGATATATTGATTTACTAGTATTCATCCAAATGCAAATTGCGAGGTTTTTTTTTAATATGACACAAACTTAGACATCACTAGAAAGAGGTTATCTTAATTTATCAAATACCATCATTTCAATTACCTGTAGGTCATTTTCTTGATTATAATTTATGTTGGATTGCCCAGCTCATTGTGTGTGTCATTTCTGGACAGTTGGTTCTGGATGTTTACTAAAGTAAACTCAACTATCCAGGAGCCATATAATGCACAGTATTTCTCCATGGCCTTTGCTCTAATTCTTGTCTCCAAGTATATGAACTCAATTCCTGTCCTGACTTTCTTAATTTATGGTGCCTTTCCTTAGAGCTGTAAATAAAGAAATAAGCCCTTTTACTCCCAAGTTGCCTTTATTTATGGAATTTATCACAATAGAAACCCTAAAAATGATAAAATTGATTTGTGAGCTATTTCTGTGAAAGACATCACCATGTTTTAGGGATGATTGTGAAAAAGCTTTAGTACATTGAGTAGAAAAATATCATTGAATGTCATAACTTAATAAGGTACTATGGAAACTCAGAAGGTAATGCCAAGAACAGCACAGCTAATGGAGACTTGGACTGTGAAGTTTCAGAGGAAAATTTGAACGACTCTTAAGATTATATCTAGGACACTGAATAATTTGAGTAATGAATCTGTGGTTCTCATCAGCTAGGACTGAAAAGTTGGTTAAGCCCTGAGTGCCAGCAGAATGAATGGAAATATGCAACCTTGTGTGGTGGAAGTGGTGACTCCATGTAGAAACTACCAGAGACCTGGGAGATGAGAGACACAAGAGTCAAAGGGAGGGAACTTAGATGAAGGCCCAACAGTGGGGAGAGGGAACTCTTAGAATCCACCTCCAGGAGAAAGACAAGGCATCAAGCAGAGAGATGGGGTTGCTACCCTACAGTCAAAAACTCTGACCTTTTCTAAAAGAACTTCAGGGACAAACCTGGAGTAGAGACTGAGGGAAAGTGACAGGCCCAAATTGGGATTCATCTCAAGGGAGGCTCCAAGGCCTGACACTATTACTGATGTTATGGTGTGCTTAGAAACAGGAGTCCATAGCATGGCAATCTTCCCAGAGACCCAACAAACAGATGGCTGAAACAGAAGCACCCAACCAATTAGACTGAAGTCTGGGACCAATGTGGTTGAATTAGGGAAAGGCTGGAAGAAGTTGAGTAGGAGGGAAAACCCATAGGAAGAACAGCAGTCTCAACTAAACCAGACCCCTGAGATCTCGCAGACACTATGCCACCAATCAGGCAGCATACAGTATCTGAGGTCCCCAATACATACGCAGCAGAACTCTGCCTAGTCTGGCCTCAGTGAAAGTAGACACATCTAAATCTTGGGAGACTTGAGACCCCAGGGAGTAGGGAGGCCTGGCAGGGTGGGGGGCATCATCTGGGAGACAAGGGGAGGAGGAATGGGATAAGGAGGACAAAGAGATGGGGGAAAGGCTTAACTGTCACAAAATAAAAGTAGTAGTAGTAGTAGTAGTAGTAGTAGTAGTAGTAGTAGTAGTAGTAGTAGTAGTTATAAAGATTTAAAAGAGACCTGGCATGCCATAGGATACATCTTAATCAAATCTGCTACATCTATGATCTGGTCCCATCTTGAAAGAGACAATAGAAAGATTGTAAGAGTCAAAATACCAGGAAATCTGTTGTGAAACAGTCTCCACTAGAGATGGCTGCATAAACAAGAGCTGAACAATAGCAATATCAATAGATTTGCAAACACAGAAGGGATAGATTCCTACCCCAGACACAGCACGTAACTTCTGGGAGAGAGAGACAGCTTTTCCCAGGGACGATCATCATTACTGGTTACCTAATAAAAAGTTGTCAGTCCTGAAAACATATACACAAAAAACCAAAAGTGACTCGACAGATTATATTTATATTTACATATGTGATATATATATATATATATATATATATATATATATATATATATCAAAGAATATGATTCTAAGAACTTGAAAGTTGGGAGCCATGTGGGAAAGCTTGAAGAAAGGGTTCCTGGGAGAGGCTTTAAAGACAAGAATGAGGGGTGATATAATTCCTCTTACTTAAAAATATTCATTTACTTATTTATATGAAAAAATATTTCATACAATATATTTTGACCTTAAATTGATTTTACCCAGTCCTCCCAGATCCTCCCTTCCTCCCCAATTACCCAGGCCATGTTTCATGTTCGCTTTCTTCCAAATCAATAAGCAAATGTATAAAAAGTTTCACACAAAACACCCCAGAAAAATGGACACCTAAATATATAAGCAAAGCAGAAGACGATGTAATTCTTTTTTACTGAAAAAATATTTTAATTAAGATTAAAATATGATACCAGTATCACTGAGGCAAAAATCTTCCTCAGGGTTAGCACTAACAAGCTCTGGTATAGTTATAGCCAAGGCTTTACCACCTGCTGACAGCCAAATTTGATAATGTGTAAAAGTTTCCTAGGATGCCTTGGTTTTAAATTCATAAATGGGTCATATAGAGCACCTGAAGCTAAGCACTTCGAAAGGCCAGGAGAGGCCTTTGGTGAAGGTGATAACTTATTTTCACTTTCACCTAAAAACTAACAGGAAGGACCACGTTGTAGGGTCAAAGTCCCTGATGAGAGTCAATAAATTGTATCAGTGAGGGTGTAACCCAGTAGCAAAGTCTTTAAAATTTTGGAGATATTTGTGTCATGGATTGACAAATGAGGACAGCAGCAGTTATGGAATGAAACTGGCTTGATCCTACTATACAAGTTGTGTAAACTATGGGTATAGAGTCAGAGAGGTAGAAATGCCTAGGCTCTTTACAGCCCAGAAGATCCTGAGTCCCGGATGACTGCCATTGAGCTTTACACTGAGAGATGTTAGTTTTGCTTTGATCTGATGATAGCCCTGTCCTGACTCTTCCTTTGGGAAATAAGATTAGATAATTTATTGATATATTTCAAAGGCTTTGGATATTTTTCAGATTCTTCTAACTGCAAAATAGAGTGTGGGTGTTTTAAAGAAACTGAAATTTGATGCTGAAAGACAACCAACCAAACCAAATAAAATCCCAAGCCACTCAGTAAATATCTCCCTCAAGTGGTTTCCCACATTCTGAGTTAATAAAAATAACCTTAAACATCCTTACTGTTTTACACATGTTAACATTTTCTTCTGCATTACAGATTTCCAGAGGTCTCAGATATCAGGGGAGAGCACATAGTTCAAGCAACACAGTTTCCACTGAATCCTGTGAAAATGAAACCCATTACATCTGTAAGCAACTGCCTATTTAAATGTTTCTTTTTTATTTTTGATACTTTATTTACACTTCAAATGTTTTCCCTTTTCCAGGTCTCCCCTCTAGAGCCCCCCTATCCCATCCCCCTCCCCCTGCCTCTATGAGGTTGCTCCCCAACCCACTGACCAACTCCCATCTTCCCTCCCTGGCATTCCCCTATACTGGGGCATCTAACACCCTCAGGCCCAAGGGCCTCTCCTCTGACTGATGGCCAACAAGACCCTCCTCTGCCACATATGTGGCCAGCACCATGGGTCCCCCCATGTGTATTCTTTGGTTGGTGGTCCAGTCTCCGGGAGCACCAGGAGGTCAGGCCAGTTGACACTGTTGCTCTCTCCATGGAGCTGCAAACTCCCTCAGCTACTTCAGTTCCTTCTCCAACTCCTCCTCCATCTGAGACCCCACACTTGCTCCAAAACTTGCTGTGAATTAAACCTTGGGTATTCCGAACTTTTGGTGATAAAAACCGCATGGTATTGGTACAGTGACAGGCAGGTAGGTCAATGGAATAGAATTGAATACCTGGAAATGAACCCACACATCTATGGACACTTGAACTTTGACAAAGGTGCTAAAAACATCCAGTGGAAAAAAGACAGCATTTTCAACAAATGGTGCTGGTTCAACTTGCGGTCAACATGTAGAAGAATGCAAATATTTAAATGTTTCTTAAGATAAAGTTTATATAGAAGAAATGTCCAGGGTTACTAAAAATAGTAACAGCTCTCAGTATTACTACCTTTCCATCTTGTGTCTGTAGAATGTTTCTGTTTGCTAACATATCATTTTCATATATTTGAACTGAAGTAATTCATGCTTGACAACTTTTGTGAGATAAAGTCTCAGTACCCAGGCTTGGATGACCGGAAACTTACCACCTAGACCAGGCCAGCCTCAAACTCAAAGAAATATGCCTAACTCTAACTGTGTAGTGCTAGTATTAAAGTTGTGTACCACCATGCCTGTTCAGAAATGGTTTTGATGATATGTTGGTCTTCAATTTGGTTAAGTATGAGTTGGGCAAAACAAACAAACAAACAAACAAAAATAAAAGAACCAAAGTAAAAGCCCATACAGAAACACTTGCACATACAGAGACATACACATTACAAGAAACAAAACCCATAGAAACAAAGTTGGAAAGAAGTGCCCTGACAAAGCATGAAAAACAAAACAAAACAAAATGTACTCCAAAAATACCACTTGTTTACTGATCAACTACTGCTAGGCATAATGGGGACTGCCCTTAAGTGTGGTTTGTATTTTTGAGGGGATAACAATCTGGGAGGAGTTAGGGGAAGAAAGCTGTTATCAGATTTCACTATATAAAGGAAAATCTGTTATACATACATACATATATGTATATGCATGTTTATATACATTTATGAGTTGACCTAATCTAGGGAAAGAACATAAACATAAACTTTGTCACAATATAAGTCTTTAGATTTCATGTTTGTAAATGAAATCAAAGGATAACATTTGTGCTGAAAATAGTTGCTGAATATTTGAAGATAATAAAAAATGGGATCCACCAAAACATCAAGAACAACAAGAACAACAAAATCCAAGAAACTGAAATTTTGTAGTGTTTGTATTTTTAAAACCTAGGACTTCTAAAACTTGGAATGAATTTTATATCAAGATAATAATAATTTCTCTTTGACATAAACAAGAAAACAAGAGTTATAGCTTAATAGTAATATATATTTATGTCAAGTTGACACAGGTCTTTGTCCTGTTTTGTTTTTTGTCAACTTGGCACAAACTTAGCCATATCCTGGAGGAAATATCTTAATTGGGAAAATGGTTCCAATCAATCACTGAGGTGAGCATAAAACTCCCCTTTGCTTGAAGAAACCTTAGATATGTTTCTTTCTGATAATATCATTAGCCTTAATAACTGGGATTTTCCAATTACTTTATCTGTGTTTTGTTTGTTTTCTTGCCTTACAGAAGTGGGATCTGACATCATGAAGCTGTTATCAATTTTAGTATCTCTGGTGATTCTGTAACCTCCCCATTCTCTCTCTCTTTCTCTCCAGCCCCCAAGAGTGTGTGTGATTGTATACATTACATACAAAACTTGTGATGAGGATGTAGCTCAGTGATGGAGCACTTGAATAGCACATGCAATGCAATAGACTGCGACACTGAATAATTACAGATATAAAATAAAGAGATAAGTATTTAAGTAAAAAGAGAAAGAAAAATATCTTCAGACTCAGTAATTATAAAAGAAACTTCACCTTGTTACCTTCAGTCTCTCTGCCACTCATTCTTTGATCTGGTGCCTATGCAGTGCTATAAATTCCATGTATATTTCTTCCTTGGAACCAGGCCATTCATTCATTCTCATCTCTCCTTGACATCTTTTTGCCCACTAATTTTTACATTTCTGTGTTTAAAAGCATTATCAAAAAAAAACTGAACATTTTTTTCTCTTTTAGATTATGGTCTTATTGCACTCTATACTGTGTCCTGAAAACTTCTCATTGAACCATTGTGAATTCAAGTAAAAAGTGAGTAGTTGCTGTGCTCAATGGAACCAACTTAGGCTTTGAACTTCAAAATATCACTTTAGAGAAAAATCTAATTTTCTTTTTTTTTTTTAAAGTACTTAAATTAATTCTTTTTTTCTTTTCTTTTATTGGATATTTTACTTATTTACATTTCAAATGTTATCCTCTTTCTTGGCTTTCCCTCCAGAAATCCCACTAGCCCATCTCCCGTCCCCCTGCTTCTATGAAGGTGCTCTCCCACCCACCCATCCACTCCTGCCTCCCCACACTGACATTCCCCTACACTGAGGCATCAAGCTTTCACAGGACCAAGAGTCTCTTCTCCATTGATGCCCAACAAGGCCATCCTCTGTTACATATGTGGCTGGAGCCATGGGTCAATCCTTGTGTCCTCTTTGGTTGGAGGTTTAGTCCCTGGGAGCCCTGGGATTCTGGTTGTTTGATAGTGTTGTTCTTCTTACGGGGTTGCAAACCCCTTCAGCTCCTTCAGTCCTTTCTCTAACTCCATTGGGGACCCTGTGCTCAGTCCAATGGCTGGCTGTGAGCATCAACCTCTGTATTTGTTAGGCTCCGGTAGAGCCTCTCAGAAGACAGCTATATCAAACTCCAGTCACCTAACACTTCTTGGCATCCAGTAGTGTCTGAGTTTGATGACTGTATATGTGGTGGATCCCCAGGTGGACCAAAGTGTGGGTGCTTTGGTCCTAATTAGAAGGGGAAACACAATACTCATAGGAGGAAGTATGGAGACAAAGTGTGGAGAAGAGTCTAAAGGAAAGGCCTTCCCAGTGTTCCCCTATCCTGGGTCATCAAGCCTCCACTGGATCAAGGGACTCACTTCCCAGTGATGGCAGATAAGACACTCCTCTGATACATGTCCAGTTGGAGCCATGGGCACCCCCTGTGTATACTTTGTTTGGTGTTTTAGTCCATGGGAACTTTGGGGGGGTCTGGTTGTTTGATATTGTTGTTCTTCCTATGAGGTTGTAAACCCCTTCAGCTCCTACAGTCCTTGCCCTAACTTCCATATTGGGGTCCCCAGCCTCAGTCCAATGTGTTGCTGTGTACACCTGCATCTGTATTGGTCAGGATATGACAAAGCCTCTCAGGAGACAACTGTATCAAGCTCCTGTCAGCAAGCACTTCTTGGCATCCACAATAGTGTCTGGTTTTGTTGTCTGCATGTGGGATGGATCCCCAGGTGGACAGTCTCTGGATGGCCTTTTCTTCAGTCTCTGCTCCACTCTTTGTCCTTGTATTTCCTTTAGACAGGAGCAATTCTGGGTTAAAGTTTTGGAGATGGGTGGGTAGCCCATTCCCTCAACTGGGAGTCCATGCCAAACCTGTGTATAAGGTCTTGACAAGTCCTCACTCACGTTTGTGGGGTATTTCAGCTAATGTCATCCCTGTAAGGTCCTGGGAAGCTCTAGATTTCCTGGTGTCTGGGACTTTTGGGTTGCTATCCCCATTTCCCAGCCCCCATGGCTACATACCTCTGTTCAATTTCCTGGCCCCCTGTTCATCTCCTCCATCTCCTCCTATACCTGATTCTTCCCCTTTTCCCCCACGCCTTCTTCTCTTCCTCCCATGTCTGTCCTACCCTCTACTTCCCATGATTATTTTTCTCCCTCTTCTAAGAAGGACCAAAGCACCCACACTTGGTCTTCCTTCTTCTTGATTTTCATGTGGTTTGTGAATTATATCTTGGGTATTCCAAGTTTTGGGCTAGTATCCACTTATCAGCAAGTACATACTATGTGTGTACTTTTGTGATTGGGTTACCTCACTCAGGATGATATTTTGTAGTTTCATCCATTTGGTTAAGAATTTCATGAAGTCATTGTTTTCAGTAGCTGAGTAGTACTTCATTGTGTAAATGTTCCACATTTTCTGTTTCCATCCTCTGTTAAAATATGTCTGGGTTATTTCCAGCTTCTGGCTATTATAAATAAGACTTCTATAAACATAGTGGAGCATGTGTCCTTGTTATATGTTGGAGCATATTTCAGGTATATGCCCAGGAGTGGTATAGATGAGTCCTCAGGTAGTACCATGTCCAATTTTCTGAGGAACTGCCAGATTGATTTATAGAATTGTTGTACTAGATTGCAATCCCACCAACAATGAAGGAGTGTACCTCTATCTCCTCATTCTCACCAACATTCTGCTCTTACCTTAGCTTTTGACCTTAGCCATTCTGAATGGTGTGAGGTGGAATCTCAGGGTTGTTTTTATTTGCATTTCCCTGATTACCAAGGACATTGAACATTTCTTTAGATGCTTCTCAGCCTTTAGATACTCCTCAGTTGAGAATTGTCCGTTTAGCTCTGCTCCCCATTTTTTTAATAGGTTATTTGTTTCTCTGGAGTCTAACTTCTTGAGTTCTTTGTCTATATTGGATATTAGCCTTTTATGGGATGTAGGTTGCTAAAAAATCTTTTCCCAATCTGTTGGTGGCCATTTTGTCCTATTGACAGTATCCTTTGCCTTACAGAAAGCTTTGCAATTTTATGAGGTCCCATTTTTGGATTCTTGATCTTAGAGCATTGGTGTTCTGTTCAGGAAATTTTCCTTTGTGCCTATGTGTTTGAGAGTCTTACCCACTTTCTCTTCTATTAGTTTCTGTGTATCTGCTTTTATGTGGAGGTCCTTGATCCACTGACCTTAAGATTTGTATTAGGAGATAAGAATGGACAGATTCACATTCTTCTACATGGTGACCTCCAGTTGAACCAGCTTCATTTGTTGAAAATGTTGTCTATTTTCAACTGGATGGTTTTAGCTACGTTGTCAAAGATCAGGCTACCAAAGGTGTATGGATTCATTTCTGGGTCTTCAATCCTAACTCACTGATCTACCTGCCTATCACTGTACCAATACCATGCAGTTTTTATCACTATTGCTCTGTAGTACATTTTGAGGTCAGGGATGTTGTTTCCTGTAGCGGTTCTTTTATTGTTGAGAATAGTTTTTGTTTTCCTGGCTTTTTTGTCATTCCAAATGAATGACAAATTGCTCTTTCTAAGTCTATGAAGAATTGAGTTGGAATTTTGATGGAGATTGCATTGAATCTGTAGATTGCTTTCCTCAAGATGGGCATTGTTACTATATTAATCTTGCCAATCCATGAGCATGGGAGGTCTTTCTGTCTTCTTAGATCTTCTTTGATTTTTTTCTTCGGAGACTTGAATTTCTGGTCATACAGATCTTTCACTTGCTTGGTTAGAGTCACACTCACATATTTTATGTTATTTGTGAGTATTGTGAAGGATGTTGTTTCCAAATTTCTTTCTTAGCCTTTTATCCTTTGAGTAGAGGAAGGCTACTTATTTGACTGAGTTAATGTTATATCCTGCCACTTTGCTGAAGTTGTTTATCTGGTTTAGGAGTTCTATGGTGGAATTTTTGGGGTCACATAAGTATACTATCATATAATCTGCCAATAGTCATATTTTAACTTCTTTCTTTCCAGATTTTATCCCTTTGATCTCCTTTTGTTGTCTAATTGCCATGGCTATGACTTCAACTACTATATTCAATAGGTAGACAGCCTAACCAAATTGAAACAATATCTTTCCACAAACCCAGGTCTACAAAGGAAAATTGATGGAAAACTCCAACACAAGGAGGGAAACTACACCCTAAAAAAAAGCAAGAAAGTAATATTTTTTCAACAAAACCAAAAGAACATAAGCACACAATCATAAATCCACCTCTAACAACAAACATTTCAGGAAGCAACAAACACTTTACCTTAATATTTCTTAACATCAATGTACTCAATTCCCCAGTAAAAAGACATAGACTAACAGACTGGATACAGAAACAAGACCCAGCATTTTGCTGCATACAGGAAATGTACCTCAATGACAAAGACAGATACTACCTCAGAGTAAATGGCTGGAAAACAATTTTCCTAGCAAATGGTCCCATGAAAGAAGCTGGGGTTGCCACTCTAATATAGAACAAAATTGACTTTCAACCAGAAGTTATCAAAAAAGATAAGGATGGATGTAGGTTCTTGAAATGCTCTTTTGTGGTTATGCTAAGGTTAGAAAACCCAGTGACCCTGAGGGGATAACCCTACAAGGGATAGTAGGCATTTTGCGATGCTCCTGGACACCAGGCTCCTGACAGGAGGCTGCAGCTGTCCATAGTTCTGTGGCCATCAGTCATGTAACAGCAATGTCACAAACCCCTCCGCAGGTAGAGGATGTGACCTGTGATCATGTAGCCTCAAGACAGATTTCCATTTTAGTGAGGTATCTAAAGACCTGGAGGCTTAGCCAATAAACACCCATTCCCAGACACTCCTCTCTGAAAAAGGTATTTAACCTCAGGACAGCCCTAAGAAAGTGGGGTACAATTTTGCTCATCACCACTCTCTGTCGTGACAATAAATGCCTAAAAACCGTGGACTGTCTCTTTTCATCGGAATCTGCTTTGGGGAGCAATAGAACAGGCCTTCATCTAAAGAGCCTGCTGCCTAGTCTCCCACAGAAGGCTTCTCAGCGCTCCCAACCATAGCTTCCAGCAAGTCAAGCTGCCTGCTGACAAGCTAAGGACTCATCCCTGAGGGACCCAGCCAGAGTGCTCCCCTCCTTTTCTCTCGGTCCTGGAATAAATCTAGTCTGTGGGCCCCCACTCCATTCATAGCTCTTCCAAGGCATCCAGAGGGGCCTGGAGTGGCCAAGAGCCTGAGAACCAGACAGTCCCAGCTTCTGTGCAGGTCCACAGGCCCCCAGCCAGATCCAGCTGTCCCTGGGACCACAGACTGCACTCCCCCACCCCCAGAGCGGTGTCCAGCAGCCTCCCATCGCCAGACACTTGTGTGGGGCCAGCATAGAGTAAGTGTAGTCAAAACTCCCACATCCCACCTCCACCAGTGGCCCCAGTCCTGGGGTGGAGGTGATGTAGGACTGACTTAATCCAACAGATGGACACTTCATATTCATATTCGTCAAAGGAAAACTCTAACAAGATGAACTCTCAGTTCGGAATATCTATGCTCCAAATGCAAGGGTACCCACATTCATAAAAGAAACTTTGCTAAAGCTCAAAGCACACATTGCAGCTCACACAATAATAGTGGGAGACTTCTACAACTCACTCTCACCAAAAGACAGATAATGGAAACAGAAACTAAACAGAGACACAGTGAAACTAATTGAAGTTATGAACCAAATGGATTTAACATGGTACCTTCTCCAAAACTGGCCATATAATTGGTCCCAAAACAGGCCTTAACAGATGCAAGAAGATTGAAATGTTACAATGCATCCTATCAGATCACCACGGACAAAGGCTAGTCTTCAATAACAACAAAAACAACAGAAAGCACACATACATATGCAAGCTGAACTATACTCTACTCAATGATAACTTGGTCAAGAAAGAAAAAAAGCAAATGGATGGAACTTGAAAATATCATCCTGAGCGAGGTAACTCAGTCTCAAAAGAACGAACATAGTATGTACTCACTGATAAGCGGATATTAGCCCACAAGTTCAGAATGTCTAAGTTTCACTTAACAATAACCGCTGGACTGAGAGTGAGGTACCAGATGGAGGGGTTGGAGAAAAGTCTGAAGGAGCGGAGGGAA
>CM052705.1:68473746-68501533 GCA_028551405.1 Uromys caudimaculatus | reverse complement strand
TAAAAAAAAGAAAAAAAGAAATTTTAAAAAATTATAATTTAATAAAAATGAAGGCACATAATACCCAAAATTATGGGACACAATGTCAGCAGTGCTAAGAGAAAAACTTATAGCTATGAGTGCCTGCAAAAAGAAACTGGAGAGAGCATACACTAGCAGTTTGACAGCATTTCTGAAAGCTCTAGAACAAAAAATAGCAAATATACCCGAGAGAAGTAAACAGCAGGAAATAATCAAACTCAGGGCTGAAATCAACCACATAGAAACAAGAAGAACTATACAAAGAATCATCAAAACCAGGAGCTGGTTCTTTGAGAAAATAAGATAGGGAAACCCTTAGCCAGACTAAACAGAGGGCACAGAGACAATATCCAAATTAACAAAATCAGAAATGAAAAGGTACACATAATAACAATAACCAAGGAACTTTAGAAAATCATCAGATCCTACTACAAAAGCCTATATTCAACAAAACTGGAAAATCTGGATAACATAGACAGTTTTCTAGACATATATCAAATAACAAAGTTAAATCATGATCAGACACATCTAAACAGTCACGTAACCCCTAAAGAAATAGAAGCAGTCATTAAAATCTCCCAACCAAAATAAGCCCAGGACCAGATTGGATTAGTGCAGAAATCTATCAGACCTTCAAAGAAGACCTAATAGTAAGAGTCTTAAACTATTCCACAAAACAGAAACAGAAGGCACACTACCCAATTTGTTTTATGAAGCCACAATATACACTGATACCTAAACCACACAAAGACCTTAAAAAGAAAGAGAACTTCAGACCAATTTCCCTTATGAATATTGATGCAAAAATACCCATAAAACACTCAAAAACCTAATCCAGGAACATATCAAAATGATCATCCATCATGATCAAGTAGCCTTCATCCCAGGGATGCATAGATGGTTCAATATATGGAAATCCATCAATGTAATCCCCTATACAAACAAACTCAATGAAAAAAAACACATGATCGTCTCATTAGATGCTGAAAAAGCATTTGACATAATTCAATACCCCTTCATGGTAAAAATTTTGGAAAGATCAGGAATTCAAGGTCCATACCTAAACATAGTAAAAGAAACATACAGCAAACCAGTAGCCAACTTAAAACTAACTGGAAAATAACTAGAAGCGATCCCACTTAAATCAGGGACTAAAATCGAATTTTCTACGTGTGAGACTTAGCAGCATGTTAAGGTATCTGGTGGCCAACTGGAAATAAGAATTTTCCTGAGCAAAGAAAAACTCTGTCCTAATTCTTCTTAAGTGTATGGATCATATGTAAGGTTATGTGTAGAAAAAAAAATCATTCATATTTGATTTATGTGTAGGTTTATAATGAATATAAATATGTACATTTGAATCATTAACATTGCTTCATTTCACTCTGGTTTTCAATCAGGAGATCCACAAATAAATTTCAAATTCTCTTTGTTTGGTTTCAGGTCCCCTTTAACTCAAGTATGTTATACTTATGTCATCAATTTTGTTAACATGAATTTTGCAAAGAAGATTGGAAAGATATTTGAGTTTCTCCAACTGTTTAAAGTTGTCACTTTCTACTTATGTAGTGAATGAGAGTTTCTACATAATTTTAAGTGTCTTTTTAAATTTCTATTTTCTGTCATATGTGTCTGCCAGAAGCAAATGTTATGCGATGATAATTACATGATGATAGTGACAGTTCTGTTACAACAAGAGATGCTCAAGAACTGAAACTACACTAAATTTCATTTTAATTAGCTTATTTTATTTACACACAAGAAGCAAGAGTGGCTATTAGCATGTGTGCTATGGAGGTGATTTCACCAAGATTATTCAGGTTAACCTGACTAAGGTCACTTAGCAGTCAGTGTTCGTGCTAGACATAAAATCTAGATATGTAACTCAACTCTTCTAGCATTGTGCTTCTTAGTACTGTGATAAGCAAAGGGTAAGGGAGCTTCTTCATAAATAGCTATATTTGCTCCTTCTTTCCATCTGAATAACTTCTAGGGAATTTCCAAGAATGTAGATCTACTTAACTGTATTATGTGTACTTACACACAAATAAACCATTTGCAGATAATAAATGTGGATTTACTTTAAAGGAATATATATGATGATAAGATGGCTGTGCTTTTGAAATTTCTACTTAAAGAATCAAATCTTGGTTCAATATTTTATACCCCGGTTTATAGATCATCTTCAAATTATTGTAGCATTTGTTTTCAATTTCTACCTGCTGATGCTAAGAATGCTACCTCTTATAACTACCTAGTATAAATGGTGGAAGTGGGTTAATGGCTCCTTCGAAATGGCTGGAATTATTTCTGTTCTCAAGTTAGGTTTAGGAAATGAATTTTTTGAAACTCAGGGCAGCAACTGTTATGATTATACTTCATTGTCAACAAGGGTGGATTTATAATCAACAAGGAAACTCTCATGTGGGTGTATCAAGTAGGTCCCGTAATTGTTCAACTAAAGAAGAAAACCTCATCTTGAAAATGGGAAGATCAGTTCTTTGAGTATTCGATAAAATAGGAAGGAGAACCCAGCATTCATCTCTCTCTGCTTCCTAGATGCAGACAATATGACCAGCACTTGCCTCACATTTATGTTTCTATGTTACATGTCATGGGGAACTATTGTAGGCCTGTGTACCAGAGCTATCCATGGATATCTCCAACCCAGCCAGGTGGGAGGGTTCAAGCAAAGAGGAAAGGGTGCAAGCAAGGAGGGGGAAGTGCCTCTGCTGCTGCTGCTGCTGCTGCTGCTGCTGCTGCCACTGCAGTTACTGATGCTGCTGCTGCTGCTGCCACTGCAGTTACTGATGCTGCTGTCACTGCTGTTGATCCAAGATGCCACACTGGCTGTGCTGAGCTGAGCAGGCTGAAGGCTGACTTGCCAGCAAGGGACATGCAGGCAACTTCTGGTAGTTAAGGTTTCCCCTAGAGCAGTTCTCATCAGTGTTACAGCTCTTATGACAGAATCTCTCAGATGATGGGGTAATTCTCACACACCTTTATTCTTTCTCGATAGGATCTTATATACAGTTTTGGGGTGGGTTGGGGGTACTAGGTGCTTCCTATTGGCTTGGTCTGAGATGTTAGGGATGCTTCATCTACATGTAGCTTGGGGTATTGCCCCTATGTGACTGATGGCCACAAATCTCTCTATTAGGGGTTGCAGCTAAGTGACACAGGCCTGGTGCCTGGAGCAGGCAAAGCTCCTACCATGACTTTAGGGTCCACAGGGCTCATAGCCTTAGCTCAGCTTTACCAGGCTTCCTCTCACTGTCCACCACTCCTGTTTCTTAAACCACAAGAAAAATAAAGTCTCTCTTAAGTTGCTTTGGCAAATATTTTATCATGAGAACAACAAAGCAACTAATAAAGCAACTCAAAGAGTTGAACCAACATGTCCACAGATTATATTAACCACTGGTGAAGATGATGGGTAAACTGTTAAAGTCTTTGGATTCTTAAAACCACACCCTTATGCTATTACAAGGGGAGAAATAATTATATATACTGTTATACTACTAAAATCTACAACATATAGAGGTCTTAATTATGAGACAAAACATTTTAATAAGCATTTGTTTGTGTTGCTTTATGGGATGGTAAAATGCATTCTGTGTGTTCATAAGTAAGATCACAGAGAGGTTTTGTGGTGCAACATATGTGATGGAACACTTTTGCAGCCAGAAATGCATCAAATTCATTATATATTCATAGGCATGTGTGTGCGTGTGTGTGTGTGTGTGTGTGTGTGTGTGTGTGTGTGTGTGTGTGTGTGTATTCCTGTTTGGACACAATAACACAAGATTTATGCATATTATTTCAAGAATGACTACTAGTCCACTGATATTGAGTAAATAATTGAGGATCTCATCACAAGTTTCTTAGGCCACCTTAGTGTTTTGGGTCGTTAGCACTTTAATAAGTATGTTCTTGTTTAGGGCTGAACAAAACTCAATTGGGTATCTATACTACATTTTCACATCTATTATTCTCTTGATAAACATCTATATTGATTGAATACCTTGCAATTGAATTTTTAATATTTTTAATCATGTCATAATAAAGGAGTCTCTGTCATGTGCTGATTTTGATTTGTTTAGATGTAAATCTGAGATCAGTGCACTCTAATTATATGATAATTCTAATTTTAGGTTTTTGAGGAATTTCCTTTCTTGATCTCATAGAGTTTGTCTTGGGTTGTCTTTCTAATGATGGTATATAAGGATGTATTTTTATTAGTACTTTATAGATAAATTTAGGCAATAGAGAAATTAAATAAGTGAGAAGAACCCAAAGAATTGCTATATTTTCATTCTGTAGTTTGTTGTTTACTCTTCATATATTTATATAATAAATGACTCAGTAAATCTATTTAAGATTTATTATAAAGTCACTACTTGTTAGATATTTCATGTTGCTTTTGATTTAGACAAATGATTACTTACTAACCTAAGACAGATTTTTTTCTCTCAAACTAGATGCTGCTATACTTTGAAAGTTTTATAAATTTATAAATTCTATAATTCTTTTTTAAATAATGAAAATGCTTTAATTTTAGACATAACTATAAAAGATATTTTTCACTGTAAGTATTATATATTTATGTCATTTTATTTGGCTTGGCTAATGTTTCTTTATGCATTAACAGCAACCATAACCATAATTTCATTAATATTCTCATTGGACTGCCTAAGTACCCTGCACATTCTTTTAAGGACAATGACTATGTGTTCACTCCCTTGCTATTCTTAGAACATTCACTCTCCAAATCTTTAATTGTTCACAATTTTGCGTCTCTTTAAAGCGGATGTAAATCTATCAGACTATGGCTAGTTTTACATTCAGAAAAATTCCTATCTTAAAGACTTAAAAATAAATCAGCCCTTTAAAATACAAATTTTGAAGTGAATTTGCTGGTCGTCCTGTCCAGGTAGGATAGGTCAATTGCTTCCTCCAGTTCTAAATAGAAAACACATAGGCTTAAAATTATGATTTTGGATAATTCTATATACTGGCAACCTCCTCAAACAATGACCCCTGAACGTATGCCAGTCTTTTATTACCTTTTCTCAAATGTTTAACATTGGTCCATTCACCATGAATAAGGAATAGAAAATATTTTTGAGATGTCTATCAAAAATAAAATAAAACTCTAAATCTTAATTTTTACATTTATATTTCATATTAAATATTTTGTATATGTTTATATGGGTATGTGCATGTGTTAATATTTTTACTATTTATATATGTGCAGAAATACACTTATATTTATCCTATACATTATCAGCACTTCTTTGAGGAGGATTTAATTTCTTTTTTTAACAATATCAGGAAAATAATAATTATTGACCATTTTGTATATATAGTGACGTTTTGACAGCTAAGACTAACCCCAGAACACACTATATACTTCAGTGGCTTTAAACTCACGGTAGTCCCATTACCTCAGTTTCTTTAATGGGGGAATAACCACTATAACCCACTTGATAATAAGTTTTCTAAATTTTATAGGTGTTTTAATAAGATACTTGTCTATGCAACAAATTTGATACAAATGCTTATGCTTAATTTCTACTAAATGTTATAAAACCATATTGAAACTTGCTGTAGAAAAGGCTGTTTTGAGTTTGTTGGTTACATGTAGCTGTATAAAAATATGACTGTCCTTGGCATACAGTGCTGAATTTTAAGGCCCTCTTCAGCAGCAGAGAGCTCAAGTTATTATCCCGAGTAATAAAATATTTAATAAAGGTAAGAAAAGAGGCACCAGAGACCTCAGTAGCTCTTTTGGCCTTTGAAATACATTACTTGCCTGGAAGCTATTAGCTTATTACACTGTTGTAGTAAAAATTGTAATTCATCCTCTAAAAGCAAAGAGATTTCACTGGATCTGTAAAACTTGTCTTCATCTTCAGCCAGGAACATGCAGTGCAGTCTTCCCATGCACAGGGTGACACTGTGAAGGACATGGTATTCCCACAGTATCATTTTCTTATCAACCAACAATCAACAAATCTTCAGGGCTGAAAGGACAGCACTAACTTGCTCAATTACCTCCTGATTCTGTGCACTGATGTGAAGAAATCTGAGATGAGCATATCACTGACCTTATGAGGCCACTTGCCCATGGATTGTTAATGATTATCTTCATGGAGAGATTGTAACCCTGGGTCATCCGTTTCATTTTGTTAAACTAGAGTTAAAGATCATGGACCAGCCAAACTGTCACAGCAGAGGGCTCTGTAGGATGAAGAGTCATACTGTCACAGCCACACTTGTTAGTCAAAGTTAATTTCTGTGCTGAGAATACAACTATTTTAACAGATTATAGAACAAAATGACAAAACAGTAAGACAAATTTTGAACAATATTTTCTGTCAAAATTCAGAAAACAACAATGAAGGTATAACGAATGAGAATCAATTAGAAGTCTTATGCCTTTAAGACATAAATGATAACTTTGATAAGGCTTATATTTTTCAATGTGTTAAAAGAATAATTAGATAAACATTGATTTATCTTAATTGAACACTATTTAAGAAAAATCTTAATATGTTTTTGGGGCTTGTACTCTAAACTCTGATAACATTTGTATACCTATGTGCTATCTATCTATCTATCTATCTATCTATCTATCTATCTATCTATCTATCTATCTATCTATCTATCTATCATCTACCTATCTGTCTTGTCTATCTATCTATCTATCTATCTATCTATCTATCTATCTATCTATCTATCTATCTATCTATCTATCTATCTAGAGAGATGTAGGACCATGAAAGGCAGCCTGGTTCCTGGTTAAGAAAAGGTTAGAAAATCTGGTGACCCTGAAGGGACAGAAAGCATTTTGCCCTGCCCCTAGACACCAGGCTCCTGGGAGGAGGCTGCAGCCCTCCATAGATTTGTGGCCATCCGTCACCTAAGGCAATGCCCCAAGCCCCTCCACTGGTAGAGGATGTGACCACAATTCAAGTAACCTCAAGACAGATCTCGATTTTAATGAAGTACCTAAAGATCTGGAGAACTTAGCCAAGTAAGCTTTCCTTCCCATTCACTCCTCCCTGCAAAAAGTATTTAACCCCAGGCTTGCTCTGAAAAGTGGGGGTATGGTTTTACTCATTCACTTTCCACCATGACAGTAAATGCCTTAACCATGGACTGCTTCTTTTCATTGGGACCCACCATGGGGAGCAATGGAGAAGGCCTTTGCTTAACAAGTTTCTCTCTAACGTCCTATAGAAAGCCTCTCTATCCCCCCCCAGCCACGACCACCAAGCCAAGCCAGCTGCCCGCCTACAAGCCAAGGACTGTGTCCTCCAGATCCAGCCAGAGCTCCCCTATTTTCCCTCTCTGCCCTGGGCTAGATCTAGCTCTCCAGTCTCCAATCCATTCTAAGCTCTTCCTTGGCATCCAGCGGCACCTGGGTGTCTAAGAGCCTGAGAAACAGATGACCCTGGCCTCATGAAGGCCCAGGAACCCCCAAGCTAGCTCCTGCTGTCCCCAGGACCTCAGACTTCCCCACCCCCAGAGTGGTGTCCCGCAACTTCCCCGTAGCCTGACACCTGCCTAGCAAAGGTGTAGATAATCAAACTCCAGGTCCTGTCCTGTCTCCCTGAGAAGCCCCAGCCTGAGGCAGAGCTGATGTGGGACCCCATTAACCCTACACGTGTACACACACACACAGACACACACACACACAGACACACACACATGTATCATATCAATCATACATATTTAATCTCATTCAATCTTCAAGAATTCTTTGAAGCAACAGCATTGTAAATCATTTGAAGTTGAGATATATCTGCTTTACCATAAGATTCAGGTTAGCAGGTAGGCCACAATCTGAATTGACATATCCTGAACTAATGACAGCAATGCTATCTAAAAGCTCAAAGGTAAGAAGGTTTTATACTTGTCATTTACTGTGTGTATATGTGTGTGTGTGGGAGGGGAGGGTGTATAAAGAGGAGGACTATGGTGGTGTGGTTCCTTGGGTATTGGGTGCTTGTCCAACTTTTCTGTTTTCTGCTTTTTTTTTTTTTTAAGTGTTTTTCACTAGCCCCAAATCTTAATTTCTCAAGGTTAATTAACTATCAAGCTTCTGGAATTTTCTTGAATAATTGAACCATCTCCCCATGCCTTTTATATTCACTAATTAACAATATAATGTTCTTATTTCTTTCATCTTTTTCGTTTAGTGCCATTTTGGTCAATAACATTAGTTTGGGTTTTGGCTTTTCTAATATATATATTGCTCTAATAGATACCTCTTACAACTAAATGAAACTTCCAGTGTCAGGAATGGGTTTCATCTTATTGAGTTAATGGCCAAATGGGGCCCATGGATACCCCTCAAATCTAGGGTATTGCAAAATTTTCTCTCTACAAATTAATGTAATGTCCCATTGCTGAAGAAAACATCTGTATAACTAATTGAACAAGGAGAAATAGGATGTTGCTACATGAAAGTATTCCTCACTTTACATAGTGGTACTTGCAGTTTACTGTATTCTCAAGAAGGAAAAGAGAAACTCCAACAGCTATAAACCCTTTGATCTACAATGGTGACTTGCCTATGTGATATGTTGGTACAATAGTGTCACCAAATTTGAAAGAGTAACCAACCAATATCTGGTTGTATATAAGCCCCCTATGTGTGTTAGAACCATGCCTGAAACTGCTCAGGTAGCCAAGAGTATGAGAATAGACAGACCATGGATGTATAATAAAACCATATGCTATTGTTTTACTAAATAAATGTATCAATAAAATGACTCAAAATGACATTCTGCTGTAGCTATTGCTATCAATGTCTTGCTCAGCAATCACTAAAGAAGCTTCTACTTGCAATAAGTATCTGTGGGAAAGAAAGACACAACTGGAAAATATGCAGTTGGAACACCCTTCCTTAAGTAAGGCATCTCCATCAAATACCTCCTTTCAGGGCTCAGGGAGTTTTGTTAAAGAAGTAGAAAATTTGTAAGAACCAACAGAGATGGAAGACTTCAATGAAACAAGACTTTCCAAAACCAAGAGGACTAATACACATATGAACCCACAGAGATTGTAGCAGCATTTACAGGGCCTGCACAGGTCTGACTTATGGATTCCAGGGTTGACAAAGTCCCCTACCCCGAATGTAGAAATAATTTCCAGTTTACAACTGCTCACACACACACATGAAAAAAATATTGGTTTTCTTCAAAGGTCTCTCACTGCGTATACAAATGACACTTAAGGGGAGGCCTCTCATGCCCAGCAGGGTATGGCTAATTCAAAACAAACTTAAAGGTATGTTTTGGCATTATTCTTTTGTTACATAATGCCTTGTCTGGATATTTGTTTTTTACTTTACTTATGGTTTTGGTTATACATTATCTTTGATACTTTTGTGGGTTTTGGGGTTTACTGTGTGTACATGTGTCTCTGTTTAAGTGTATCTCCTGCTGTTTCTCTTTCATTTTTTCCCTCTGTCCAGATGTTTTTATCCTATCTTTGCTTGTTTTTTGTTTTAATTTGCTTGCTCACTTTCTAAAGTGAGAGAGGGCGGGGGGGGATTGGAATTGCATGGATGAGGAGGTGGGGGTGATGTGGGAAGAAATGAGCAAGGGAAAACAATTATATGAAACCAGAAAATATTGTATGAAAAACAGAGCTGCAATTAAATATTTCTTTTATTTTTTGTCATTACTGTGTGTGAACAAGCTAACTAATGCTTTTATATTACAATATTCCTGAGCAGATATGAGAACAATTAATAGAGTAAATATACTGTGTAGGTAATACTTAGTCTAGGGATCTGCCTTTGAACAGAAACCCCAATGTGTATAAATTAAGACATCAGTCCTAATAAAGATATTGAAGGTTGATAGTCTTTGTTGTTATACTTGCTTTGCTAAAGACCTCCTATTGACCCATGATTTGGACTACATATGAGGCAGAAGAATCACCTCGATGACCATCAGGGAGAAAGGAGAGGACTCTGGGCCTGAGGGTGCTAGTGGCCCCAGTAAAAGGGAATGTCAAGGTGGGAATATGGGAATGGGTGGGCGGGTGGGTGGGAGGAGGAATTCCCTCACAGAGGCGGGGAGGGGGAGGGGACACGGGGTTTCCAAAGAAAAGGGGAATCATCGGAAATGTAAATAAAAAAATAAAGAAAGAAAGAAAGAAAGAAAAAAAAAAGACCTCCCAAATAAGCACAGGAAACTAATTATTTGCTTCAGTTTCCATATCTGTAATACAGAATTTCAGTGGTCTTGTTTGCTGTGGAACCATGTCACAAGTATTCATTCGGGAAACACACAAATACAACGAACGGGTACCATGCTTTGTGCTAAAAATATAGTATTATTGTTATTTCTATTATGTTTATTTAATGTCTTGTTACATAAGAGGATTTCCAATACTTTGCTTAATACAAAAAATATTTAAATAAAAATTAAGGAAGAAATTGTGATAAACACGACACAGTATATTATTTCATCTTTCTTTTGGTAAATTAAGCTCTCTATTTAGTGAAACAAGATCATTGTATCGTGTCTGGTATTTAAAATAGAAATCTTATAAAATTGGAAGTTTTAATTCTAGTATTTCTTTACAAATCACTTATAAGTTAATATTTCAAATGGTAATTTAGGGCAACATTTCGAACACCCAAATCGTAATGTTTAGAAATCACCTGATTCTTTTCAGCTTGGTTTTAATTTCTTTTTTAAATAATCAACTTCATATAGAGTTACTTCTTAAATTTGTGGTTTGCAGTGTGCCATAGCACATGTTTGGAAGTCCAAGGCCACGTTTTACAAGTCAGTCCTTTCCTTAGCTCATGAGAGTTACAGTGATTGGACTCAGGTCATCTGCTTATCAGGTTTCCAGCAAATAACTACTAAATTATTTTACTAGCAATTCCCTAACTGTAGTACAAATTCACCACCAGGAAGACAGCCCAGAGTGAAGATGCATTGTCTGAATTTAATGGCTGCTTGATCCCAATTTTGGAAGAAAACAAACTTTTGAAAGTTGCCCATTGATATCAACACATGTGCAAGTGCATGTTCATGCTAACACACCATACAGACAGACAAACACACACACATAAACACACACACACAGACATACATGCACATACATACACAAATAAATACATATTTCAAAAACTCAAAAGAACACAAATTCAGCAAAGGGAAGTTTCTTATAAAAATTTAGAACTCTTAATACTTTCTCAGTATTTTTATATTCTGTGTACCTTAGAGAAAATCAAATACTGGTCAGAAGAATGAGCCTGGTATGCAGTTTAAACAAGTTTTTAAATAACCTTATTAACTTACTAGTAGGTATATAAAGTGTTTCTAAATTCATTTCACGTAAATGATCACATGGTGAAAATCTACTCAGGATTTCTGAGTGTACTCAATTTAGTTATGCTTTGTTCAATCTTGAACTTCATGTATGTAAAATAAGAACCTGTCATATTGGCATAGATGTAAAAGTTTGTTAACGAATATTTTTTTTTTGCTCAACACACATGATAAAACATAAATTTGATAATGCCAAGTAGCAAAATACAATTCTATTAGGATTATGAATTAGTATTACAATGTAACAAGACTTCGAAGCCATTTGCAAACTTAAAGTTCAATGCATGGTAAACAATAGGCCACTATTTTCAGGAATTAAGTACACCAACTCTAGATCTTCATCTCTCCTCTCCTACAAACCAATCTTCCAGTATCACCCATATCTCTGTAGTAGACCTATCTCCGTGACCTTGTCTTCTACCCTGCTCTCTTCTCCAGCATATCATGGAGATCTGATCCTTCAAACTTCCTCACTCATCCTGTTAGCTCAGCCCCCAAACCCAGCAGGCCATCTCTGGGAACCCGTTAGCCAAGCCTGTAGGAGAAGAAAATGGGCCAGGAAAGCAGGAAAGCTTTGCTAGTCTTTCTCTTTTTCATATCAAATGCTCCAGCCTTATCCTCAGGTCTCTAGCTAACTACTGATTGGATTGGAACCTGTTTTCATTCTCTGTCCCAATTATCTAAAGACTAAGTAGACCTTGTAGAAAACCCTGCTTTTTCCCTTTTGATAGATCCTTTTAGCCCCTGCTCCAGATTATCTGTTTTCCTAAGTGTAAGCATCCAACACCTGTGAACACATTTTACCCATAAACTCAAATCGACACAATAACAGGATTGCAGGAGAATTTCTTACTAGTCAATACGCAATCAACATACTCATCTAAGAACCAATGTAGACAAGAGAAACCAAGGCATACTATATATGTGCAACATGGACAAGACCGGATACCAGCATCTACAAGCATAATTTCCCAAGCCCAGATGTCTGGGTGCCAATGTAAAAACACAATAACAGCATAGATAAAGTATGTCTACGAAAGATCAAGACTATTACGACAGAGGCACTAAGTATTGCAACAGAGCTGAAGAACAAGCAAAACCCTTAAAATGGATTTATGAATATGATAGAGGTCTTTAAATGGAAAAAGAATAATCCCTTAAAGAAATATATAAAACTTATCTGGAGTCTGGAGTTGCTGCTTGGGCTTTCAATAAGTTGTGAAATGGAAGAAACAGCAATTGTAAACTGAAAGAAATCAGAGAGCCACTAAAATCCATGAAGTTTTAGTAAACATTGGCTTCTGTTTGTTGTAGCATGGATCAAGCCAAAAACCAGATTATGCCCCAGTTTCTCAAACTGCCACCTGGAACCCAATCCATGTCCCCATATCTGAATATGGGGGCTGTGAAAAGGAATGGGGAAGGGTCTATGGGAGAGTTTGAAAGAAGGGAATGGGACTGTAAGATGTTGTCATTTTATAGTAATCTCAGAAAGAAAATTAAATAATGTCAGCAGTAGATGGTTTCTGAACCAGACAACATAATTAAAAGTCAAATGAGTAATAAAAATAAAGAAATCTATAAAAATACAAATACATATATATATACACACATCCAGCACAAACACACACACACACACGCACACAAACACACACAAGCAAACAAACAAAACGCAAAACAAAACAACAACAACAAAATACATGATGAAAAACAAACATGAATAATAAAACAACTTCTAGAGTTATCACCATTTCTGACCATCCATGACATAAATTGTTCTACAGAACTATAGTAATAAGAACAACACGGTGTTGATTACAAAACAGACACTTCAACCAATGAAATCAAATTGGAAAATCAGAAATAAACCTAATATCTATGGGCACTTCATTTTTCATAAAGAAGACACAATAAAAAAGAAAGCATCTTCAATAAATGGTGCTCATCAAACTAGATATCTTCATGTAGAAAAATCCGAATAGATTGATCCACACTCATCACCCTGCATAAAACTCAACTACAACTCTAGTGTAGGAATGGGGTTGCTATCCCACAGTCAAAAACTCTTGAACCAGAATTGTTTATGTCTAAAAGAACTGCAGGGAAAAAACAGAGAAGAGGATGAGGGAAAGGATGTCCAGTGACCAGCCCAAATTGGGATCCAGCTCAAGGAGAGGCTCCAAGGCCTGATACTATTACTGATGCTATTGTGTGCTTACAGACAGGAGCCTAGCATGAACACCCTCGAAGAGGCCCAACAATGAGCTAAACATACAGATACTTACACCCAACAAATGGACAGAAGCTGCTGATCCCTGTGGTTGAATTAGGAGAAGGCTGGAAGCAGTTGAGGAGGAGGGCAACCCCATCGGAAGACCAGCAGTCTCAATTAACCTTGACCCCCAGATCTCTCACTGAGCCACTAATCAGGCAGCACACACCAGCTGATCCGAGGCCTCTGACACATATACAGCAGAGGACTGCCTGATCTGGCCTTAGTGAGAGAAGATGCACCTAAGCTTTGAGATACGTGAGGCCCCAGGAAGTGGGGAGCCCTGGCAAGGTGGGAGGTGGATGGGGACATCCTCTTGGATATGGTATAAAAGGAATGGGATGAGAAACTGTCAGAGGGAGACTGAGAGGGAGATAATGATGGAAGTGTAAAAAAAAGATTAAGATAATTAAAAATATATATCTCAACATACATATATATATGAATGAACATGTATATATATATATATATATATATACATACATACATATATACACTGAAACTGATAGAAGATTAAATGAAGAATAGTTTTCAGCACAAGAAAAATCTTTCTGAAAAGAATATCTTTAACACAGTCACTATGATCAATAATTAATAAATGGGGCCTTATACAATTGAAAAGCTTCTGGCCAGCAAAAGTATCATCATTCAGACAGAGCAGCAGCTTACAGAATGGGAAAAATCAATGATATCGAAGATACAATCCTTAGAACCAGAGGTTAGGTATGGCATATGAGACTGAGGAGGTCATAGAAAACTCTCTTGGAAAGGGAAATAGAATATCTATATATAGGATCATGTAGTTATGAATGGGGAATTGGGCAGATGGAACAGGACAATCAAGATGAAACTGGGAGGAAGGAGGGCAATAAGACAGGGAACAGACAGGAATAAAAAGCTAGCATATATAGTGTGTGTATATGTGTGTGTGCACACGTGTGTGCGTGTGTGTGTGTGTGTCTGGGTGCATGTGAGCATGCATTAAGGCAATCTAAATGAAGTATTACTATCTAAATTAATTTTAAAGAATTTAAGAATAATATGATAAAATTGTTTAATAATTTTATTACAGAAAAATTATGAATTTTTGCAATTATGATGCTCATGCAAAATATTGTGATATTTCTTCAGAATCTTACATTTTATTGAAAGGAGGATATCATCATAGGTGGTGTTTATTCATTCAATATCCTTCTGAAATTAAACATTATCAATAGAACATAGTGTATGATTATCTATCTCAAATTGAAATATGCTTTGAGTTTTCCAAATGATAGTTGTAAGAAACAAAGTTGAAACTTTTTGTAGTGGAATTTTTTAAAGTATATAAATACATGTATTTCTTTTAGTTTGTGTGTATGTACATATGCATATACATAGTTATGTGAAGGTGTATATAACCTATCCCATACGGAACTTATAGTGTATTTTAAGATTTCAAAAATAATTTTTAAAAGTTTCCAAATTGTTCATGGTGGTAAATGGTTTTATTCATTAATTATATTTTAAATATTAAATTGTGCATCCTCTCAATCACAGAGAATTCACTATTCTGCAGGAATGTACTCCTTGACTTTGGTATACATGTAAGAAATGACTTGTCAACAATATTCTGTAAATGGATTGCACATATAAAGTAATGCATTATTAATTGCAGCAGAAAGTATGTTTCAGAATGTGATTAATTTTGTTTTTCAAATAGATCTTTCCACTGGTATTATACCCTGAAAAGGATGTCTTTATTTGAAACTGCATAATCTTTGTGAAATGTATACATAAGCAAAGAGAGCAGCTCTTTTTGTGTTCACTCTGGTTTGCTGTAAAACATTAAGATAATAAAACTGGAAGAGGTGAATTTAGTCATGTTTCTTATTATATAATATCCAAAGGATATAGCAAATTTTAGGTGGCATATATGTGCTTTAATCAGCAATAATTTTGGGTTTTTGAAAGAAACTCAACAACTGTTCAGATTGTAGGTGTCATATTAATAAATAGTGATGTTAAATGATGTATGCAATCTTTCTTTAGTTCATTTATTTCTATTATTTAATATAAAACTATTATATCTCATGAGCAGTATGGATGACATTAGTTGTTTGCTAGTGAGCTACATATGGAATACAAATGGAATTGCTTCATAACTTTTGTTTGTTTTGTTGTGTTTTCTAAGTCGTGTGATGCTTCCTGCCAAAATCGCTAAGACACTTTTGATTATATTTAACTTATATTCCTGAACCAAGAAGTGTGTATAATTAGTTTGTGAATTTTTCTACCAGCTATAATTGTCATTGAAATTAAAATACTGTATTACTTTTATGAATGAATTTATATTCAAACTACTCCACAAAAACCCTCTCTCAGATGAAAGATTATAAAGGACTAATACGATTAATAGTATAAAAAGGACAGCACAAAAGATATGTAACTATATATATAAAGAGATTAACAGACATTTGGTAGATTAAATAAAGAAACATTTCTTCAATGACTAAACATTGTGTGTGTTTGTGGGGGGTTGGGGTTCAATATAATTATACCACATAGAAGAATTCATTTGAGTTGTTTTCACAAGAACCCAAGAGACTCTCCAAATAATATCCTCTATTGCCATTGCATTTGATTACCTCCTATAAATTGAATGTAAAATACTATTAATGACAGTATACTCTTTATATATAGGATTTAGAGGAATTGACAAGACATCTTTCTCCCTGAGGATTGACTCTCATACGACCAAAAACTACACAAACTGCCAAGAGAGAATATCATTCAGTACTCATACACAGAGTCAAAATCTGTGAAGAACAAAAATGACCAACCTAGTGAGAAACTCTTAATAGTGAAATGGCTGTAATTTTATCGTGGAGCAAACCACCGGTTTTCTAGTTGGACCTAAGACCTACTCAAAGGGAGGAAATTTACAGATAGCATTGTAAACCTAGCCTACTATTCATGAATGGAGAGGTTGTAGATGTGAGAGAAGAACTACTAATGGTATTTTTCTAAATTAGTGTAATTTCTTAATGTTATTTCAATTATATCATTATTCTCATAAATAGGAATCATTCTCAGCCCTCATCAAAGGAACTTATTTTTATGGCACACATGAGATAGCAGAGTTTTGGTAAAAACTCAGAGATTCATTGACTGGAGGAATTTTTACCCTTAACTGGTTCCTCAACAATGGGCCTCGTAATGGCTAGAGCTCAGGAATCTTTGCAAAGAGGAGAAAAATGTGTTAAATCCAGAAGACCTGTATGACTACTGTTATCTTGGTATGATATGAGAGGGTAGATTCTCCAGTAAAATTTCAACACTAATGTTACCTAAACAAAACCTTCTCATTAACACCACCAGCTGACAGGTCAAAATGAATGTAGGAAATTTCACAAGGCCCCATGTATAGATGAAGAGATGCAATTCGTTGTTGCAAAAAGTTGGAGAATCAGTGCTATCCAGGGACCATCTGCTGACAGGCTATGCAGTTCCAGTGCTTATTCCTAAACATAATAGAGTAAGCAAGAATATAAGAATTTAGTAGTTTGGGAACAATAATAATTAAAAATGAGGTTTCATGAATTTGAAAGAAATGGCATGGAATGTATAGGTTTGTCAAAATGATGTAAAAACAGTACTCTTCTTGAAATTCTCAAATTAAAAATTAAGATAAAAGAAAGTAATTAAACTAAAAAAGAAAAGCAAAACTTTCCCACAACAAGAATAATGTTAGCTAGCTTACCTCAGGAATAAAAGAGCAATGAATTGAATAACTATACAATAATGAAAGAGAGCAGAGGAACCTCAGATCTTAATGAAAACTTGAGATTTTTATTGAGTCATGAATATAAACAATTGCGAGTATATTTCCAGGCTGGCAATCATCTAACACAAGTCATACTGTATTAGGAAGATGAAGTTAAAAAAGATAAAAAGATAAAAAACCTTTAGGGAACATAATTTTATTTTAGTTACTAATATAATTGAAAGACCATCTATATGGTCAAAATTGGTATATTCAAATGAGAGAGTTTACAATTGAAATTAAGATGACAAATCAACTGCATAAACCTGACAGCAGTAAGAATATGATAGCCTGCTAACCTGCTTCTCACACTTCACATACCACATTGACTACCATTTATGAATAAAAGGTAACAAAATGTTATGTATGATTCAATGAAGCTGTTATATGCAGTGTGTGTAATATAAACCTTTAAAAAGAGGACTAATTACAGAAGACATGGAAACACCAGTATGTCCCTCAGTAGAATGTTTGAAATAAAAATGTTCTCATAGGCATGCAGTATGTTAGATATTTACAATAACAAATCGTTAGAGATTGAAATGAGTTTTTCTAATTGAAAGTGAGAAACAGGAGGAAAATGTATCCTCACAGTATAGAAAGGCAAAAGGAAGTAACAATATGCACTCATTGTGGTAGAAGACATGAAAGATTTACCAATGGTTACCATTGTGTAGATATCAAATAGCTCAAAGAGGAAAAAAGATTATACAATCAATTGTTTCAATTCTGGTCTTGTGTGAAACTTTTAACTAATCTGTGCTATTTCCACCATAAAACAGAATTCTAATCTCTAGGAATGTTAGTATCATGAGAAAATACTTTGAAGGGTGTATGTCAGGTTTAATTGTGTGTCTTAAGTGGTAATTATAATTTACATGAATGATTATTATACACATTCTTAGATCACAATAACTTTTTCTTCATTACCTTCATGGTGATGAAAATACTCCCTTTGATGGTGGTGCATTGTTGATAATTTAACACATTTGCCACAATTTCAGCATTAAATGTATTGCATGATTTGACCTCAGGGTATATCATTAATTTGGTCTTTAATACACAATGATGGTCATTAGTTTTCTAATTATTCCAGTAACTCTATGGCAGTTCTTTATCTCTGTGTTGACAAAAGGTCAGTGCTTGAGATACATACTCATTATTAGGTAGCTATTCAGTATATGAGCTAAGCTCTTTAGAATGACATAATAAATGAAGACAGAGTTATATAAAAAGATCAAGCAGGTTTTATTAGGAAAAGGTCCTTTGGTGTCACAAAGGCATCCTGTAATTTGTGGTGTTGACGGCTTGTGAATTAGAGCAATTTCTGGTACAAGCCCAAATTATAAATGCCAGAAGCCCTGGCATGTGATACAAGTTCAGCAAAAATATTGTATGCTATCTCCAGGGGAGAACAATTTTCTTTTTGTTTTCCTTTTATTGACACCCCTGATAGTGGATGGTAGTTTTCCACTCATAAGTGAGTGTAAACAGAGCTTTCAGGTAGAATCCACTGACTCACATTTGAATATTGTTTGAAATTTCCTCCCTGGTTCACGAGATAAAAATGTTCTTCAGTTAGCAGTCATTCTCTAAGCCAATCAAGCTAGAATTCCAGGATATTGGAAGACAAAGGGGGAATGCTTTGTCTTCCCTTGACTTTTCATTATATTTAGACCTTATTGTTTGAAGGTTGATATCAATGCACCTTAGATACAGGGGTTGAAGGTTGTGTGTTGATTGAGACATCGATCTCTTAAGAATACCTATACAGAGAGTGTTTGTTGGCTCTTGGCCATCTCTTGACAAAGTAAAGTTGACACATTGAGGAGAGGCCATTGGGCCTGAGGGTGTTAGATGCCCCAGTATAGGGGAATGCCAGGGAGGGAAGATGGGAGTGGATGGGTGGGTGGGGGAGTACCCTCATAGAGGCAGGGGAGGGGGGATGGAATAGGGGGTTTCCAAAGGAGAGACCTGGAAAGGGGAAAACATTTGAAATTTAAATAAAGTATCAGAAAAATTAACTGCAATAGAAAATAAGAAAATGGCCACCTAACACAGAAAATCAGGGACTTCCTTGGTATAAAATAGCAAAGTGCTTTGTCCCTTTTAAGCAGAAGATAAAAATTAACCTTATTAACTTGGTGGAGTAACTAAGAGGATTTTCAAACAAACAAGTAAATGTACAATAGGTTTTGTTTTGAGTCTCTAATAATTAATGTGAAATATACTGACCAGGTTAGAGCTCAAATTGTCAGCTCCCTGGGAGTTACTGTTATTATAAACACTCACTCACACACACACACACACACACACACACACACACACACACACACACACACACCACATATTTATTTTTCCAGAGGAGTGTTTGTATATGTATACAAGAATATCTCTGAGCCAGTATTCAGTTTGAGTGACGAAGGAACTTTGAGTAATCATTTAATTCTTTATGCAACTCTGCCAAATTCTGTGACAATTCATTTTGAAGCAAATGAAGAGAAGACATATATGTTAACATCAACTATGGCATTTAGACAATGACTTCAAAAGAGTTTAAATTTGAAAAAGACAAAAGCTATATATTTTTCGCTATTCTCCTACAGTCATGTTTAGTCAGCTTTGGGTCATGTGCATAGGTTCCCTTTTTCACATACACATATGGATTGGACTGAATTCATATAAATGAATGAATATATATATATATATATATATATATATATATATATATATATGTATAACTTTACCCTGTTGCTAATATTTGCCAAGTTCTTGTGCAAGAATGACCATAAATATATTTGTGTATATACATATTTGTATACATACACACACACAATTAAGTAAAAAAGGTTAATGAATTTAAGAGAAAGATGAAGAAAGAAAAAGGAAAGAGAATAATGAAATATATTTATAGATAGATAGATAGATAGATAGATAGATAGATAGATAGATAGATAGATAGATAAAACACTTAATACATTTAAAAAAGAAAAGTAAAGCTAAAGAATTTTTAAAAAATGTTGATTGAAAAAACAGAAATAAAGCAATTAAGGAGCCAGTTAAAAGAACTTTGCTTCAGTCAACTTGATAAATGACCACACTATTTTTCTGCAGCACTCTTAACCTTCTTGTATCCAATCAATTTCTACGGTGGCCCTAGGCAATTCTCTTAACTTCCAGGTATGTCCTGGGCAATGATGACTCTTTTCAGGGTTATTTTAATCAACATGGTATTCATGGTCATTCTTGCACAAGAACTTGGCAAATATTAGGAACGAGGTAAAGGTTAATTAGCTCTGAATCTGTATAGCTGTCATGATATTGAGTTTTGGGTCCTGTACTTCTACAGATGATCATCAGTTTGTGTTGCTTCCTCACTGACTCACTGAGTAGAATATTTTTTTAAGTAGAGATGAATCAGTAATGCTAGACCTAATGACCAGATCTAATAGCAAAAACCCACACTATGCTGCATTCCACTTAATTTGGATTGCTCTGGCTTGGCTCTAATGTTATATTTAACTGTATGTTAACCACTTAATTTATTTGCTTAGTTATTATGATTGTATGGCGTTGTCTTTCTAATTAAAAAATAGATTCATTCCTGTGATTTCAGAATTTATACTGTTTTATTCTTTAAAAGGGCTTATGTGTGTACTCACTGATTAGTGGATATTAGCCAAAAGTACAGAATACCTAGGACACAACCCGCAGGTCATAAGAAATATAACAAGTAGAAAGGCCCAAGTAAGAATGTTTCAATTCCACTTAGAAGGGGGATGGAAATATTCACAAGAGGCAGAGAGCGGGAGGGACTTGAATGGGAGAAGGGAGGAAAAGGGGGAAAGGGGAACAGGATCAGATATGGGGGTTAGGGCAGGAGAGAAACCCAGAGGCCAAGGGAATTAATGGAAATAAGCAGCATCAGTGGGTGTGTCGGGGGGAGGGCCCTCTAGAAAGTACCAGAGACCCAGGAGGTGAGAGACTCTAAGGACTGAATGGGAGGGTAACCTTAGCCACAATGTCCCACATCAGTGAGAGGGAACTCAAAGAGCTCACCTGCAGTAGACAGAGAGAGCCTCAAGCAGAGGGACAAAGTTACGAACACACAGTCAAAATCTCTGACCCAAAACAACTCTTGTCTAAAAGAACTGCAGGAACAAAAATGGAGAAGAGACAGAAGGAAAGGTGTTCCAGTGACTGGCACAATTTGGGATACATCTAATGGGAGGGCACCAAGGCCTGACACTGTTACTGATGCTACGATGTGCTTACAGACAGAAGCTTGGCAGGGCTGTCCCCTGAGAGGCCCTACCAGCAGCTGACTGAGACAGAAGCACATACTCACACCCAACCATTGAACTGAAGTAGGGGACCCTATGGTTGAATTAAGGGAAGAATTAAAGAAGTTAATGGGGAGAGCAACCTCATAAGAATACCAGCAGTCTCACCTAACCCAGACCCCAGGAAGTCCCCAGAGACTGAACCACCAACCAGGAGCACACATGGGCCAGCCCAAGGCCCCTGGCACAAATATAACAGAGGACTGCCTGATCTGGCCTTAGTGGGAGAAGATGCACATAATCCTCAAGAGACCTGAGGCCCAAGGTAAGGGGGAGCTGCCCTCTCAGAGCAAGAGAGAGTAGGAATGGGATGAGGAACTGTGGGAGGACGGACCAAGAGGGGCCAATGACAAGAATTTAAATAAATAATATAATAAAAATTGAAAAAAAAAAACCGAATATCTTACTATATAGATAGCACATACAATAAGTGGGTAATAAGTGGGTGGTAATCAATAAATAATTTCCAACTGACTGTCTCCACATTCAATATTTTCTAAGCACTAGTGGTTTCAAACAAACACTTTTTATAAATGTGTAATGTAAAAGAATTCCATACTCCTGAGCCAATTTGAATTGAACAATTATTTAAATATACACTGAATTCTGCATCAAGACTTAGCTTATCTCTAAGAAAAAATATTGGGAATAAATAAGGATCTTGATTACAGAGGAGTTAGAAGTAGACATAAACATATCTTCAGAGACAATTGAAGCTCGATATGGCCATTTAACCCTTTACAATGATGTGTGAAATTATTCAAATAAATATAGCCATCAATATTTTGTCCTACTAAAAAGTATTTGACAAAAAGAAATATATAACTCTGGTTAATCACAAACAAAAAACAACAGATTGTATAATATCATGAGCTCTCTTAATGGCTTAAAGTGACAGTGTCTACTAGTACAGCACTCTAGTGTTTCTCCATGATACATTTCTTATTTTGAAATTAGAAAAAGAACCTACTTTTATAAGTAATAGAGTTTTAACTCGTTTCTGGCTATACTGCTGCAAATAAAGATAGGTTTGTATTTAGCCAATTAACCTAGTGGTTTTCTTGGAACAAAAGAAACCAATGGTTTTCTTGGGACAAAATTGGGAACATGGAACCTTCTTTAGTAGTCTAGCTCATTCAAATATAGAACAGTACATTTTCTTCTCTAACTATTACCTATAAATTTTTTATCACTGCCTTTGTATAATAGATTTGCCACTGACATGGAAATTAATCTATTGTAGTAATGAACACAAGAATTCTATCATTTTAAAAATTATTTTTGTGGAACATTTACACAATGGAGTACTACTCAGCTATTGAAAACAATGACTTCATGAAGTTCTCAGGCAAATGGATGGAATTAGAAATTATCATCCTGAGTGAGGTAGCCCAGTCACAAAAGAACATACATGGTATGCACTCATTAATCAATAGATTTTAGCTCCAAAGCTCAGAATATCCAGATACAATTAACAGACCACATGAAGCTCAAGATGAAGGAAGACCAAACTGTGGATGCTTCAGCCCTTCTTAGAAGGGGGAACAAAATACGCACTGGAGGAAGTACGGAGAAAAAGATTGGAGCACAGACTGAAAGAAAGTTGATCCAGAGACTGCCTTACAAGGGGATCCACCCCATATATAGACACCAAACCCAGACACTATTGCTGATGCCAAGAAGTGCTTGCTGACAGGAGCATGATATAGCTGTCTCCTGAAAGGCTCTCCCAGAGCCTGACAAATACAGAGGCAGATACTCACAGCCAACCATTGAACTGAGTACAGGGTCCCCAGTGGAGGAATCAGAGAAAAGATTGAAGGAGCTGAAGGGGTTTGCAACCCAATAGGAAGAACAACAATATCAACTAACCAGACGCCCCAGAGCTCCTAGCGACTAAACCACCAACCAAAGAGTACACATGGAGGGACTCATGGCTCCAGCCACATATGTAGCAGAGGATGGCTTTGTTGGGCATCAATGGGAGGAAAGGCCCTTGGTCCTCTGAAGGCTAGATGCCACAATGTAGAGGAATGCAAGGGCGGGGAGGCAGGAGTGTGTGGGTGAGTAGGGGAGCACCCTCATAGAAGGAGAGGGAGGAGGATGGGATAGGGGTTTCCAAAGGGGAAACCAGGAAAAGGGATAGCAATTGAAATGTAAATAAAGAAAATATTCAATTATTGAAGGTTGCTTTTAGAAAATTTATTAATATATTTAAATCATTGTTCCGTTTATATTAATATATAAATATTCCTTACCTTGGCTAGATTTCAAAGTCATTTTAACAAGATAAAGTATACATATTTACCTCAATTAAGTAAACATATACTTTAATAGGATCTAGAAAAAAACTTAAGATTAAAATCATAATGATAATAGAGTCCGTAAATATTACAGTCTGGTCATATTGAAACATTCTGATATGAATGACATTTCATCAAGACTCCAGTAGCTGAGAATTGTTTAGCTTGTTCTGTGGAATCCAAGGCTGCACCTTAGTGGTACAAAATTTGTATAGCATGTAGGAGATCCTAGATTCAATCTTCATCATCAACAATAACTTAATAATATTTCTACAATGGATGCTCTATACATTTATTTACAAGTACCATTTTATACTTATTGATTAAGCTTTAAATACTCAGCTAAGTTTCTTTACATCACTAAAAAATGTTTCCATGGAGTTATTCCTGATAATTATTTAGCATTATGTTCTCATGTGGATTTGAACAATCTACGCAAATTCATTGTCACACAATTCCAATTTCCCAACATTTATTTTGAGATATCTGTTTGAGATACTCATAATTTTTCTCTCTTATAGGAAAAATTATCTAAGATTTTTTTCTTCATCCACCAATCAGTTAAATTATTGGTGGACAATAAAACATCTCTTATTCCATTGGGAAAAGCATAGAATTTTTTTGTGTATTTGAGGTCTAGTGTTCACAAATAGAAAAAAATAAGATAATAATATGACAGCAAGTTGGAATATCATTTAGTTTGTTGTGGTCATATGTTCATAATTAATAAAACACAACCAAAAATTGATTATCAATTTGTTTATTGTATGTAGTATTAGAAATTATATAGAACACAATGTCTCAAGCATACTGATCATGTGTCATTTTTCTTAAAACACCGACAGAATGAAAAGAATAAGTTTTGATTTCAATAATGAATTCTTATACTTATCATTTGTCACCAGAAACTTTGTACTTTTGACAAGCTAATGAAAATTATGAAGCTTATAGAAAATATGAAAGTATAAAATAGCTTTTATGAATTTTAATTGTTATATTGGAACCAGTGAGAAAGGCTTGGTAAAAACTTCCTTTAGCAAATGGATTCCAAGGAAAAACAAAGTTTTATTCAAAAAAAAATTATCCCAGATCAAATAACAGACTACAGTAAATAGAAAATCATTGAGATATCAGGAACCACAGTACTAGCTGGGGCAAACTTATACTCTTTAGAAAAGGTTATCTCATCTGTTTTACCTGAAATGAAGAATAAGTTAAAGGGATCTGAAGATTTTCCCACCACTGTTACCAACTAGGAAGCCCAACTAGTGATATAAACAAGTTCCACGTAAGTTTAGAAAAATAAAACATGGGGCCGAAAAAAAAATTTTGGATATCATTGAGCTCCTGAGGTTATTCTGTAGTCTCCCAAATCATTCCCTTTACATCAAGTGTAAGACGAGTGTCAGAGAGATGTGGAAACCAAAAGTATATCCTGCATCGCCTTTCTTACTATGAATGGTTCATTACTACTTTATCACACAGAACCCTAAATGAAGCACTACAATGAACCCTCCATCTTAAAAGCTACCTTGAACTATTAACACAGTTCTTAAAATGGTGCTTACATGTAATTTATTTATTACTTCATATAAACTTTTGAGCATAAGCAATAGGCAGTGATACAGATTAATTATTCATACTGGTCTAACACACACTTTTCCCACGTTCAAAAGGTTTCTATATCTACTCCTTCCAATAAGAGACTGAAACACATCTTCAGTTCTTTTGGGCTCTAAAATCTCAGATCTTGGCCCATGGTTTTGACATGGCAATAGCTTCTGTTGAATGACAGACTCAACTACTCATACTATAGTTCAGAATGGATTGGGCATTTAACATATACCATAACATGACATTGAGTATTTAAGGAAACTATAATCATGTGTTTCAACCCATCAACAACATAAGGACATTACTATAAATCAGTATTTATTTTCTTTGCTCTCAGGACTAATCTGAGAGGAATAAGCTTTTCCTAATCATAAAGATAGGATTCTCTGGTAAAAATACAGGATTTGACTTCTCAGGTCTAATGAGTTAATCTTTCTTTCATAGACCATTACCCATCCCATGACATAGACTATCCTATAGCAACATGGTCATATTTTTGTGAACATTGTTATGTATTTAGCATTTATTTAAAAGCATACTCTGAAGAAAGGAAAGATTTAAATAGTATACTCTAAAGTCATTATATAAATTTAAATGTTTGGAACTAATTTGAGCTTTTAATTGCCTGCCTTAATGTACAATTATTTTTACCCTGAAATTGTCCTGAACAATGTGACTAAACATAAAAAGTAGCTGATGGCTAGGTATACTCAGTTTTCCCTCTGACCAGTAATTTTATATTAATATCATATTCTGAGAATATTTAAATCAAGCTCCTGGGTATCATATCATCATATGTATGACTTTATGAATGAAGCATTGACTTTCTTGTAGTACTAGGTTTATGCAATATGAAGGTTACCTGCTGGAAATTTCATAACAAAACAAAATAGTAGTTATTGAAAAGTTAAATATTATGATTTCTTAAATAATTGCTTTTATTATATACTATGTATTGCTTATATAGTTATGTGATTTTAAATTCATACAATCACAATTGGCATTACTTAATTCTGACTTCTTAGGGAGAAATTCTGTCCTCTTGATTTGTTCAAAGCCTTGTGCTGTGACAAAATTCCATGGAGTGCTGTCACTCTAGCAAAGCTCATTTCCAGATGAGCACCTAAAGAGAGTATATCAAGATTCTCACTGACTATGATGGGTCTTCTTTCGATTGTTAGAGGACTGATTCCATCTTCTTCTTTAATGTTTCTCTTAAATTCCCCAGTGAATTCAAGAAAGGCTTATCTATAGGCACCCTTGAAATCATCAAGCTACTTTAGTTTCTCATTTATCTAATCATCGGTCAAGTCAGTGGCTATTCGGCATGGGTCAGAACTCAGAGAAACAAAACAACTACTATCATTGTGTATTTCATCCATCACTACAAGGTGGTGAAATGAGTTATTTCTTTCCTTTTACATTTATGGATTTTTATAACTAGTAAAGCATGTCAATGTTTCAACTGGAATGAATGTTTTGTTGCTCAGAAGATTTTTTTTTGTCATATACTGGGGAATGTTAATTTTATACCACTTCTCTTACAGTGTGAACTAGCAGTTAGTCCAAAACAACCTTGAAAGATGTTACTGGTTTATACAAATAAAATGTATTTCCTTATATTCTTCAATGGGATCATTTATAATATCCTTTATTATGTAACTATGAGTCTCTTCAGAGAATAGTCTTAATTCAAGATCTATATTTATTTGAAAATATCAGTTTATTTTAATTTATTAATTCATAGTTATAATTTAACTAATTCTTAATATCTACCTAAATGTTATGTGGAACGTCCCCAAATCTGAATTTGTATTGCTGGATATCAAGCCAGCCTCTGTAAGAAATAAGTGCCTGTATAAGTTTAGTTTACAGGCATTTCCAAATAATCTGACTGTATCTGTTCATACATAACCTGTTATTATTCAATGTGTGTTCAAAATAACTTCTTCTTCTTTTCTTTTTCTTCTTCTTCCTCCTCCTCCTCCTCCCTCCTCCTCCTCCTCCTCCTCCTCCTCCTCCTCCTCCTCCTCCTCCTCCTCCTCCTCCTCCTCCTCCTCCTC
>CM052705.1:68443343-68466792 GCA_028551405.1 Uromys caudimaculatus | reverse complement strand
TCAACAAATGGTGCCTGTTCAACTAGTGGTCTACATGTAGAAGAATGCAAATTGATCCATTCCTATCTCCTTGTACAAAGCTCAAGTCCAAGTGGATCAAGGACCTCCACATAAAACCAGTTATACTGAATCTAATAGAAGAGAAAGTGGGGAAAACTCTCGAACACCTGGGTACGGGGGAAAAGTTCCTGAACAGAACACCAGTGGCTTATGCTCTAAGATCTAGAATAGACAAATGGGACCTCATGAAATTGCAAACTTCTGTAAGGCAAAGGACACTGTCAATAGGACAAAACGGCAACCAACAGATTGGGTAAAGATCTTAACCAATCCTATGTCCAATAGAGGGCTAACGTCTAATATATACAAAGAACTCAAGAAGTTAGACTCCAGAAAACCAAATATCCCCATCAAAAAATGGGGAACAGAGCTAAACAGAGAATTCTCAGCTGAGGAAATTTGCAGGGCTCAGAAGCACCTAAAGAAATGCTCAACATCCCTAGTCATCAGGGAAATGCAAATCAAAACAAGTCTGAGATTCTACCTCACACCAGTCAGAATGGCTAAGATCAAAAACTCAGGTGACAGCAGATGCTGGCCAGGATGTGGAGAAAGAGGAACACTCCTCCACTGTTGGTGGGACTGCAAGCTGGTACAACCACTCTGGAAATCAGTTTGGCCGACCATCAGAAAAATGGACATAATTCTACTTGAGGACCCAGCTATACCTTTCCTGGGCATATACCCAGAAGATGCTCCAACACATAATAAAGACAAATGCTCCACTATGTTTATAGCAGCCATATTTATAATTGCGAAAAGCTGGAAACAACCCAGATTTCCCTCAACAGAGGAATCAATACAGAAAATGTGGTACATCTACACAATGGAGTACTACTCAGCTATTAAAAACAATGACTTAATGAAATTTTCAGGCAAATGGATGGAACTTGAAAATATCATCCTGAGTGAGGTAACTAAGTCACAAAAGAACTAACATGGTATGTACTCACTGATAAGTGGATATTAGCCCAAAAGTTCAGAATGCCCAAGTTTCACTTAACAGTAACCGCTGGACTGTGAGTGAGGTCCCAGATGGAGGAGTTGGAGAAAGGTCTGAAGGAACTGAGGGAATTTGCAGCCCCATGGAGGGAGCAAGAGCATCAATGGGCCTGACCCCCTCCCCTGGTCGTCCTGGCGTTTGGATCACCAACCAAAGAATACACATCTATGGACCCATGGTTCGGACCGCATATATGGCAGAGAAGGGTCTCGTTGGGCATCAGGGAGAGAGGAGAGGCCCTTGGGCCTGAGGGCGTTAGAAGCCCCAGTAAAGGGGAATGTCAAGGTGGGCATATGGGAATGGGTGGGCAGGTGGGTGGGAGGTGGAATTCCCTCATAGAAGCGGGGAGGGGGAGGGCATAGGGGGTTTCCAAAGAGGAGACCTAGAAAAAGGGAAACATTGGAAATGTAAATAAAGTATCAAAAAATAAAAAAATAAAATAAATTAAAAAAAATAAAAGGGTATATAGTTAATAATTATCATATGAAAATAAAATACAAATTAGGTAATTAGAAAACTTACATGATTTTGTTTACATTAATACATGTGGTATGGTTTTCGTCATTGGGAAGTATACTGAATACAAGCAGTCTTTTTAATTATCTGGTAGGATTTTACTTTTTGGTATCTGACAAATTATATATATATAAAACTTAATTGATACATAATTTAGGTATTTTCTAACGTAAGATGGAATATCAAATATCCCAATTTGAAAATACCATTAGAAAGTGCATTCATTCTGTATTAAATATAATAACTTACCTCATGTATATTAGGTGCTCAAAATGCTTTATCCTAAAGTTAGGCAAACACATCTTCCACAGCAAATATTGTAATAAAGTGCTGAATATTTTGTATAATTATTTGAGTAATTTACTAAAAGTTAAAAGGAAAATGATTGTGCTGTTGTATTCAATTAATCTTAAAAATGTAAAAGTTGAAATAGCTCAGTGTTTGAATATTTGTATTGCTTTTACGTGGACATGATTTCAGTTCCCTACATCTGCATCAATCAGATGCCAACAGTATGCAACTACAGGTCCTGAGCATCTGATTTCCTCTTCTAGTTTCAATAATGTCTATATATCAATGTGTTCAAAAAGATAAAATCCTTAGGTATATTGATGAGGTATTCATTGAATACTAAAATTATTGATTATTGTAAGATTTAAAAATCATTTGTCCTAAATTCAATTTTAAATTTAAATTTATTTCAAGAAAGTATTTATTTTTAATTTTATGGACAGAAGCTGTGGAGCCCTGTGGTGAATTAGGGAAAAGCTGGGAAAAACTGAGTTGGAGGGGGATCCTGTAGGAGGATCAGCAGCCTCAATTAACCTGGACTCCCAGGATCTCTCAAACACTGCACCCCCAACCAGGCAGTATAAACCAGCTGATATAAGGCCCCCAACACATACAACAAAGAACTGTTGGATCTGGGTTTAGTCAGAGTAGATGCTCCTAACCTTCAAGAGACTGGAGACCCCAGGGAGTTTAAAGGTCTGGTGGCGTGGAGTGGGGTTCGGGGATGGGGAGTCGGTGGTGAGAACATCCTCATAGAGACAGGGGGTAGGGAGGCGGTATGTTATATGGAACAGTTGGAGAGTGGACCTGGAGGGGAATAATATCTGGAGTGTAAAAAATATACATAAATAAATAAAAGATAAAAATAGATGTGCACACCATACCCAGCTTTACTACATAATATTATTATTACCACATTCTTCTGTCTAATGAGCAGTATTATGTTCCAACATTTTTTTTTTTGGTTTTTCGAGACAGGGTTTCATTTTTAATGGATGTTAGACAACTTACTTTTAGTACTTGATATTTCTATTCTCAATACTTTGACATATCTCAACATACCTTTACTTATGATATTATAAATATTATATGGAAGAATGTAAGCTAATATATTCTTGGTGTATTAACTAATATGTATTTATTGATTTATGTATATTTAATGCTCAATATAAAATTCACTTTGCTTTTGTTATGTAGTCAAATTGAATTTTGAAGTAAATGTGAGATAAATGTTAGTATTATCATTGAGGATCACAGGAATTAAATGAATTGTTGAAGATTTAGTAGTTGGCAGAATCATAAAAAGAATAATTTTTGCATTCATCCATTTTTGAAAAAAAATGAAATGTAGAATGTTTGGTGCTGGTGATGGTGGAAGTGGTATCTATACAGGGCACTGAAACCCATAGGGCCTTGTGCTTCATAAGCATATTTTACCTGTGAACTGTAATCAAAAATCAAAAGTACACTGTAAATCTTTACAAGAAAATGGCTTTATCTGAGTCAGATTTTTATGTTTCATGTGTAGCCTAATAGAAAAATTAAAAGCTAATGTTTCCATAGGACACAAATTATTAACTAGTCATATTCTTTAAAATCAATGAATACAGAGGGTAGAGAGATAAATTATAGTTAGATAGATAGATAGATAACAGATAAATGATAGGTTGATAATGGTAAATAAATAGATGATAGACAGATAGATGCATAGATGATACAGTGAGATAGATAATTCATGAATAGTTAGAAGATATATAGATAGGAAAAGAAAAATGAGTCTAGTTATATACTGGCTTAAGAATATGGCAAAAGTTCAAATTTAGAAATAGATAGATTTCATAATATCTATAATTACAACATAGGCAAATTTGATAATTACTTTAGATTTTCATAAGCCATATGTATACAAATTGACAGTTCATAATAGAAAAACCATCTTCCTTTTAACAAATGGAAGAAGTATTATTGAATTGCTAAGTCATAACTTCTAACTCTCAATATTTCAGATTTTTCATATATTTTGTTGTTATAGAGCCCTTAATTTTTGTCAATTATTATCCTCCAAATTAATATATATTCTTAATATATGGACATATACCAGTTTTATGACTAAAATACACAACAGCCATTTAAATGAGAATTTAGATATTATGTTTAATAATGTGAAGTAAAAAATATATATATGTATGTATGTATGTGTATATATATATCTATCTATCTCCAGGGAACAGTCAGGGGTGAAAGCCACAGATCTGATGCCCAGGTAGCATCAGTGGGCAATCACTGTGCTCAGAATTGAGTGAGGCAAGCTGCCCCTTTCAACACCTTTTGGTGCATTGGTGCTCCAGCCTATTGTACAGTGTCAGTCACACTCCATGCCAGTTGTGTTTGGAAAAACAACCATCTCCTGCAGCCTGGTTTTTCAATATTGTTATTCATCTCTCAATCCAGCAAACTGTGAAGCAAAGTTAAAAATCACAATGATACTTTAGCTTCTTGGGAGATTACAATAATTTCCTTAAAAATAGAATAGATAATGTGGTTTCTTTTCTTACATGAATCTTATTTACAATTATTAAATTATGTCTGAGAGGTTAAATTAATTAACATTTTAATATTCATTTAATTTACTATCAGTTTTAACCAAGCAAAGCAAGATAATTAACTTTGAAGTTTGTTAATTATTTCAGAAGCTCACATTTATGTTTCACTTAAATATTTTAAAGTCAAAATAAAAAACATTTCCATAAACAAGATTGTACTTCTGTTAATCTAGATTATTTTAGCAAATCAATGTAAAGAAAGCAGAGTATACAGCTACTTATGTTAATAAAAGGTATTCTGACTTTACTTTGTGTGCAATTTGATTACATCTTCAAATATTTATTTAAAAATTCCCTATTATGTTCATATACTAAAAGTCAGAAGACTTAAAGTTTACTTAGTATCTGAGAATTATAATTTGATCTAATTATCCTAATTTCCACATTGAAATAATTTACTCTTGATACTTTTGAAGGGTGAGTTTTGTATTATTTTATATATGAAACATGCTTAAATTTTTTGTAATACTTATTTCTTAAAATATATGTTTTGAGGGAATAATTAATATAGAAATTATAAGAACTTAAATTTTGAATTATGATACTCAGTTCCACTTATAGTTCTTACATTTTGTGACTATGGAGATGAAAAGGAATATTTTATATTAATATGTAATAAGAATTATATTAGACTAAGTGAGGTAACCCAGAAACAAAAGAACATACATGGTTTCTGCTCATTGCTAAGTTGATATTAGCCCCAAAGCTCAGAATACACATAATACAACTCATAGAGCATATGGAAATTAAGAAGAGGGAAGGCCAAAGTGTGGATGTTTCAATCCTACTGAGAAAGGGGAACAAAACAATCATGGGAGGTAGAGGGAGGGAGGGGCCTGGGAGGGAGAGATGAGGGGGAGGGAAGAAGAGGTAACAGGATTAGCTATGGGAAGAAACAGAAGAGAAGAACAGAGGGCAAGTCACCTGAACAGAGGGGAATACTGTGTAGCAGTGGGGAATAGTAAACTGGGTATAGCCACTAGAAAGTCCTAGATGCCAGGGTAACAAGAGGTTCCCAGGACTCAAAGGCGATGACATTAGCCAAAATACCCAACAAAGGGGAGATAGAACCTGTAGATACCACCTCCAGTAGATAGGCATGACTCTTAGTTGAAGGATGGGACCACCTACCCATCTCAAAAATTTTAACCCAAAATTGTTCCTATCTAAAAGAAAAGCAGGGAGAAAAAATTGAGCAGAGACTGAAGGAAAGACCATCCAAAGACTGCCTCACCTAGGGTCCATTCCATCTGCAGACACCACAACCTACAATATTGCTGATGCCAAGAAGTGCTTGCTGACAGGAGCCTAGTATAGCTGTTCCCTGAGAGGCTCTTCCAGTACCTGACTAATACAGATGCAGATGCTCACAGCCAACCATATGACTGAGCACAGGGACCCCAATGGAAGAGCTAGGGGAAGGACTGAAGGAGCTGAAGGGGATTGCAACTCCATAGGAAGAAGAACAGTGTCAACTAACCTGATCACCCAGAGCTCCCAGGGACTAAACCACCAACCAAAGAATACACATGGAGGGACTCAAGGCTCCAGCTACAGATATAGTAGAGGATTGCCTAATCTGGGATCAATGGGAGGAGATTACCTTGGTCCTGTGGGTGCGGTGAAGCGGGAATGGGTGTGGGGGTACCCTCATAGAGGCAAAGGGGAAAGAGAATGTGATGAGGGTTTATGGGGGGGAAACTGGAAATAGGGACAACATTTGAAATGTAAATAAATAAAATAACCAATAAAAATCAATCAATACAATTAACAAATATATTCATTATCTTAATAAACTAATATATATGTTCATTTTAACAAAATAAACAAACTTAAGAACTCATTTCAAGAACCCTCAAAATAAATATTTCCCTGGACATATGTTTCTGGCAAGCAAACTCATAAACATAAACAGGAGTGTCAAGTGCATTGTGGAAATAAAGAGATCCATTGCAAATGTTCTTTTCAATGAGTATTTATTGATAGGATTTTCAAAGAAAATCCATAGCATTGCAAAGAAAATCTATCTATAACTGATAAGGAATCATTCTAATCTAGCAAGATTAATTAGGTTAGATTTGCTACAACATGGGAACAAAAATTCAAGATTTATGTGGCAGAAGGGAGAAGTTAGAGAAGCGTATTTACAGTTTTAGACTCTTTCCTCGAGAGTTTTACCGTGAACCTTACAGAAGAGGAGTAAGGTAGGGCTACTTACAGTTTATGACAAAATAGTTTTGTAACTGGGGGCTACAGGGAAGAACGTTAGAGCTAGGTTTAATGAGAAAAGCTTCAGTTTTGAGGCATTTTCAGTTATTATTGTTCATATTTGTACAGGAATGAGTTTTATAAGCAAGGTATTTTCTATAGGAAAAATAGCATGGGAATTTTGAATATTATTACTTTGGTTTAAAATGAGGCTCAGAAGAAATTTGCTTAGTTCCAAAGTAATTTCATATGAGAGAAGACAAGAGCATTACTTTTTGTTCAACATAGAGACATAAGATAACTTTGTATTACTATTAAAACTAGTCTTATTTATATTTTTCTATATTTCTATTGGTATATTGATATACAGTATATATTTTTATCTTATTTGGGATAATAAAATTTTTTGTTAATCCAGAATTTTTTTATATTGAAAACTGTATTTATTTTCATTATCAACAACCTGTGGTATTATAAGACCAGATGACATGAAAAAAAAGCATCTGTCGTTAGCAGATTGCATCTTGAGAGATTCAAAGACAAGTAAAAGAGCGGGGGAGCTTAATAGTGAAGAGAAAGAAAGAGAATGTCTCAGTTCTCACCTCATTAGAAATAACCAGTAGGAGAAATCTGGACAAACAAAAGGATCTTAACTGTGTAGACCAGGAGCCCTAGTATCTTGGCTCATTTGTAGTTGGGATCAGGCTTAAAGCAATAGTATGAGGCCACCATGGACTAAATAAGAATTGAAGAACACTTACAGTTTCTGTTTTGTTTGTGGATGTATGGTTTCCTGACAGGTTTGGTTGATACAGATGTAGGGTTCACAGTTGTTCAGATGCCATATAGTTCTGGACTTTGTGTTTATATAGTCAACCTTTTAGAATCAGATATTTATTTTGTCATGTTTTCATTTTAAATCCCCCCAAACACTGCCTGTTCTTCATTTTACCAGTTTTACTTACATAATCTGTGTATATGAGCTAAGGAAATTACTCAGTAATGTTCACAGCCCAAACTCGAAGGACTTATATTGTTATTAGTGTCATTGCTATTTAATTTATTGCAGTTTGGTTTCAAGTTTAGTACTATTGTAGTATCCACAAAACAGAACAGACTGTTTTACTTCTATTTATACTCTGAGAATTTCAGTTTTCATTTTTGATTTTATGGGAAAGAGAGAAAAGTTAGAGAGAAAAAAAATTGTACATAAAATTGGGTTGGTAGGAGATGGAAAAGCTGTTAGAGAAATTGGGGAGAATAAACAATCCAAATAAAAAATTCCATGAAAAATAATTTAAATAGAAAAAGAAATTCTGCAATTATTTTTTTTATAAAATCCATCATTCATCTAGTGACACCTTCAACTCTCCCCACATCCTTCTCTCTGCACATCTTTTCCCAACTTCCTGTCTTTTTCCTCCTCCTCCCTCTGTTTCCCTCATTTTTTGTTAACCTACTGAATCAAATTAATTAGCACTGCCCATGTAAACATGTAAATAGAGCTCTTAAGGGTAAGTGGGCAAGAAACAACCTAACTCACCTTTCCTCAGTAGCCATCAAATGCCAATATCTTCTGAATTCAGTGTGGGATCCTTCAAGTATGTCTCCATTTATGCTAGAAGAGTATCTGGCTTGAACTTGGCCTGTTACAGGTTCTTTACAAGCAATAGCAGTTGTTGTGGGTTCATAGCTGCATGGGTCTCATCATATTTGGAAGACACTAATTCACAACTTACTCTCTATCCTCTGTCCTTTGGATCCTTACAGCCTCTATCCAATAATGGGGCTTGAGTCTTGAGAGTAGAAAGTGTTGTCCAGATGTCTTATTTATTGAGGAGCTATCTATGATCACTCTGTATTTTTACCAATTGTTTAGGTGAGGATCAGTGTGCAGAGGTGAATGGTATGAATATTACTGGAAGCGTTAGAGGGGAATTTAATAAATTGATATTTTAAAGTAAAATTGTGTTCCATTTTCTTAAATGTAAACACACTGACTTAACAAGAGTCTATGTTGTTCTGTTCTTTGTGGTATAAAATACATGGAAAGCCTCAAACTCTTTAATTTTTAACATTTGATCTTATAGATGAAGAAATGCTAGGTATTAAAATATGGACTCTAAGGCCTAAGGTTTTTAGAAATAATAGTTTATAGAAGCTAACAAAGTTTGTATAGAAGGCCTAGATCCTTTTCTCAGGTAATGTCAATGTCTTGGATCTTTTAAATAAAACATGTTGCTTTCCAAATGGGACTGCCTGTTGCCTACAAATCTGGAGAGTTTATAGTCTCTTTTTTATATACTTAGAAAACAAAAAGCATAGTCAACATTACAATAACCTACAATCACTGGAAATGGGAGATAAATAGGACATCTTCTGAAACAAATAAAAGAAAGGAGATTGATGGTATAAAGAAGATATGTATCTGCGTTTGAAAACAATTATTAGTCTCCTCATCAATTATCACGGATAGTAATAAAACGCAATTTGCAATAGACCAAAATATCACAATCCAACAGTCGTTGAGTAGCCCTAGATGTGGAGATTTGGAGCCAGATATAGCTTCTTTCAGATCATTATAATTTTCTATGCAATTAGTGCTGTGTATTTGTGAATGTGTCATAGTAAATTAGCCTAGATTTTTGCTATAATTTTCATCTATAAATGTTACCAATTACCATAAATGTGTGTGTAAATCTCATATATTACAGTATACAAGTTGCATTGCATCAATTTCCAAAGCCTTGCTTACACATTTAGTTTATAAAACTTATTTTAAGAATATGTTTAGTTTTATAGAAAATTTGAACAGAAAATAGAAGTTTCCCCACACAATACCTCCAGAACACCTGCTTAATCTCCCTGCTACTGGCAACATACTGTCCCATTTTACAATCCATGAATTAACATTAGCATAGCATTATCGCTCCTGTTCTGTTAGAGTTCATTATCACTCTTGTATATATTGTAGGTTTTACACACTAACTTATAGTTGTTATTATAGCATCATATTGAATAATTTTTTTTGTCCTACAAACGTTTGCTTCTCCAACCCCAAACCTGAAAACTACTGGCGTTTTACTGTCTTCATAGATTTACTTTTTCCAATGTCCTATTGCCATAACTATGCTATATGTGAGATTTTCAGATTTGCTCTTTTGACGCAGTCAGACATACCTAAGGCTATTTGGTGCTTTTCCATCTCTAGAAAGTTCATTTCTTTTTAGTTCAGAATAATATTCCATGCCATGGATGTGCCACAATTTATTTATCCATTCACCCGTTGAAGTTGCTCCTGGCTCTTTTCAGCTTTGGAACTTATGAATAAATTTAATGTAATAGTCTTCACATAGAATTGTTTTCTACATAATATTTCAACTCATCTAGAGGGATACAAGAAAAATAATGACTGCCCCATCCAATAAAATGTTTATTTTTATAGAATTAGATAAATTCTATTTCAAAGTAGCCATGCCATTTAACTTTTCCACAGTGACTGAGATTTTTTTTATTCTAAGTTCTCATCTATATTCATGCTTTCAGTATTTGAATTATATTTTATCTTTGTTATTAAATTTGTTATTTGACAGATTGATAATGAATGTAAAACATTCCGATTATTTTCACTTCAACCTTCTTTAATTTCCTCCAAACCCTTACTCACTCATGACTTCCTCCAGGTCATTCTTCTTTGTTCAGATGGTATTTTACTTTGTAACCCACTGAGTTTAACCAGTTTAACTAGTACCAAACCCTGTTAGCTTTTGTGAGTTCATGGCAGCAAGCTGAGTCATGCCCAGAAGATATCATTTCATCATTGTTAGACAGTGAACATCACAACCAAAGTAACCTGGGAAGGAAAGGGTGATTTGGTTTACACTTCTGCATCACTGGTCATCATCAAAAGAAGTCAGGACAGAAAGTAAAACAGGACAGAAATCTGGAGAAAGGAGCAGATGCAGAGACCATGAAAGATGCTGCTTACTGGCTTCTTCCCCATGGCTTACTCAGGCCTTTCCTTCCTTCCTTTCTTCCTTCCTTCCTTCCTTCCTTCCTTCCTTCCTTCCTTCCTTCCTTCCTTCCTTCCTTCCTTCCTTCCTTCCTTTCATTCTTTCTTGCTTTCTTTCTTCATTCCTTCCTTCCTTCCTTCCTCCCTTCCTTTTCTTCCTTCCTTCCATCTCCTTCTCTTTCTCCCTCCCTCCCTCCCTCCCTCCCTCCATCTTTCTTCCTTCATTCCTCTCTTTCCCTCTCTACTTCCCTCTCTCCCTCCCCCTCTCATTTATTTATTTATTTATTTATTTATTCACTTTACATCCAGATCACAGCCCCTGCCTCTTCCCAGTTCCACCCCTCACACAGGCCCTCTCTCTGAGAAGGGGGACCTACCCCCTCAGGTATCAACCCACACTAGCACATCAAGTCACTGCAGGATGTGGTGTACCCTCTACCACTGAGGTGGTCCAATTAGGGTAGCAGGAAACCACAGACATGAACAGAGCCATGGACAGAACCCCACTTCAGTCATTGAGGGACCTACATGAAGATTAAGCTGCACTTCTGTTACACATATGTGGGACAGCTTAGACTATGCTATTTGGTTGATGGTCCAGTCTCTGGGAGCCCCCAAAGATTCAGGTTACTTGACTGTTGGTCTTCTTATGGAGACTCTATCTTCTTCAGATCTCTCAATCCTTCCCTTAAATCTTCCACAAGACTCCTTGAGCTCCATCTGATGTTTGAATGTGGGTCTCAGCTTTTGTTTCAGTGATCTGCTTGTTAGGGCCTCTCACAGGACAGCTATGGTATGCTCCATCTGCAAGCATAATAGTATCATTAATAGAATCAAGAATTGGTTTTTGCTCATGGGGTGGATTTCAAGTTGGAACAGTCATTGTTTGGCCTTTCCCTTAGTCTCTGGTCCATCTTTGTACTTCCACATCTTATAGGCAGTACAAATGTTTAGTCAAAGACTGGGGGGGGGGGGGGGAATGCCCTTATCTTTGCTGGGTCCGACCTGCCTACAGGAAAAGCCCACTTAATGCTTTAGATCTCCCACTACTAGGAGTCTTACCTAGAGTCACCCCTATAGACTCCATGGAGCCTTCACTTTCCCTGGTCTCTAGCATGTCCTTGAGAAGCCAGGTCCTCTGCCTGCTACTTATTTCCATCCTGCCCCCCTTTCCTACTTCTTATCCTCTCCTATTACTCTCGTCATCCCTTCTCCCACCCAGATCCCTCCTTCCATACACCTCAGATGATGATTTGATTTTTCCTTCTGAATGAGATTCAAGCATCTTCCCTTGGACCTTCCTTTTTATTTGGCTTCATGGGATTTATAGGTTATAGCATGATTACTCTGTATTTTATAGCCAATATCTGCTTGTATGTACATACCATACATGTACTTTTAGGTCTGGGTTAACTCACTAGGGATATTTTCTAATTTTGTTCATTTGCCTACAAATTTTATGATGTCATTTTTATTAGCTGATTACTATATGAATATATAAGTGAAGTATATTTACTTGTATCTATTCTTCAGTTGAGGGCCATTGGATGTTTTCTAGTTTCTGGCTATTATGAATAAAGCTGATATGAACATAGTTGAGCAGGTGATCTTATGGTACGGTAAAGAACCTTTTGTGTATATGCCCAGGACTGATATAGTTGGGTCTTTGGGTAGAACTATTCCTTATATTCTGAGACACTGAAAAATTGATTTAGAGAGTGGGTATACAAGCTTGCATTCCTACCAGCAATGGAAGAGTGTTGCCTTTGCTCCATATCCTCACCAGCATTTGCTATCCCTTGAGTTTTTTATCTTAGCTTTTCTAATGGATGTATGATGGAATCTGAGTCATTCTGATTTGCATTTCCCTGATAGCTAAAGACATTGAACATTTCTTTAAGTGTTTCTTGGCCATTAGAGATTCCTCTATTGAGATTTCTATGTTTACCTCTGTACCCCACTTTTAAATTGGGTATTTCGGTTGTTACTATTTGACTTCTTTAGTTCTTTATATATTTAGGATATTAGCCCTCCGTCAAATATAGGGTTGTTGAAGAACTTTTTCTTTTCTGTAGGCTATGTTTTTGTGCTAATGTGGTTTGCTTTGCCTTAAAAATGATGTTTAGTTTCATTAGGTCATATTTATTAACTGTTGATCTTAGTGCCTGAATTATTGGTGTTCTGTTCAGAAAGTTATTTCTTCTACCAATGCATTTATGGCTATTCCCCTTTTCTCTTGTATTATATTTAGTCCATCTGGTTCTGTGTTGTGGTTCCAGATCCTCTTGGACTTGAGTATTATACATAGTGATAAATATGGATCTATTTGCATTCCTCTGCATGTTGTTATCCAGTTAGACTAGTACCATTTGTTGAAGATGCTTTATTTTGTCCATTATGTGGTTTTGGCTTTTAGGTTAAAAAAAAAATAAATCAAGTGTCTGAAGGTTTATTGGTTTATTTCTGGGTCCTTTATTCAATACATTGATCAACATGTGTCTTTCTATACTAGTACAATGTAGTTTTTATTAATATTGCTCTGTAGTATATCTTGAAGTCAGCGATGATAATACCTCCAGAAGTTCTTTTGTTGTACATGATTGTTTTAAGTTATCCCAGGCTTTTTTCCTGCCATGTGAAGTTGAGAATTGTTCTTTCATGGTCTGTAAATAATTGTGTTGAAGTTTTGATGGGGATAGTGTTGAATCTGTAGATTGCTTTTAGTAAGATGGTAATCTTTACTATGTTTATTCTATAGATCAATGAGTAGGGGAGATCTTTCCATCTTCTGATACCATCCTCAATTTCTTTATTCAGAAACTTCAGGTTCTTGTCATACAGGTCTTTCATTTGCTTGGTTATGGTTACATCAACATATTTGATATTATTTGTGCCTAATGTGAAGAGTATTGTTTACCTAAAACCCTTCTCAGCTCATTTATCATTTGTATAAAGAAGAGCAACTGATTGTTTTAGACAATTTTGTATCTAGCTACATTGTTGAAAGGGTTTATCAGCTGTAGGAATTCTGTGGAAGAATGTTTGTGGTAGCTTATATAAATGCTGAGTATATCATATCATTTACAAATAGCAATATTTTGACATCCTTCCTTCTTTTCAATTTGTATCCCATTGATCTCCTTTAGTTGTCTTATTACTTTAGCTAGAACTTCATAGATATTATCCACCATGATCAAGTAGTCTTCATCCCAGGGATACAGGAGTGGTTTAATATAGGAAAATCAATCAATGTAATCCACCAAACAATAAAAGTGAAAAAAAATAGAAAAAAACAAAAGATCATCTCTCATTAGATGCTGAAAAAGTCTATGACAAAATCCATCACCCTTTCAGGTCTTGAGGAGATCAAGGACATAAATTCCTAAACAAAATAAAGATATATATATATATATATATATATATATATATATATATATATATATATATATATATATATCAAGCCAATAGCTAGCATCAGTTTAAATGGAAAGAAACTTAAATCAATTCTACTCACCCACAATAGGCTCTCATCTGAGACAGAATGATCATCATGAAGAAGTAATACAGTAGCAAATGTTGGTGAAGATTTTGGAAAATAAGTAATTAACTGCTTGTAACGTATGATACAGTCATAAGGGAGGTCATCAAAACAAAATGTTATAAATAAAAACAGCATATGACCCAGCTACAACACTCCTGAGAACATAACCAATGATCTGTGTCCTTGTACAAAGATGCTTGCTCATCCATTTTTAATTGTTTCCCCCATATTCTGTGTAATAATCATCTGTCTGATTTATTTTAATTCCCCAATTATATATGATATTAGTGTTTTCATATACCTAATTATGACTTTTTTGATCAAATTGAGTGTTTAGATTTTGGCCTATGCTTCTATTCTACCTCCATCCAAAATCTGAACTGTACAAGTAAGCTTCCTTTTTCCAACCATCCCTTTTCCCCATCCGCCCGCCTTCCCTGCTCTTTGAGCCCTCAGGGACAAGCCAAGTGGCCCAAAGCAGCCTGCCATCATAGGCTTTTGTCACTCATTTTATTTATTTATTAGGTGTATTAAAATTAATACAGTAATTGATTTGTTTGTATTGAGCCATATTTGTTTCTTCATGCAAAATATCTCTGTTATTCTTCAGTCTTTCTTTTTAGTGTGCAGTTTGCTTTTGGGTTGCAAGTATGTTTTAGAGCTTTGCATCAATATTCATAAAGCATATTGGTCTATGCATTTCTATTCTTAAAAGCTTAGACTGTCATTTCATAGATGTGAATATTTTTAAATAGCCCCTCAGGCTTTGAATTTTTCCTCAGAATATAGATGGATCTTATAAAACCATGCAATCAGAAACTATAATTCAGAGCATCTGAATCACACAATGCACACACAGATGTTATTTTACTCATACCTTAATATATACATCCTTAAAACCTGATGATAATAGTATAAATATTTAGATTGTGAATGTTTTACAGTGGTCATATGTTTTTCCCATGACTGTGTACAGTTAAAAGATCTATAATATGCAAAATAGTTATGTCTTGCAATACTATTTCTGTATATAGATATAAATCATTTTTAGAGAAATCATCAAGTGGACGTTTAATTTTAAGGTATTTATTAAAATGTAAAATGACATTCACATAAACTTATTTATTGGTCTTTTTCAATAAATAATGATATTTTGCTCTTCTAACCTTAATAGGATATATTAATTGCTTTTTTTTTAAAACACCTGACAACATTTTAAAAGTATGTTCTCTATATCCATATGCCAAATTTGCATCAAAATACTGATTTCATTTATAAATCTCATTCAAAAGAGCTCTGCCTAATTATAATTTGCCATTGATAATTTATTTCTTTGTTTAGTAGCATAATCTGTGAATGATATTTGTGTTTTTATTAAATGATATTTTCAAAAAAAGAATATGATGTCCTGTATTCTTGCTGGCTTTATGAGTTAATGTAATATTACTTCTTCCATATTCCATAAGTCTTGTAAATGCATTTCATTTGAGTATTCATTTTGCTTTCCTGCAGGAAATATTTTCTAGTTAGACATTATAATTGGTTATGAAATAATATCCATCATTAATGAAGTTGACATTTTTTACACTACCAAATAAAGTTTTAGTGTTGCATATTAAAAAACTAAGAATTCTAGTGAAACAATTATGAAAAATGAAATGAAAATGATTTTATAAGGTTTTAATATAATCAATGAACCTGGAGAAAAGAATATTTTATTTTCTCTGACACTCATTAAATATATAGAGAATATTAGTGAAATGATGTAATCTTAGATATACTTATCTATATTTACATGAGAAACTATGTGCCCTATTTTGCTAATATATAACTTAATTAGATGAAAACACAAACTCAGAATATATTCTACAGAAAAGGAACATGTGTTAATTAGAAAGTTTACCAAATACTTTATTTCCAAAATATAGAAGAATTTTACTTTTTACCATTGTACTCTTAAATTCATGTACCTATGAACACCAAATTTTTTTAAATGATACCTGAATCATAAAACGAGAAAAAGAATGCATCATCAACAAATGGTGGTAGACTAACAGAATGTCAGCATGTAGAAGAATTCAAATAGATTCATTTCTATCACTCTGCACAAAACTCATGTCCAGTTGAATCAAAGACCTTGACATAAAACCAGGTAAACTAAATCTGATAGAAAAGAAAGTGTAAAATAACCTTGAATGCATCGACACAAAAAACCACCCTCTGGACAGAACATAAATAGCACACACACAAAGAACAACAATCAATCAATGGGACTTCATCAAGCTGAAAAGTTTCAATAAGGAAAAGGACATTGTCAATAGGACAAAATATCAGCCTAGAGAAAGGGAAATATGTTTACCAATTCCCCATCTGACAGAGGACTGATATCTAAAATATATAAAGAACTCAAGAAAGTAGACATCACCAAACAAATTATCCAATTAAAAAAAATGGTTACAGATCAAACCAGAAAATTCTCAAATGGCCAAGACACATTTTAAAAATGTTCAATATCTTTTAGATGTTAGGGAAATACAAATAAAAACTACTTTGAGATTTCATCTTATACCTGTCAGAATGGTTAAGATCAAAACTTCGCAACAGCTCATGCTGGCTAGGATGTGGAACAAGTGGAACACTGTTGCATTGTTGGTGAGAGTGGAACTTGTACAGCAAATTTGGAAACCCAATTTTCCACTCTAGGCATATATACAAAGGTGGCCATTACTACCACAAGGGCATTTGCTCAACTATGTTCACACCAACTTTACTCATAATAGCTAGAAACTGAAAACAACCTAGAAATCCTTTGACCAAAGATTATATAAGGAGAATGGGTACATTTACACAATGGAGTATTACTCAGCTGATTAAAAAATGACATTGTGGGATTTTTCCGGCAAATGGGTATAACTAGAAAAATAAAATCATCTTGATATAGGTAACCCACAACCAGAAAGACAAATATGATATGTACTCGGTTGTAAGTGGACATTAGCTGTAAGATAAAGGCAAATCATTCTACAACCCAAGATGCAGAAAGGCTAAGTAATAAGGAGGGCTCATGGGAGCAGGGAGGAAGGGGGCATATGAATCTCCCAGAGAAAGGGGAATAAAATTGTTATCTTGGAGAGGACTGGTTGTCTGGAGCAGGAAAAAAGAGGTTTTTTTTTGGGGGGGGGGTGGCTAAAGAAAGTTCTGGAAGAGACAAATGGAATGGTGAGCGGTATTTTGGGAATAAGGGGAAAACCTAGTACAATGGCAACTCTGGAGAATCTATGAGGGTTTTCCTAGCTAATTCCTAGTAGTGGGTCAAGCAGAGCCTGAAATGACCATTTCCTGTAAACAGGCATGGTTTCCAGTGTAGGGACTGAGATATCTAACCACAAACTCCTTGACCTACAACTTGTCCTGTCTGAAAAATATTCTGGGGTAAGGTGGCACAGAAATTGTAGAGGTGGTCATGCAGTGACTGGTCTAATGAAAGATCCAAGCTACAAGTGGGAAATTATCGTTGACACTGCTTATAGGGCCAGGAGGCAGAGACTGGATAGCCTAGAGACCTATGTTAGAACCAAACAGGAATGAAAAAAAAAAAAAAACTCCATGAAATGATTCCTAAAATTCTTCTATACTCATAGACTGATGACTAACCAAATTGTCATCAGTGAGGCTTCATCTAACAACTTATGGAAACAGATGTTCACGGCCAAACAATAACCAGAGCTCAGAGAATCCTGTGGAAGAGGGGGGAAATTATTTTAGAATCCATATGGTTCAAGGATATCACAAGAATCAACTCACCTAGGATCAGAGAGGTTCACAAAGACCGAACTGACAGTCAGGAAGCCTTTATGGCCAAGGTCCTCTGCAGATAGGTTAGAGTTATAATAGCTTGGTCTTCTTATGGGACTCTAACAGTGGAAGTGGAGGATGTCGCTGACTCTGGCTTGCTTTTCATATCCATTTCCTCCTACTGGGTTGCCTTTTTATCTTAAATATGAGGGGATATGCAAGTCTTTTTTTTTTTTTTTTTTTTTTTTTTTTGTCTTTTTCGAGGCAGGGTTTCTCTGTGTAGCCCTGGCTGTCCTAGAACTCACTCTGTAGACAAGGCTGGCCTCAAACTCAAAATCCGCCTGCCTCTGCCCCCAGAGTGCTGGGATTAAAGGCGTGCGCCACCACCGCCCGGCTGATATGCAAGTCTTATTTCAACTTGACATGTCATGTTTGGTTGATATCATAGGTCGTCCTTCCATTTTCTGAAGGAAAATGAAGGAGGATTGTATTTGGGAATGACAGGTGGTAGAGGGAGGGAATGGCAGGAGAGGAGAAGGGGAAACTCTAGTCGTGGTGTAACATATGGGAGAATAAATACATTTTAAAAAAGAAATGTAATATTCCCTATATAAAATGTTTCATTACAAAAAAGCTCAAGAGATAATAAGATCTACCCTTAGTAATGGAGATTAGTGAAAATATTTTTGGAGATTCCCATAAACAAAACTGCCAAAAAGTAAAATATAGTGGATCAAAGTCATCCACTCATGAATGTGCCCTAAATTTATACTATACAGAAAGGACTATTTTCTTCCCAATGTCCATATGTAGTTGACAACTCCACTTGTCATCTGCTATGTTCTTTCTCATATTCTCTTAAAAAACTGCAATGAAATCCTATTAAAACACCTTCCAAACCTCCTTATATATTTCAACATAAATCCAGACTTTAGCTATAGGATTATTACATAAGTTATTCAAATACAGAGCATAAACATTTAGTTTATTACTGTTAAAAGTAATAAATCCACTATGCTGTTCACACCTTTATGCTGAGCACAGCATTATTACTGTCAATCGTTTTTGCACTTTCTAAAAATGCAGCTTATTTTCTGCTGACTAAGTCTTTGGGGGTACAGAAAAGAAGGAGTGCAGACATACAAGATAAAAAAAGCAAATGTGTATGAAATAGAACAGGAAAAAGTAGTAATTAAAGGAAAAGATAGAGAATTCTTTTTATAGTGTCAGTTTCTTCTTCTGAAAATGATATAATTAAGCATTAAATATCCAAGGGCTTTTCTAATTATTAATTATTAAAATCTACATCTCAAAAAACATGGAGAAGGGATTGAGAGAGTCACTATTGTCATGAGCTAAAAAATGCTTTCCTTAAAAAGACATAGGCTTTGCTACTATTTATGTGTTCACGTTGAGACAAGGTGCTCGGCCCGGCTTGTGTGTATGACAGTAAGACATTTATTAATAATGAGAATTATAGAACCTTCATGATTGCAAAAGTTGAATAGTTACTCTAAACATGACCTTAATTATTGATAATTAAAATGCATAGCATCTATGTTCTTGTGCCCCTTGTTATTTAAATGAAAGTATGATTTGTTCAAACATATATGCTTAAGTACTAGATTCTGTCACTGTGTGGTTAGTAATTGCCCAGTATAACTCATGCTGATATATGAACTCTTCTGAAATACAAAGTTAAAAGAACTGAGGTGGTAGAGAAATGAGTTCAATATTTGTATCCTTCACAATTTGCTATGCTAAAGCTTTCCTCAGATGGTGGCACAATTAAGAGATGAGGGCATTATATGATGGTTAAATCGGATCATCATATTCATAGGAAAGCCCAGAGAGTTTCTTTCTCTGTTCCGCCAATGAAGATCACAGTAAGAAAATGGAGAAGTGACCAGTCAGTAGAAAATGATTTTGGTAGCAACTGGACCTTGGGTTTTCCATCTTGAAAGCTGTGATACATAAAGTTATTCTATTTATATATTACTTATTTTATTTCTATTAAACTAAGGTAGATAATATTTCATTGCTAAATTAAATGAGACTAGTGTTGTTCATTCTTCTTTTCTGATTGTATAATTTTTAGCTTCCTAAAACCACAACAAAATTTCAAAGGACAGACTCCTTATCATGAATCCATTTTTTACTATCCTGTTACCTGGGCATTCAACTCATGATAAGCTATTTCTTACACCCAATTCACTTTCATCCCCCCTGAGTTTATTCTTGATGAGCACAGTTCAAAATGAAGCAACTTAGTAGAAGGATGCCATAATTCATGCAGTGAAAGGAATTGTCCTTTTGTTTTTCTTTTCTTCTAACATGGAGTGTCTGCTTTAAATTTGAGACTCGTTTTGTTTTTCCTTTCCTTTTACCAGCTTTCAGATCTGCCTCCTCTTCACTGTTCATATTAATTATATTTATCCACTTACTCTTCTTTATAAAAAACAGTAATAATTTGTTTTTCATTACATGGACTGATCATCAAAAAACTATATTATGAAAAGTTTTCAAGGCAGGATGGTGGTATTGTCACTGACTCTGAACCATTTTTAAATTAAACATTTGTTAAATTGCTCACAAAATATGAATTAATTTGTGGTTGAATAGGAATCGGTTGGTTGACTTTGTGGTAAGAAAAAGTTACCCTGAATATTTTGTAGATAGTAATAATTATATTCAAACCCATGTGCTATCACAAAAAAATCAATGATAAAGTATAATTGAAAGATATAAATCAAAGAGACTAATTACTAGAGTTCATATAAACCTGTGAGTATGAAAGAAATGCTGTGCAACTACAAAATAACCCAAATGTAAAATATGAATAAAACTTTGTATAGATTTTTCTTAGATGATGATAATAATATATTCTAAGTTCTCTTAATATATACCTAGATACTAGCAGTTAGGATTAGAATGGTGGGCAGTGAGGATTACAGCATAACCTTGCTTGTCTGATAAAAGAAAAATGAAGACATATGTTCTCTTTCAGGGATAGAAAGGGAGAAGAGCAGAAAAGAAGTCCAGCGACAGCCCAAAGTGGGATCCAGCTCAAGCAGAGGCCCCAAGGCCAGACACTATTACTGAAGCTATAGAGCACTCACAAAAAGGGACCTATGCTGGTAGGGTGGGAGTGGGGTGGGGACATCATCATGGGGACAGGGGGCAGGGCAGATGTATGGGTTGTAGAACAGTCGGAGGGTAGATCTGGAGGGGAATAAAATCTAGAGTATAAAAAAAAGAAAGAAAGGAAAAGAAAAAGATAGAAAACAAAACAAAACAAAACAAAAAAAAAAGGACCTATCATGATGCCCAACAAAAGACCCAACAAACAGCTGAAAGAGTCAGATGCAGATATTTTCACCTAACCAATGGACAGAAGCTGATGGCCCCTGTGGTTGAATTAGGGAAAAGCTGGAAGAATCTGAGAAGGGCAACCCTGTAGGAGGACCAGTAGTATCAATTAACCTGGACCCCCGGGATCTCTGACACTGGACCACCAACCAGGCAGCATGATAGACTCCCCAACACCTATACAGTGGAGGACTGCTGAGTCTTGGTTCAGTCAGAGAAGATGCACCTAACCCTCAAGATACTGGAGGCCCCAGGGAGTTTAGGAGTCTGATGGGGTGGGGGGTCAGGGGTCAGGGACACCTTCGTGGAGACAGGGGGCAGGAAGGAGGTGTGGGAAGTAGAACAGTCAGAGGGTGGACCAGGATGGGAATAAAATCTGGAGTGAAAAAATTTAGAAAAGAATAATTAAAAAAATGAAAAAACAAAAATTAATAGAATCATTTAGGTACCAAGTTTGGATATTTAAGAGAGGTTATTTCTGGGTACAACATAAAGGATTTTAATCAAATACAGATTTAGCCTGAATATCTGTGTGAATTATGACTTCTCGAGGGAAAAAGTTTGTAGGTAAATATTAAAACCTCTATTCTCTCAATTTTAGAAATTATCAAAGCATACTTACAAGGTTGAACAACAAAGAGAAGTGATGGATCTTTCTTCTGTAGACATCTGCTCTTAACAGCTTGTATGATCAAAGATTTAGGAGCAAGTTTCCCAGTATAACAGTAGGCACCAGAGGAAATGTTGAGCCAGGGCTAACACCTCTCACTGATCAACACACAGTACAGAAGCAGATTCTGCAGGTGTGAATCAGAGTCAGAGAAAAATTAGGTTCTCAGGAGAGTGAGCTTCTTTTATGAAGTTGAGGGCATATGGTGGAAGCAAAAAGCCAATGATTCTATAAAATTCTCAATTAATAAAAAATGTAATACCAATTTTTCAATATTTCACTTACACCAGAATAAAATAAAAGGTTTAAGATGTAAGACAGGATATTTTGAGTTGTACCCATGACTTCATTATTGAAAGTATGAAATAATTAATATGTATTAAGCAGTAATATAGCATGGAGTAAAAGCTAGTCTTACCGTATAAAATGTCCATCATCTGGACTCGGCATATGCCCTGGTGTCAGAGTACTTACTGACTGGTATTCCGAAATTCCTCAGTTCAGCCCTCAATATTGAAAGAAGTTGTACTAAGATTGTCTATTGAAAAGATAAAATTGACATGTATATTCAATGTTTAGACAATAAGTTTCAATGCAGAAGGGTTATCAGAGTGGCATTATTAATAACTTGTTCTTCCACACTACCTTTTTTACTGCATTTTTACTTTGACCATTTTATCACATTGAATATTGAATGTATATTGAATTGTACATTGAATATTGAATGGCATTTTAGATGTACACACATGAAAGTATGTTCCCCTGATTATAAAGGTGATAATGTCAACTGTGCTGCTTTAAAGCTTAGAGGGACAGAGAAAACATTCACTCACTGGCAGATGACACAGAGAGGAAGGTTGATTTTTTGATCCTACATAATTAATTTAGCTGGTCTTTGTCTTGATTTTATCTATCTCCATTATTCCAAGTGAGAAAACATGCCACATATGACAAGTAACTTGACCCTTGTTGTAGAAGATCCAGCACAAAATATAGGATTCGAAGCTGAGGATTCAAGATAGAACATACATGTGGGGAAATACCCAGTTGTGACTAACACTTGCCTATTCTCTTGGAAGAAAAAGGTCTAGAGACGTGAGTTTGAACACTTCCATCTGATGAAACTCTAGAAATCTTTCCTACCTGGAAAGGTTCTTGTTTGCTCTTCATATCAATGCTCAGCTATTGTTTCATGTTCCATGAACCTGAAGGCTTCTTGTTTGAGATTCTCAGATTTCACTCTATTTATCATTTCATTGTCTTTTATTTTGATAAGATGCTTCTTGATAAAACTTTAATCACAAGAATGGCACTTCCTAGAGTTCATTAGCTCACCAGGCCACAGAGACTGACCGCCAGCAGCTTCCGGCGACGGCCGGAA
>CM052705.1:68404715-68442843 GCA_028551405.1 Uromys caudimaculatus | reverse complement strand
GGGTAGGTGGGAGGAGGAATTCCCTCACAGAGGCGGGGAGCGGGAGGGGACACGGGGTTTCTAAAGAAAAGGGGGATCATCGGAAATGTAAATAAAATATCAAAAAATAAATAAAAAAAATATATATATATAGCTAGTCAGTCATAGTAACGGGGATCTCAGAAGCATTGAGGTTGCAGTCAGTGTATCAAATCAAGATAATCCCCCCATGAAAACTTTTTTCATATATATTTGCATTTTAAGTGTTTTCCCCTATCCCGGTTCACCCCCCTGAAGCCCCTTATCCCATTCTCCTCTCCCTCTACTTCTATGAGGGTGTTCCTCCACCCACCCACCCACTCTCACCTCCCCGCCCTAAATTCCGCTACAATGGGGCCTCGAGGCTTCAAGAGCCTTTCCTCCCATTGATGCCAGACAAGGCCATCCTCTGCTACATATGCAGCTGGAGCCTTGGGTCCCACCATGTGTACTCCTTGGTTGGTGGTTTAGTCCCTGGGAGCTCTGAGAGGTCTGGTTATTTGATATTGTTCTTCCTATGGGGTTGCAAACCCCTTCAGCTCCTTCAGTCCTTTCTCTAACTCCTCTGCTGAGCACTCCAGGTTCAGTCCAATGGTTGGCTGTGGGCATCTATATTTGTCAGGCTCTGGCAGAGCCTTGCAGCAGACAGCTATATCAGGTTCCTTTCAGCAAGCACTTCTTGACCTCCACAATAGTGTTTGGATTTGGTGACTGTATACAGGATGGATCCCCAGGTGGAGCAGTCTCTGAATAGTCTTTCCTTCATTCTCTGCTCTACATTTTGCCTCCGTATATGCTCCCATGAGTATTGTGTGTCCCTTTCTAAGAAGGATTGAAGCACCCACAGTTTGGTCATCCTTCTTCTTGAGCTTCATATGATCTGTGAATTGTATCTTGGATATTCTGAGCATTTGGGCTAATATTCACTCATCAGTGAGTGCATACCATGTTCTTTTTTGATTGGGTTACCTCACTCAGGATGATATTTTCTAGTTCCATTCAGATGTCCTTCAACAGAGGAACTAATATAGAAAATGTGGTCCATTTACACAATGGAGTACTACTCAGCTATTAAAAACAATGAATTAATGAAATTCTTAGTCAAATGTATGGAACCATGAGGAATTTTTTAACAGTGACATTTTACCTACCTTAGCATAACTTACATCAGAACTACACAATCAAGATTCTGTTTTTCAATGGTTAAGAATAAGTCATGCCACTTAGCATTCACACCTTGATGGAGCCATTGAATACAGAAGTCACTGAATGTTCTTTTCCTCTCCTGCCTCTCCTTCTCCTGTTGATATCCTAGAGCCAGATACTGCTTGTAACCAACACAGTGGAGATATAAATGAATAGGAATAGGAATAGATGGTGGTCTTTAATAGCCATTGGAGGAAGCTTGAATTGTATTTTCTTGTAAGCTGACCACAATCCCTTTTGATTTATTGACTGATACATCCAAAGATAGATGAAAAAGAATTCAATTAATCTTGACTTGAATTCTTGTCCCTCGGAAACTATGTGAAATTATAATTGTTTGTTGCCTAAAATGACTGATGCATGTTTTCTTTTCTCCTCTAGTTATATTAATTAGTAGTATTGCAGCATACACTTATTTGTTAGGAATATGTAGAGCCTCCATGAGACTTTGCCAGTATGTCAAGTAAAAAAGCAGATTAGAAATATGTCTTCTCTACAGTAAATTCAAATGGCCGTCATTCCACAGAACACATTTGATATCTATAGTAGTATGTTATTAAAATAACAAATAGTTTTACTTTTCTTAAAGAAATTATTATAGATCATAATATTTATATTCACTGTAAAATAGAAAAGAAATTTCATTTAAATTTCAAGCAATTGTCTAGTTCCAGTACAATTAAAATAAAGCATTATAAGTTAACAGCAAACAGAACTATATAATTAACTTTATGGCATATGTTTTTTTCTGTAAAATCAATAATCTCTTGGTGCCTATCTAAATTTTATTGGAAACTTCTTAATTACTCTAACAAAGTGGTGAGTACTGTTATTTTTACAGTGGGTACTTAAAGGTAATACGCCAGTTGAATTTAAACGTCCATATCTTTCTCTATATCTATTAGGTTTTGCAATGATTTGCTCTATTTATCTTTGTATTAAGTTGTCTCCACATATATAATTCACTTTGCTACACCTCAAAAAGACCTATTTTGAAGGAAAAACAAATTATAAATATTCTTACATGTTAAGTCTTTTGACTAACTTACTAACAATTTTAGATTTTTCATAGTAAAGCACAACATTTTAATCACACAAATGCTGCCTGTGAAATCCAAGTAAATAAAGTAATTGTTTGAGGTGCTGGCATATTAAAGCCTTAAGAGAATATCATTTTGGTTTCCTATGCTACTTTTTACTTTGATATTATTTATTTTGTGGAGCACTAAGAACCATGCTATATTTGAAGCTCTTTATTTTCTCATATATTCCCTGGAGTTGGAAAAATAATAAATCTTTAGCTTTATGCTTCCAGTGACCAATCCACTGGAAAATGAAGACAATTTGAGAAATCAAATATGTAAAATATATGAGTAAAATAAATTGGCTCAAATGTCTAATACTTTCACTGTTTTACATATCATTTGACTCATATTCTTCCTTATTTCTATACTCATTTCCCACAAACAATATTTTTGATATATTCAGCTCCTTGAATTCCCCAAGTATGCCAGGCAAACTGAAACATCTATGTCTTTGTTATCTGTTTTTTACATATGCTGTTCCTTCGGGTTCCATTGTACCTTCCACAGATATTGAAGACATCTTTCACAAATGCAGGCACATACCCCCTCCTTCTGAACAGGAGTTGGTTATTCCCTCTATACTCATAGGTGCATTTGCACAGATTTCTAGTAACTGTTCATTTAAAAATATGTTGATAATGTAACAGTTTTGTTATTTGTTTTGAAATTAGAACAATATTTTATTTTACTAATTTATTGATTTTTGTAGAGTGCATTCATATTTTCTTCCTATCTAAATGTCACTGAGCTTGATAGAAGCTGTCAATGATAAGATCAATTAAGGTTTATTCATACATCGTAATAGAAAAGTACCATCTGTGAACTAGAAGAGCTCAAACGAATGCTTAAAACATATACTCAGAGTCATAGTACTGTGAGAGAAGCATAAATATGAATTATTTTGACTTTTATAATCATCTGTTATATATTATCATACTTTCAAAGTCAAAGTAGGCTATATAAACTCATTTGTCTATGGTTGATTAGTTCAGTGTACTGAGTAGGGATGACAATGAGATAAAACTTCTTTTGCATTTTGTTTTGAATAGAACTTGTGCTCAGAGAGAACAAGATAGCATAAATTTTGTTTTGCTTTTATAGGAATAGGCAGGTGCTCTTAGAGGCACAGGTATGGCTTTGCTTTTTTTTTTTTTTTTTTCCAGGAAGGTTTTGAAATGTTTGATAGAATGTTGAAAAATGAAGATTAAAATATGCTCATTATAAGGCAGTCTTGCTCATTGTTCCCTATGTCTAAAATTAGGAAGAACTGGAATTTTTTATTTTTATTTTATTTATTTACATTTCAAATGTCATCCCCTCTTCCGGTTTCCCCTCTGCAAACCCTCTATCCAATCCCCCTTTACCCTGCTTCTATGATGGTCCTCCCTCACCTACCTACCCACTCTAGTCTCACCGCCCTAGCTTTCCTTTACACAGGAGAATCGAGCCTTCACAGGACTAAGAGCCTCCCCTTCCATTGATGCCAGATAAGACTCCTTCAGCTCCTTCAGTCCTTAGGAAGGACTAGAATTATAGGATGATTGTTTGATACTCATTCAGAATCAATATCTTTACAAACACATGGAGGGACCCATGGTTCCGGCCACCCACGTATGTGGCAGAGGAGGGCCTTGTTGGACATCAGTGGGAGGAGCAGCCCTTAGTCCTATGTGTATTCGATGCCCCAGTGTAGGGACATGCCAAACTGGAAGGCAGGAGTGGGTGGGTGGGGGAGCACCCTCATAGAGGCAGGGTAAGGGAAGATGGGATGGGGGTTTCCAGAGTGGAGATCTGGAAAGAGGATAACATTTAAAATATAAATAAAGCAAATATCCAATAAAGAAAAAATATGTCTCATATTTGGAAGCAAGTTTTTAAGGCATTAGAATTAATTCATGAAGCTAAATGATAGTAGTAAGAAATAAATTTTTATTTTGTTTAGAAAAGGCTTTATTACAATAATGTTTCACATGAATACTTAATAAATAATATTTTTCCATAATATTTACGATTCAACAAAACATAATAACCTAATATAAAATATCATTTTATTCTTTAGGCTTAATAGAATAAATTAAAACATTGATGTAGCTACAAGAATATATATATTGCTATATAGATAGGCTTTAAAATCAAACGATACAGAATAAGCATATATACACACACAGACTAGACACAGTAACACATACCAAACATAGGGTCCTTCATATCTGAATCAATTCTAATATGTAGTTGGCTAACATGAAAAATTATTCTTTATGCTGTTATTATTATTCATGTTTTCTCAGAAGTTCTACCTTACACGGTAAGAAGTCAAATGTCATTTTGATTTGTGTTCCTTAAATAGAACCTTAGTGAGTTGTTCTTCTCAAACCCGAAAATTAATGGGAATTTCAACGTTTCCAAACTCCTATTGAATAATATAGAAGAATTCCACATATATCATAAACAAGACTCTATTTTGAATATTAGCAGCAATAAAAGGATCTGCAGTGTGGATAAATATTAGAATTTAAGTATGAAAATGTATTCATATTTATATATACTAAGTAGAAGTACTAGAAATGATTCATCTCACTAATCCTGTACGAGAACAGAGAATAAGCTGTATCAAAAGGGCAACATATGTTGATAAATATAATTTTTATCTATTCTTTCAGTATGAGCAAGCAGTGCAAATGGAAGGAAAGAAGTGATATTACATGCTTTGTTGTATAGAACTATAAACTGTACCTGAGATGTAGGTGTAGAGCTTGGGATATAGATGTATCCATTCAATCAGGGCACTGCAGACTCCAGTTTTTCACTGCATTCTGACTGGGTTTGATATTCTGCATTGGTTTCTTTCCGCTGAAGAGAAGGTTCATTGACAGGGTATGAGAGCTACACGTATCTGAGGGTATAAAGTAAGGTTTTAGACAGACGTTAGGAGTTACACTGACTGAGTAAAGAGACAGTAGTAGACTTTCTTCTAAGATGTATGACTTCACTACTCACAGACTTTTGGCTATGTTGCCAGTACCAGGTATGATTTTCTTCTACTTGAGTGAGCACTAAATCTACGTAGAGTGCTATTGATTACAGTGAAATTATGTATGCCACTATTGTAACTTTAGAGATACCATAAAAAGACATCACAGCTGTGTAATACTATTGATAACTTCTCATGGTAGCTTGCATAACACCCTCTGCCACCGTGAAAGCAAGTTTTCAGGAAGTAGACTTTCAAATCAGATCCAGCTCAAATCCTGTGCCCAAAATGTTTGTTGTCTTGAGTAACAGAATTGACTACCAAATTTTGGGAAGCAACTAAGAGCAGGAGCAATAATCTGTGTTGTTTTTGAAGTCTTTAACACTCTACTGACAAACAATTCTAAAGAAAAATTCTCATGCTTGTTACTTGTTTTTATTTTAAGATAGTTTATGGTTTGTGGTGGTAGTAATATCACTTTAGGAATAATTTAGGGAAATACAAGATAATATGCTTCCATATGACTTTTTTCAAGCCTGTCTCACTTTCTTTTCTTCTGAATTGACCTCCCTTCCCAGTGAAACATTCCAAAATTTTCAATTTTTGCCCTTAATATCACTAATGTCCTGTTCAATTTGCCACTCTATAATCTGATGCCCATAGTGAATGTTTACTTTCCTGGTTTCTGTGGTTTTTCTTGGTCATATACTCATATCTGCAGATTTGCAGTAGGAACCAAAGTTGAGAAAGAACTTGTGGTTTATCTTTCTGGGTCTGGATTGTATCACTCAGTATAATATTTTCTATTTCCATCTATTTACCAGCAAATTTCATTTAATATTTTATATAACTTTTTAATTTTCCAGTGAGTAGTTCTCCACTGTGCAAATGTACCATTTTTTTTTTAAATCTATTCCTCTGTTGAGAGACATCTGGGTTGTTTCCAGCTTCTGGCTATTACAAATAAGGTTGCTAAAAACATAGTGGAGCATGTGTCCTTGTTATATGTTGGAGCATCCTTTGAGTATATGCCCAGGAGTAGTATAGCTGGGTTCTTAGGTAGTATTATGTCCATTTTTCTGAGGGTCGGCCAGACTGATTTCCACAGTGGTTGTACCAGCTTGTGATCCCACTAGCAATGGAGGAATGTTCCTCTTTCTCCACATCCTCGCCAGCATCTGCTGTCACCTGATATTGATCTTAGCCATTCTGACTGGTATGAGGTGAAATCTCAGTGTTGTTTTGATTTGCATTTCTCTGGTGACTAAGGATGTTGACATTTTTTTATGTACTTCTCAGCCGTTTGAGATTCTTCAGTTGAGAAATCTATGTTTAGCTCTGCCCCCATTTTTAATAGGGTTATTAGGTTCTCTGGAGTCTAACTTCTTGAGTTCTTTGTGTATATTGGATATTAGTCGTTTATTGGATGTAGGGTTGATAAAGATTGTTTCCAAATCTGTAGGTTGCGATTTTGCCCTGTCGATAGTGTCTTACTGAAGCTTTCCAATTTTATGAGATCCCATTTGTCTACAGATGGTTTGAAAACCTGAGCCATCTGTGTTCTGTTAAGGAAAATTTCGTCCATGGCAATTTGTTCGAGGCTCTTCTCCACTTTCTCTTTTATTAGATTCAGTATATCTGGTTCTATGTGGAGCTCCTTGGTCCACTTGGACTTGAGCTTTGTACAAGAAGATAAGAATGGATCAATTTGCATTGTTGTACACGTTAACTGACATTTGAGGTAGCACCATTTGTTGAATATGTTTTTTTTCCACTTGATGGTTTTGGCTTCTTTGTCAAAGATCAGGGAACCAGAGATGTATGGGTTTAATTTGGGGTCTTCAATTCTATTCTGTCAGTGACAGGACATTTAGCTTGTTTCCATTTACTTGTTATTAAGAACAGATTGGTCCTGAACATGACTAAGTAAGTATCTGTCAGGTAAGAGATTGAATCCTTTGAACATGTGCCAAGGACCTACTTTGATCATGTAGTATGTCTTAAAGAAATGAATCAATAGAGCAATTTATAAACAAAACTATATAAATACATTCATTTGAATCATGGTATAAAACTAAAAATAAGAATCAGAAAGATATATTTAACACAATATTAAAACAACTTCAGCTTAAGAGCTAGTGAAGCGTAGGACTGGAAAATTTACCTTTTTACTCTTGGAATTTCTACTCTTGAATTTTCTAAAATTCAACTTTTCTCCAAAATAATTTAGAAATACTAATAAACTCACATACAAGATCAAAGCTATACAACTCTGACATAATATACAGATTGAAATTAAAATAAGCTTGGTTTTAACAGTACAAATCCAGCTATGAATTACCTATAGTAATGATAATCATGGTGATATGAAATGAATTGCCCAGTGGCTGGGGCACTTGTCACAGAGACTGGTGATCCGAGTTTGATTCCCAAGTCTAACATGGTGGAAAGAGAGAACTCAATCTACAAGAAAAACAGAGCCAGGTTTTTAGCAATAATCACCAACATCCCAATATCAAATGTTGAATTGATTGTTTTCTTAGTGCTGAAACCAAATAAATAACAAGAAATGACTTAAAGGGTGAAATATTTTTATTTACTCTTATTTGCAGAAAACACTTCTTACATTGGAAAGTACATGGCAGCAAGACTGTCTGGCATGAAGGCTGCAGAAACGCATGCATCTTGCTCAGAGCTGGACAATTCCAGAAGCAGAGAAAGGAGGATCCCATGCTAATAGACTTTTCGTTTGTTTCTTCCATTTCACTTATTCCATCCAGGACTCCTGGCCTTCCGGTTGTGTCACCACACATTAATGGTAGAGCTTGCCATGTCAGTTAGTCCATTTTGGAAGTATTTTACAAATACACAAAAGATCTGATTCACTAATGCTCTTGGTTTGTTTTAATCTAATCAAATTAATGATGAAAATAAATCATTACAAAAAGAACTCTAATAGTAAAAAAATTACCACATAATAATGGTTCAAAGATCTGAATATGTATTTTTATCTAAGAAAATATGTAGATGAAAATAAATGCATAAAATATATGCACCATACATTATTAGGGAAGACATAATTATTAATGAGATAATAGCACAAGTATATTACTAATAAAGTCCCAGAAGACTGAATTATGTGAAACTTCAGAAAAAAATGCCCATTGTGTTTAGAAATGAAAATATTATAGTTATATTATTGCTTTTGCAGTATCTTAACAAAATTACATGCATTCTTGGCTTCTATCCAGATGTGCAGCTCTTTGGTATTTATCTGAATGATTGATAGCTTAATTCAGCACAAAACATGGTATTTGAATATTCACAGTACATTTTTAATAATTATCTAAAATTAGAAATAGCTATAACAGCTTTTAATAAATAAAATGACAGTCCTTGGTACTAACACACGCACACGTGCACACACACACGTACACACACACACACATACACACAATGAGTATTATTTGACTTTAAAATAAATTGCCCTTAGCTGGGCAGTGGTGGTGCATGCCTTTAATCCTAGCACTTGGGAGGCAGAGGCAGATGGATTTCTAAGTTCGAGGTCAGCCTGGTCTACAGAGTGAGTTCCAGGACAGCCAGGGCTATACAGAGAAACCCTGTCTCGAAAAACCAAAAAAAAAAAAAAAAAATTGCCCTTCTAACCACAAGGCATTGTGAAGGAAATGAATATCTCTAAATAAAATAAATCAGTTAGAAAATTCACATATTATAGAATTCTAAATGTATAATATTTTAGAATGAATAAAACAATATAGACAGCAAAATTATTAATAAATGACATGGTTGATAGAAAACAGAATCAATAGGGAAAGAGGATTTTACTGGTAATAAAATTACTTTGAGCATTAGTGATATGTATATATGTGTATATATGTATATATTTTGTATATTAATATATACACATATTCTGTATGCTGTTATATACATATATTAGTATACATATATTAGTATACATATGTATAGTAATACATATGCATATGTATTATATGTACTGAATACACACACATATATTATCATTCTACCTGCAGTGTGGCACATCACCAAGTTTGAATCTGTCATAAAGTATGGACTCTTATAATAGTCATATCGTGTGTCAATATAGACCGATGGATTGTCAACATTATAGTATTTATTATCATGCTCCCAACCCTGTCTATAAAGCACAATTCATTACTAAATTGAACGGAACTATATGATGTGTGCAACATAATGCTGAAATCCATACATTATTAATATTTACTATTTTTAAGTCTTCCTAAAATGCCAGATTACAGCTCTCACTCACACAATACTAAAAATTATCTGTGGATTTTGCTATACATCTGTAACAATAGAAAACATTACATGGCAGCACAAATTTCATAGCAGAAGACAATCATGGTTTCATCCCTGAAGTCTTTTATAATTTCCTGCAGGTTAATTTCTTAGTTTGATAAACAATTTTCAAAGCTTAAGATGGGTTTTTGTAATTATGCATAGCCACCTGCTCTGAGTCATAGATTTAGTTAGAACAGAAGCCTCAGATTTAAAGTTTTTCCATTCGGATGGAATTCTGGCCTAAATCTGTCACATAATTTGTAAGTAGTTTTATACACAGAACAGCCTGAATCACAGTCCAAAGTACTGAGGAAAAGTCACTGGTGAATCTAGAAGCTAATGTGTTTAAGTCAGTCCATTTATAACACAGCTATCCAGCAGCAGTGTCAATGTATGAGAGCCCTAGACGTGCAGAGAGTAGATGTCTTCCATCTGTAGCTTATATCCTCTTCATATGTATAGTTTTATTTTAAATAATAACTCTAATCCCCTAGAAAAAGAGAGTAACTAAGTGTAAGACAAGGATGAAAGTAAGTGAATTCTGTTTTCAAGGCACAGGTTAAAAACATTAATAAATCCTGAAGTAAGTTTTTCAAAATAAAGTCTACTGAAAAATACACAGTGAGACATAGTTTATATTTAAATATGAAAGAAGTTAAAGGTGAAAAATATTACTTAGAATAATTTTAGTTTTACAGTGCTCTGAATTTATCTGTCATAATCTCAAAAAGTTATTTACTTGAAATATTCTGCTTTAAGTATTTCTCCAATCCTCTGAAATCCAAAATTTAGTAATTAAGAAGACGTCACCATTTCCATTTGCTGAAACTAGGGCTCACATTTCAAAATTATCTAAAATGTTCTGCATTACTTAGTAGGTAAGAAAGGGGATGATTTCTTTCAAAAATATATTGTCATACAGCTTTTTGTTTTAACTATTCTGAACCATTCCTCTTTTAGTGATGTACACTGAAAGTCTGAAAAATAAACATTTGTCTTTTTTCTTCAATATACTCCTTGGGATCTGAAATTGCAGCATCAACAAGCTGGTTTGTATTCTAACACCTCAATGACAGCCATATATTATATTTCTATGCACTCTGTGTTAACTAAATATAACTTGCAACTTTGAAGGGTTGAAATGGTGTTGTGATTTGTTCTCAATCAGCTCCCACCTGCAATGCAGTATTATCTCTGAGTGATGCTTATATGTGTTGTCCAGGATATTGTAGTTAGATGTAGCCCTGTGGCAAAGAGGTAAACATATTGATTTTTCACTACTGCAGAAAATACTCTTGTGTCCAATTGCTAAGGTTTGCCAAAATATAAATAAAAGCAAAACTATTGGATCTGCAGTAGAAGCAAGATTTCAAGTGTCTCCAAATAGTCTACTGCAAGGTCGTTTCCAATAGTATTGTCCTCATAAGTGGGACATATTAGATAATGTTTGTAGTTCTCCAAGCTTCCCACTGAATGGTTATTTTTGGCTATTTTCTTCCAGACTATTTTTGTAAGTGTCACTGCAAAATATTAAGGAGAAACTTGTTTTGTTTAACAATGTATAAGCAATGTGTTTGCTTCTCTATGCAAAAGGAAAATAATTAAAATTATGGAAATTATGTTTTTGATTTCCTAAAATAACCAAGAAAATGTTTCTAGAACATTCAATGAAATATAACTTTTACAAAAGGGACATTTTGTAACAATATTCTAAATAAAACTTACTTTAAATGTAGTTGGTAAATAAGTCTTCTGCTGATTTTAGATGCTTTGTTTGGAATTGAATGTTTTTATACTATATTTTGTTTAATTTATAAAAGGCAGTATGACTTGATTTTATTTGAACTGGAAAATAGGAAGCATGTTTTAACTACTTTAATCTTATATTTAATTAATATATCTATATTTGAGGAGAAAAATTGGTAGTTTTTGGTCATGCTATCAATATCAATATAAAGTTACCCAAACTTTATTTTAAATACTTGAAAATAAATTGACTTCTGGACCCATCTATTGTCTGTGACAGTTATAAAACAGAGAGATAAAGATGCAAAGTCTTTTTGTTTGTGAGCCTAGCCTATAAAGGCTGAGCCAGACAGAAGACTGGAGTGAGTGGGTGGGTGGAGGAGCACCCTCACAGAGGCAGGGGGAGGGAGAATGGGATAGGGGGTTTCTGAAGGAGAGACCTGGAAATGGGAAAACATTTGAAATGTAAATAAAGTAAAAAAGAAAAAGAAAACAAACAAACAAAAAAGAATAGATGCAAAGTCTTGCTTGTTTTTGTTCAGCACTATTTTATGCTATTCTGATTCACTGAAGTCTATATTCTTCATTGTAGCTGCTGCCTACAACGTGACCCCAACTTCTTCCCTTATCAGTGCTAATATGATTCATTCACAGGGACAACTATCTGCTTCCTCTTATTCTGATCTGTGTGGTCTGTCTCTTTTTTTCTTTTTCTCCTCTGACTACATTTATTTCTTTATGCTATTCTTTTCTCCAAATGTCTACCTAAATAAATGCCATTTCATTTAGTTTATCTCGACTACTAATCACCTCAAATTTCATATTACACAGTTTTTTCTTTTATTATTCTTCTATTATTTCTTTGCATTGCTGTCTTTAATATCTCCTTCAATAGTTAAATGAAGATATGTGTACATGTTATCTATTTATCTACCCATAATTTCTCTATGAAATATTGACAAATATTGTGTTTACCACCTTTGTTATATGAGATTGTAGAATCAAGCACTCTATGTAGAATCTCAATAACTACATCACTGTTAGTAAAAATATTATTCAGATAATGTAGCTAATTAATAAATATCTATTATTCAACATATAGTGACAAAAAATTATATCTCTAGTAACGATTACAGTCCTTTTTGATCATCAGTACTTAGTTTACATTTAATTTTCAATATCTGTACATTTGGTTAGTAGTTTACTTCACTATGTACATCTTTGCAACTGTTAGATTTAAGATCTGCTGCCAACTCTTCAAGATAACAAACAAGTACTAGGCATGTCTGAAAAGGAACTCCATGTGAAAAGGTACGTTGTCTCTGTTTCAAGTATCGTGCCACAATCACACATGGCACCTGGTAGAAGCTTATACACAGATCTGTTGTATATAGTTAAACAACAGTTTTTCTTTGGAGGCTAATGAGAACACCTAAAAAGATTGTATCATGGCAAGAGGAATAACTTCAAAACATGTTTAAATTCCAACAAAAAATTACAGAATACCCAGGGTACAATCCACAGAATTCAAGAAGGTTAACAAGCCGAAGGGCCAAAGTGAGAATGCCTCAATCTTACTTGGGAGGGAGAAGAGTGCAATCACAGGGGGTGGGGACCTAGGTGGGATAGGGACAAGGAGGAGAAAAGGGGGGAGCAGGAGTGAAGTCCTGAAACCCAGCAGAAAGAATAGAAATAGGCAACTTCAGAGACTAGGAGGTGGAGGGACCCTCTGGAATCTACCAGAGACCTAGGAGGTGGGTGTTTCTCAGGACTCAAAGAGAGGGACCTTGGATTAAATGCCCTACAGTGGAGAGAGGGAACTTCAAGTGGAGGGATGAGGTTGCCATCCCACAGTCAAAAGCTCTGACCCAGAATTATTCCTGTCTAAAAGAACTGCAGGAACAAAAATGGAGAAGAGACTAAGGGAAAGAAGGTCCAATGACTGGCCCAAATTGGGATCCAGCTCAAGGGGAGGCTCCAATGTCTGACACTATTATTGATGTTATGGTGTGCTTATGGACAAGAGACTAACATGACTGCCCTCCAAGAGGCCCAAGGAGCAGCTGAAAGAGTCAGATGCAGACACTTATACAACCAATGGACAGAAGCCAGGGACTCCTAGTGTTGAATTAGGGAAAGGCTAGAAGAAGCTGAGGAGGAGGGCAACCCCATAGGAAGACCAGCAGTCTCAACTAACCTGGGCCCGGAGATCTCTCAGACACTGAACCACCAACCAGGCAGCATACACTAGCTGAAAAATGGCCCCCAACACTTATACCACAGAGGACTGCCTGATCTGGCCTCAGTGAGAAAAGATGCACCTAACCCTAGAGAGACTTGAGGCCCTAGGGATTGGGAAGACCTGGTGGGTGAGAGGAGACATTCTCTTTGAGATGGGGATAATGACTGAACTGAAAACAAAGATTAAAGGTAATTAAAAAAAATAAAATTAAAAAAATAAAATCTTTTTTTTTCAAAAAGGATAAGAAAAAGAAAAAAAGAGCTTTGTAAATGAAAAACTGCATGCTAATTTCATTGGACGACTTTGAGTCATTTTCTGCTAAACATAATCAGGTGAAATGCTTCCAGCAGCTAACTTAGCAGAATAAATACAGACTTCTTAACCTACACAAAAATTCATTTTAGAAAATGTGCATGGTGTGCATCTGTTTGGGACTCATATGATACTTATTCTTTTACCATTACTTTATTAGCAATATCCTATTAATATATTAATTTGTTTGAGAATATTTTACTTTCCATTTTTTTTGTTTTGTTTTGTTTTGTTTTTTTCGAGACAGGGTTTCTCTGTGTAGCTCTGGCTGTCCTGGAGCTCACTCTGTAGACCAGGCTGGCCTCCATTTTATTTTATAATTAAGAAACAACAGGTTTGTTTTTGAGTCTGTGAAGATAAAAATCAAGTATTCCATTTATATGTGTTCAAATAAAAATGAAGGTCTTGAATATCTGCTAGAATAATATTAGTATTGATAATGTTTTAAGAATTGTATTATTGAAAGTTAAATGAATTCATTATTAAGAACTTTAGACAATGTATTTTAGTTATATTCACATTCCCCTGCTGTCTTAGTTAGCTTTCAAATTCTGTGATGAAACACTAAGGCCAAAACCATTTTGGGGTTGTAGCTTTGTCTTACATTTCCATGTCACAGTTCACCATCACAGTTTGTCAGGGCAGGATCTCAGGGTAGGAAACTGCAGGTAGGAGCTGCTGTGGAAGATGTGGAGGAGCTGATGTAGATGTGGAGAAACGTTGCCTGCTGGCATCCTCTGCATCCTCTCACATTAATTAGTCACCAAAGAAAAAAATGCCCAGGCTTGCCTGCAGCCTGCTCTTATGGAAGTTCCCTTTTTTCAGATTACACATCTATGTCATGCTGGTATAAAACCTAGCCATTACACCCTCTCAACTCCTAGATCCACTTCCATATTCATATACATCCAATACCCTGCTCCCATCCATTCATCCTTGTCATGGTCCATGTACCTCAAACTATTGAGTCCAATTTATGCATGCAAACAAATCTTGAGTGTGAGACCTGTGCCAACTCTTAAAAATCCTTCTTTCCATACTCACACTCACATACACATTCATACACATTCATTCTCTCTCTCTCTCTCTCTCTCTCTCTCTCTCTCTCTCTCTCTCTCTCTCTCTCTCACACACACACACACACACACACACACACACACACACACACACACACACACAGAGACAGACAGACAGACAGACAGACAGACATATACAAACACAATCTCTAAGCCTCGATGGAAGAGGTGTGTTATGGATATCTCAGTTATGGTCTCTGTGATAAATATCATATTGAAATTTACAACAGTGGAAGCTTCCTAAAATTACGTGTGTGTGTGTGTGTGTGTAGATAGAGTGCATGTGTGTGTTTGTGTATGTGTAAGTTTAAATGGAGTTACCCTGAAATAACAGGATAATACCTAACTAGACATTACATGCTAGCAATTATGTGTCTTATATATGCCACACACACACTCGCATGCATGTGTGTGTATTTGTGTGTGGGGGAGGTTGTTTATCCTGCTCATTCTATGTTATTTTGGTTCATAAACATTCAGGTTGACTACTTGGTATCAAATAACTAATTGGTGAGCTCCTTTATGGGAAGACTATTTCTCTGGTCCTCAGAAGTCTCATTTTCTGTAATTCTTTGGCTAGGGTTGAAGTTCCACAGGAATCCTCACCTCCATGTTAGCATATAACATGGTTTGGTCCTTTTTCAGACCCCCTTTTTTTCAACCATATAGATGAAAAATATAGGTATGGTTTCTAAGACATTTCTAACACCAGACATCCTATTCCTCTTGATCTTAAGATCTTTGCATCCCCTTCCATCCCCTGAATACAGATATAAAACTTGTGTTGTATCAGAGTTAGTGAAGTCATGGATTTTGAAGAACTTATAAATGCAATTTTACTAAACCAGAATAATTCCTAACTCCATCTAAATATTTATCATTATACTCAGATAATCATAGATTTGCCCTTGTGCATTTCTCTAGAGAAAGGAAATAATAGAGTAAATCTTTCTTTTTTTTTTTTACTTTTTTTTTTTTTTTTTTTTTTTTTGAGACAGGGTTTCTCTGTGTAGCCCTGGCTGTCCTGGAACTCACTCTGTAGACCAGGCTGGCCTCGAACTCAGAAATCCACCTGCTTCTGCCTCCTAAGTGCTGGGATTAAAGGCATGTGCCACCACTGCCCAGCCTTAATTACTTAAATTTTTCTTTTTTTTTTTTTTTAAAGAAATATTTTAGAGTAGCTCAACTCTCTAGTTGTCTAGAGTGTTAAACAATGGCTGTCTCCCAGTAAAAAGTCCCAGAACAGTAGCTGCGGAATTCACAAGGCCAGATGAATCAACTAGTCTTCAGTATACATCAGAATCATGCTAATGTAGGCTCTAATACCAGTGAATCAAAAGGGAGGGCAAGAAGGCAAAGAACAAGTGTCCTACTTCCATGTCTTTTTGACAGCCTGCCACAAGATGATTTTTCCCAGGTTAAAAGTTGATCTTCCCACCTTAAAAGATCCAGACTAAAGTTGGGTCTTCTCATGTCAAATGACTTAAATAACGAAAAATTCCTCACAGGTGTACCTAGGTGCTTATGTTTTAATTAATAGCAAATATATTCAAGTTTACAGCCAAAAATAGCCATCAATAAAACATATTTTCGCAACAGACTGAGCTCACACAGAAAACCACCATTGATAAAAATGCAGAGAGTGATTGTATAATGCCCCCAAACAAGTAATGTATCTGTAAAAGAAAAAAAAAGTTAATGTAGTGTTAAAGGGAGGAAATATGTTTAGGATCAATTAGGCTCAAGCAAAGTAACCTGGAAATGAAGATGATTGGATGCTGTTATATAATGATAGACAGTTTTGTCCAGTCCACTCCAGTCAGCCTATTGGTAATATTGTTAAGCTATAATCCGTGCTATCTATATCAAGATGCCAAATAAGGAGACAATGGCATATTCCTGTCGTATACAAGGTATGTTGCTTATATAAAACAGTACAGAGTGAAATCAATCATTAGAGTAGGATGAAAATGATAGCAATCTTAAATGAAGAAATCTGTCAATAAATGTTCAAATAAGTAGGCTCAAAATTGAAGCAATTTTAGTCTGCTATGTAATTTCAGTGTTCTTATAAAATGTTTATATTTGTAAGGGATTTCTAGAATTTACCTTGTGATCAAATTATATGAGTTTTGAAAGTACAGATAAACCATATAACCATTTCTCATGACTAATACTGCCTGCCTGAATATTAGAGAGTAAAGATACTTAAAGTTGATTCTGTACTTAAAATTTATTGTGATTTGAAATATATTTAAGAATCTTTGTGCTCTCACTTGTTTTCTATTGCAAGAGACAAATTAACAAAAGCTTCTAGAATAATTTTCTGTAAAGTGGCCATTAAGCTTTCTTTCTTTATTGCCTGTATATCCAAACTTACAACTAAACAACTAGAATTTCTGAATTGTATAAATGAATACAACTGCTTAGTGAATTGTGACAGAAGGAAGTGGCTAGGAAAGAAGCCTAAGAAGGTGTATGTCTTCAAAGCTGAAATGCAGTGAAGAGCACAGACAATCACTAGCTTAATTCAAACATTAAAACTGAGTTTGCTTCAATTGCCTGGACAATCAAAATCAAAGTGCTGGGAATTTAGCCTACAATTTCCAAGCAGTTAAATTAATCTTTAAGTGGTTTCAGCTGTGCAAATGTAAGGTTCACATTGTGGAGTGTTTGTCTTTATAGTGAAAGCAAGAGATTTTGCTAGACTCACCACTAAAATGACTAAATGCTGGGGCAGTTCTCAATTAAGAAAAAAAAGAAGAAAAAAGAAAGGAAAAAGAAAACAGTTTCCCCTGTGTTTAAATGACATGAATAATTTTGCTTCTCCATTTGTCAATACTTGTAACACATATTCCACACTGCCACACTTATTATGGAGTGCTCATACTATAGTCGAAAGTATCAAGTTTAGTAACAAGTGCCTTTCTAAACAGTCCAGCACTCTACCGATTCACACAAGGCATAGAAACAAGTATAGAGTGAAAAGAAAAATGTCTGGATTATTTCTGAAGAATATCAGTTAGAAACAGTTAATATATGTTTATCAACAATTATAGAGAAAAAATTTAAGATAAAAGAGAGAAGCAGACTAAGAGACAAAGTAATAAAATATTGAAGTAAATAATATCAGTGGTAGCTGCTAATAAACATACAGATGATAAACTTTTTAGTTTCTTGCTTATTTTTTGATATTTTATTCCAAGCTAGGCATGTTTAAGATTATGTCTTCAGTGGTTATTATCCTATTACATTCTTATTGGTTTTCAGTTGAACATCGCTAATAAATGAAGGGATAAAGTTTTTAATTATTTAATGAAATTCCATGAAGTAAACTATTACCAGTTTTCAATATATGAAGAGGGAAAATTATCATGTATATTTCTCGACCTTATGGTATTTAAACTATTTCTTAAAAGCCAGCAATGCCATGGAAGCAACTTTAAAGTGTATAATATTTAATTCTCAATATTGTCACTTTGAATCTATGACTTTTATAACACATGGAAAATCATTCTCCAATAACACACTGGGTGAGGCTTTGAAGGGTGGTGAAGTCTTCAGTGGTGGTTAGAGTGGACATAAGTCTGAATATTTGATAATGCAGATAGGAAACGTCCACCATAGCTTTCTCTGCAGAAAATTTTCATTAAAGTTTTCTCAGACTATTTATAGTCTAAAGATTCTCCTCTAAAGTGGCATCACCTACTTGTCCTCTTGATCCAGCTGCATATCTAAAAATTTGTTCCCTTGTTTATCTACATGTAATAATCTCCCTGAGTATTAAGCTAAATATTTGCAATACCCCCCTTTTTGTGGTTCATATATACACAATAAACTTTTTGAGCCTCTATGATCCTGTAGTTTCTCCTAAATAGATCTCAGTCTATCGGACCTCAGATTCTTTCTGGGTCCATGTTTCTGTATATCTTTCTTTCTGGATTTATCTCATCAAGTTCTGCCCTAAGCCAGGTCCATTCCTTAACTGGCTCTAGAATTCAGCAATGGACTTTAGAAAAATTTTTCTCATTGTTTTTTTGTTTGGTAGGATTTGTTTATTTTATGAGTTTCATTTTTTTTTTATTGTCTGTGTCACATTTTTTAAAATTTTTCTCACTTAGTGTATGTAATGGGTTTCCTATGACAGTTTCATACATCTACCTTTTATAACAGAATGAAAGTGTGGTAAGCTTGTAGCTACTAGGTCCTGAAAAGTCTTTAACCCCCAAGATAGTCTTAGACTTAGTAATTTAGACACTGTTGTCTCATGTACCAGAAATGGTTCTCCTCATCATGTAATTTCTAGGGTATATTTGCTGGAAGGTTTCTATTGCTAACAAAAGTTTCTGCTGATCAGGGCACAAACAGTTTAGCTGCACAAAACAATTCAAGACCAATGAGTGACCCAGTTTTATGCATAATTTCCCTAGAGAGCAGCAATATCCATGGGAAAAAAAAATCCTTTCCTGCCTTTTTTAGCTTTCACCTACTGTCAAAAAAAGAATGATGATTTCTCTGTCAACACCCAAAAAATCTTACTTCTCTGAAATGTCACATGTGTGTTACTGGCCAAAACCCCACTGAGAGGGCCTGTGTATGTGGATCATTTTCTTTCTTCTGATTCTCCTTGAGAATAAGCACATATACATATTTATGATGTGGCTTCATTCATTGAGGAATCAAAAATAGCTACATAATAAAAGCAATGATGCATTTTAAAACGAATAGCAAATATCATTGCCCTTAATGTGAATGCATGCTGTTAACCCTCAGCTCCTAAGCTTTAAAGGAAGCTTCTAGACCTCATCACCCTCCTAGGACAATATATTTAACTTCTTGGCAATTAAACTGAATTTAGGAATATATGAATTATTAGATTCAGAGAAGCCAATGAATATAATCACTTTCCTGGCTTTTCTAACACTTATGGACAGTGACATTATTATTATATTTTTTTAGGAAAAAAGAGCTCTGAAGCCATTCTTAGAAGGAAGCGCACACAAGGCATGTTTCCATTTATTTATTTATATCTTGTGACGCAACTTTGATTAATTTTATCCATGTTTTCTTAGAATATTTAACAAATTACAGCATGTTTTCTTTCTGATTCTTTAACTCCTCCCTTAGTATAAATGTAATTTAATTGGAAAATTAAATAATAATGAGTTAATGTATTTCATAAAGTAATCTGTCTTAATTACAAGCAAGGCTTAGCTGACAAAATAAACAAAATATATAAATTTTGAGTTCCTAGTCAGAATTTATTTACTGTTCTACCCTCAGATATGTATGGTAAGTGGCCATATGTTCTAATCAATGTATGTTTTAAAGCGTAAAATCAAGCATCTATGGTTGGGTTTTATACATACCACCCATAAATTCACTATACAATCCCATGGAAAACTTGCTTCTCTTATAAAAGACAAGCCAGAGAAAATTGATTCACCCTGAGCAAATTATTGTATTAGTTATCTATATAGTATATATTTATATTTATTATATTTTAATTTATTATTTTACATAATAATTGTTACCTATATATTTCATTACCAAAACCTTCTTTCTGGAACACCTAGAAAATAGTTCCATGAGGAAAATCTGTAGCTCTAAGTACTATACTTAAAAAAAGGGAAAAAAACCTCTGAACAAGCGCAAGTAAAATGTAATTCAAAAAGTTGGTAAAACAAGAATGGAACAAATCCAAACAAAATCCACACAAGAGATAATAAAAATCAGAGCAAGAATCAATAACATTTAAACAAAGAAAACAATACAGAAAGTAATTGAAGAGTTGCTTTTCAGAGAAAATGAACAAGGTTGAACTTTGGTATAACTAACCAAAAGAAAGAGGTGAGGACTCACTCCAATGAACTGAGGTCAGAAACAATCAGGAGACTTTTACAGTAGTAAGGAACAAAGAATTAAACAAAAAATTACAATCAAGTAAAGAAACAGAATGTTACAAAGGATCATCTTAAACCCTGTATTTCATTAAGTTGGAAATCTAAAAGAGATAGATGAATTTCTATATTCAGCTAAAACCCCAATATTAGAGCAAAAGTTCAACAACCTAAACAGATCGAACAAATGAAGGGACCAAAGTACTAATAAGAAATTTTGCAGCTAAGAAAAAAATGCCCAGACCAGATATTGTCTCATCAATAGGATTATTTTTGTGAGCCTGTAGCACACTTTAGAATGAGTATTTTGCAAGTCATTGAGAACTAAATAATGGACATTGTGATTAATGCATAAGGATGATAACTTTATTCAAAAGGCAATGAAAGAAACTTCCATGGTAGATAATACACCAAAAAAAATAAATAAATAAAAGAACATAAGAACATTTTTGGAATTCTTTTTCACAATTTTATACTGAAATGATGGATCAACTGTATTGGGCATGTATATAACATTAAAGTGGAGACAAATAATTGTGTTCCATATAAAAAAATAAGTAATATGAAGAAAATCATACCTGTATAAATCAATGTCAAGTAGAACATATATTAGGAAAATGGGGGAATACTTCTTGTAGGGGAACTTTCCCCTAATGAATAAAGATTACAAGGGACCAATCACTGGGGAGAAGGCAGGATTCCGGGCCAGAGAAGGAAGAGGGATAGAGGAGACAGAATTGGACCCTTTTGAACTGAGGGAGCAAGGGAGGCAGGCATAATGTAGGAAGCCAGAGGCTGTTCGTTCAAGTGACCAGAGGATTTATAACATAGATTAGTTTATAAAATTAGGGAGCTTGGTTCTGCACCCAGCAATTGTGTTACCTGTTGATTCTAAACTAAGAATGTGTGGTGTTTTCCTTCTCGCAGTGACTCAACTGGGTTCCAGAGAGAAAGGTAACAATGGCAGAGGATGGTGTGCAAGGGTACACTACATCCCAGCCAGTTGAGGGAATTTGGAAAAGCGGGATGGGTGTGGCCGCAGCCAGACATAGGTACTTAACAAGCTTGGTGGAGAGAGTGACTTTGGAGATCCAGAGAGGCAGAGACAGCCTGGGTGAGTCAGGCCCTGGCTAAGAGGAATAATATGGTCTTGGTCTATCTGCTGGGTTTAAACAGACTGACACCGCTGGCCTGGGGCTAGCCAGCGATAGGGTGGGTTGTTTTTATATATTTCACGCTAAAATTTCTTGAGCCAAAGGGAAACATTTCTTTTGACTTTTTGATACAGGAAAAATATAACATAGTCAAATTGCTGCTATAAAGGAAGCAGTAATAAACATACTTAGGAATATTTAAGAACAGAAAGTAGAATTTAAAGACAGGAGTGCTGCCTCCAACATGACTGGAAGATAAGTAGGACATTGACCTGGCTTGACAGAAAATGTAAGAAAGAAAACTCCCAACCATAATAGAAGTTTAGGGTTGCTGAGAAAGTTTCAGCTAATGTTTATTCATCAAGATTGACCTCTAATTATGTTTATCATTGAGAAAAAAAAAAAAAAAAACAAAAAACCTACATTCCTGACCCACAACTTGCAATTGGGCTCATCTCATGCCAAAACATATGTCTCTAATTGTCAATCAATGGGGCATCATATACTCATAATAACCGTTAAGTCCTGGTCTAACATCATGTGATAGCTTATGTGAAATGCATAGCCAAAGGTGTTGATAAATTGGTAATGTTTGTTTTAGGATCAATTGATCTTTGAGTATTGGCCAGAGCTGGATAGAGGCTATTGTCTTATTTTGGGTTTTACTGCTGTGAACAGACACCATGACCAAGGAAACACTTATAAAGGACAAAATTTAATTGGGGATGGCTTAAAGGTTTAAAGGTTCAGTCCATGATTATCAAGGCAGGAAACACTGCAGCATCCAGACAGGCATGGAGCTGAAGAAGGTAGGAGTTCTTCTTTTTCTCTTCTTCTTCTTCCTCCTCCTCCTCCTCCTCCTCCTCCTCCTCCTCCTCCTCCTCCTCCTCCTCCTCCTCCTCCTCCTTCTGTTTAATTAAAGCAAGCTTATTTATTCATAAGTAGGCTGCCTCCCCCTAAGAAAGTTTTTGAGAGATCAGCACTGGATGTGAGAAAAATTCTACATCTTCATCCAAAGAAATCCAGGAGCAGACGTCCCAAGGCAGCCCACTCTGCCAGTGGCCCCTCCTCTAACAAGGCCCCTCCTCCAACACACCACACTTTCTAATAGTGCCACACCTTGGGACAAGCATATTCAAACCCCCACGGCTATTAAAGAGGTTTTCCTTTATTAATTTCTAAGTGTCCAAACTGTTTTTTCCCCCACTGGGAGGGCATATTAAGTTAATTAATTTAGCCGAATAGATATGAAGTTAGTAATATTTCAGTGCCTATAATGATGTAAGTCAAATGATCCAATAATCTCTAAGGCATGCTGATGTAATTCGATAAAAAATGACAAATGGTGGCTTAAGTAGACTAAGGGTGGACTAAAGTCTGAGCAACATCTTGGTATCAGGTATAAGTATGCACACAGCCAATGGTTGGGACTCTGCTAGTACATCCTGTTAGCTCTGGGGAAAACACAGTTGCATATTAAGCAAAAGATAGGAGTTTGAAGTGGAAATGGGGTATGATCAATCCCCTCTAGTGTTATTGACTACTAAACAAACAGGTACTTAAAATTGCTATTGAACTTGGCAAGCTGCTGATTGATTGGTTGTTGAAACTGTGAGAAAGAATGCAATTAGACCAATTTCACAAGACTATGGGAAGTTATCTATCATTGACCTACTGTAGACAGGTTTCCTGATATCTTCACTCTAAATAAAAGAAAGGAATGCAAAGAATTATTTTGTCTTAATAAATTATTAATTTATAAAACATGAGATTATGATCTATTTTATGCTTGGAGATCAATGATCTTATAGAAGTGTGAGAGAATGTGACATGAAAAAATAGTACTTAAATAGGACATATACAACATAAAATAATCATGTGTTATAAAACTGGAAAGCTAGAAGGTTTAATCAACAGAATTACTTCAGAACTCAATCTAGGGTGCTGATGGCAGAGAGACCGGGAGACTTGTGGATGTGATGCCATGCCACACGGTCTGCTCTGTGTACACAGTGACTGATGACTTCACTATGTCATGAAAATCTGTACACATATAGCATAAATGTGATTTAATATTTTAATAATTTTGTTAAGCTTAAGGAAAATATTCTCTAGTGAAATATTTTGAATTTAAACAATGTTTTTTTTCCTTAGTTCTTCATCCAAACTACAAGCGATCCATTTTAGTAGACATCTACTATAATACACTGAAGATATGCACCATAGTTTCAAGGTTATATAAAGAATAAAACAGAAGTGAATGAAATGTATGTGCCTTCAAACTATATATGGACACAATAACAAAGTACAACAAAAGGCAACATGCTTGTAACAATTTCTACTACATGTATTCTGTGTTTCCTATTTATGATTATCCCCAATATTATGCTGCATACAATCTTCTAGATTATTATATTCTTCCTTCCAGGAATCAAGTCCATGGCCTTTACTTCCTAATGGAATGTACATCCGGCCACTGAACTAGATCTCTAGACATTTATAAACTTTTATCTATTATTAATTTTCACAATTAATGTGAGACACCAATGTAGGTATTTGTTATATTTTGTTAAACGGACATTTACTCCATTAAATTCTAGCATAAAATGAACATGAAACTAAATTTATCATAGTGATAGTTAGGACAATAGTAGGTGCTAATGACTTCTCAATTATTTTCTATATATTTGGTGTTTTTCCCAGAATGACTAGAAGTTTCAATACATTAATAACTTTAATATTTATTTGATGTATCTGAAAATAATAACATATTATAAACTTCATCATGAACTATAAATATACAGACAATCATCTTTGTCATATGTTCTCTATTATCTATTATTGTCTGATTATCTGATAATTTCATCTTAAGAGTTACTAAGAGACTGGCAGTTGTGGTGAACGCCTTTAATACCAGCACTCAAGAGGAAAAGGCTGGGGGATCTCTTAAGTTAAGGCCATCCTGGTGAATTTCATGAGAACTAGTGCTACACAGAGAAACATGCCTTGTAAAACCAAATCATCATCATAATCATCATCATCTAGTTATTACAATATGGTATATTTATCATACATTTTAACTAATAATTTAAAATTATTAGGGCTGATTTGTCTAAAGTATTAAGTAAATTAGTTTATTTTAAAGATATATTTATTTATTTTATGTATATGAGTACACCGTAGCTATCTACAGGCATACCAGAGGATGGTATCAGATCTCATTGTAGATAGTTGTGAGCCACCAGGTAGTTGCTAGGAATTGAACTCAGGACATCTGGAAGAACAGTCAGTGCCCTTAACTGCTTTGCGATCTCTCCAGCCCCCACTTTTTCTTTTAGATAATTCCCTAAACATAAACATAACACTAAAATATGAGGAAAATGACATTTTTATTTATCTTAAGTTTCAAAGGAAATAATGTGTTTGTAAGTTTTCACTATATGCATTGTTCTTAAATGAGATGTTTGTACTTGTAAAACAAAATGTTTGCCTGCATTAAATTAAGCACTGTAATGATATGGAATTGAAATAAAAGTACATACTGTGAGTGAACGTTTCAAATTGTTAAGATCTGATCTGTGTTCAGAAAATATAACATCCCAAATAAAAGATATTTATAAACAATGCATTGTTTTCATCAAATACAATCCAAATTAATTTTTCTATTGCAAATGATAAATATCTTACCATTTCATTTGATCTATCATTGATATTATATTGAAATAGTATGGTAGTCAAACTTAACAAGGACTCTACTTTGGCATTTAGGAAAATAAATAATTCAGTGGCTGTTGATATATCTGCTTCACTAAAATGATTTTATGAGGAGCATGGTTTATGTCCCCAGGATTCACATAAAACAGCACTTGATGGAGAACATCTATTACCCAAGAATAAGACAGATGCACTGCTGAAGTTTATCAGTCTAGATGAACTGCGGAGTACCAGCTTCACACAAGATCCTGTCTCAAAAGATAAGATGAAGAGAAACAGAAGAAGGCATGAACCAACAGGCAATGGGTCAACCTGTGGCCTTCACATGCACGTACAAATATGTGAATGGACAACTTCATGCAGAACTACAGACATAGGATCATGTGCACACACACACAAACATAAATACACACATATGCACACACAGAAAGACAAGAGCCTATGACATTTACAGGAAGCTTAGAACAATTGTATGTATTCAGTGACAAAGTTTCCTTAAGATATTTACTCCATATACATTTAACTAATGTTGGAATGCCTTGAATCACTTTAATCAATTCAAAATTTCATTCAGTAGAATGATTTACAACAGCAATGGATAAACAACTAAGTTTCTGTTATCTTTGAATGTCAGTAAAACACATAATACATGGAAAACTGTATTTATCTTTTTCATGTTTCCAGCAAGCACACAGTCATTAAAAATGCAAAGACACAAATATTCATCAACACAAGGTCTACGCCTGCTGTCCTCACATCTATGCCTGTTGTCCTCACACACTTCTTTCTGAGTTATACTCAAATGTGGCTCGAAATAAAGTTCTATGCATGTGCATTTTTCTCATCTGCTTGTAGTCAGCATGTAGAACACAAAATGTTCTGTTGCACAATTAACACTTTCTCATAGTAAATATTATTATTTCTCATTAAAAAACGTGAGATAAGTCATTATTAAGCAAGACAGAAGGAAATTTCATATATGTTCTTATTTCTTTTCATAGAATTATTTATATATTTCTCTTTATAAATCACAATGATTAAGGCATTGTTCGTTGTTCAGTCAAAGATAATTTTCTCTCATGCTATAAAAATTATTCAATCTTTATTTCTAGAACAAAGTAAAGCCATCATGCTGTTAAGAGAGAAATTTAGTACTAAAATCCAATAGCGACAAAGCATTTTCTTAGAATTAAATTCCCCCTAAACATTATAATTTTGTCAATATAGATCTACATTTTAAATAATAAAGCCTCACCCCGTCAAGTGGCCCTTGGAGAGCATTGCTGAGCTTCATTACTGTAAGTCAGACACTTATATAATAAAAAGGACAGAATTTGTCAAACATGTCTATATTGAGTTTATTTTCTTGCTTTACACTTAGATACATATTAATTCTTCAGCTAAACAGCAAACAGTAGAATATAACTTCAGAGAGAATAAAATAATGGAGATCACTTTGTGAAAAAGTATAAGACTGAAAGCTGAGGAGGTAGAAGGAAAAAAAAAAAAAACTGAGAAAAGTCTTCCAACAACCTCATAGGCATGGGAAGTTCAAAGCCATTGAAACCATTTGTTCACTAAAACAAACTGTACCAACTACAAACTCAATCCCAGCCTGTCTCATGACAGTATCAATGCAAATACTCACAAAGAATGTGACTATGTTCTAGTATTAAAACTAATCACACAAACTTTTGCAATTCAAAACCTGGTAATTGTGGGTGCTCAGTGTGATATGCACACAACATTCCCTATTTATTAATATGTTTAACAATACACATATGGGAAGTATAGTTTGTTCCATATTTGCAACTAACAAATCATCAATAAGATTGAAATTCTTTTTTGCTAAGTATCTTATAATGGTTCCATTTAACCTGCTGAATGTCCTTAAGTAATTCTAAAATTTCTCATTGTAATCAATTAATAGGTAAAAGCAATATCTAAGCTCATCCAGTTTCCCTAGTTTATATAAGAAGTCACCACTTCCAGCATCATAATCAAACTAGATATGTGCTGGTAATGATTTATTTGCAAGAATCATACAGCAAAATCTAAAGTTTTTTTCTATCTAAAATTTGGATCATTCGATGCTCTGTCTTTCTGCTGGAGATGTGCTCTACATGTTCCCTCTTCCTACTGTAGGACATTTCATCTAAGGTCCCTCCCTTTGAGTTCTGAGAGTCTCTCACTTCCCAGGTCGCTGGTACATTCAGGAGGGTGCCGCCCCCCATCTCCTACCTTCTGAGGTTGCCTGTTTCCATTTTTTTCTGTTGGCTGTCAGGGCTCACAAGGTCAAAAACTCTGACCTATAATTGTTCCTGTCTGAAAGAACTGCAGGGACAAAAATGGAAAAGAGTCTGAGGAAAAGGAGGTAAAGCGACAGGCCCAAATGGGATCTAGCTCAAGGGGAGGTCCCAAGGCCTGACACTATTACTGAGGCTATACAGCACTCACAAAAAGGGACCTATCATGACTGTCTTCCTAAAGAATCAACAAGCAGCTGAAAGAGTCAGATGCAGATATTTACATCCAACCAATGGACAGAAGCTGCTGACTGCTGTGGTTGAATTAGGGGAAAGCTGGAGGAAGCTGAGGAAGAGAAAGAGCCTGTAGGAGGACAAGCAGTCTCATTTAACCTGGACCCCCAAGATCTATCAGACACTGGATCACCAACCAGGCAGCATATATCAGGTGATATGTGGACCCCAACACAAATACAGCAGAGAACTGATAGGTCTGTGTTCAGTCAGAGAAGACACACCTAAACCTCAAGAGACTCAAGGCCCCAGGGAGTGGGGAGGTCTGGTGGGGTGGAGGTAGGGGGCAGGGGGTGGGGACATCCTTATGGAGACTGGAAAGGGGAGGAGGTACAGGATGTGGAGCATTCAGAAGGCGGATCTGAAGGGGGATTTAGTCTGGGGTGTAAATAAAAAGATGAAATACAATTTTTAAAAAATCGTATCAGATGAAGAAGTTTATTTCCTAACATTTTTATCAACTTATTGGCAATTCTAGAGAGTTAATACAACTTTACTGTAAATAAAAGCCACTTGAAGTGTCACATTTGTTAAAGAAAAGAACATATATTTATAAATATAAAATCTAAGTAATCTATACATAACTAAACATATATTAACTTAGCATTATTGCAGATTATAATATTATATAGTATTTGTAAGTAAATTTCATTTCTATCATAAATTAGAGAAATATAATAAATATAAACTTATACAATAATGTGATTTTAGAGAAAATTTAAAATAAATTTAATAAACCTATGAACTGAAATCTCAAAATTACTGACAGAAATAAATGAGGTTTTAGTAAATGTTGTGACAAAATGTAAATAAATAGAAGGTCTGTGATGTCAGGTTAATCTTTCCCAAAAATGATTGTAGTAATAACTGAAACATAACAGAAGATATTTTTGACATTATAGATCATTTAAGTTGTTATTTGCTTTGTAATATAAGGTTTACAGAACAAACAAAAAAAAACAAAATTAGAATATTTTTACACAAACGGAATGATGTTTTAATAGGGCTACAGTAACCAGGAGTGCTCTGTATTGGCAATGCACCAGACAGGGGAAAAAAAATAAAAACAAAAATAATAATAATAAAAAATGAGCTCAGAAACAGTATAAAAGTCTGCTAGCAGAACTTTTTCCCAACAATCATGTATATATTGATACATCCAAAACTAAATATGTTGAGTGACTTATCTTCATTTCTACACTCCCCAGAAGACTACATATAACATAATTCTATTCATATGAAATTATAAATATTATAAATTAATCTATAGTAATTTAATGTCACAAATCACCACATAGAATAGAAGAAATATAAAAGAGAACACAGAAATTCTTTTATAAAGAGAACACAAATTGTTTAATAAAGCGACCCCATTTACAATATGGAAATTTCTTAGGATTATATATGCCATCCAAATACAAAACTTATAAAAAATACATTTGTACATAAAATTTTATTTTTAAGCACTGTTTCTACAAACAGCTACAAATGTTACTCTTAATTTAATCAAACATTTTAAAAGAATTTGTCTTAAGAGAATTAAGCTTTTAAGTAGGGGACAGGGAAATGACTCAGCTTCTAACAGTAAGTTTCTATAGCATTTGGTAGAAATATTCCATTTTTTCATAATTTATATTTGTATTAACATTACATCTCAGTACTGCACTTATAAATTCTCCCCACCCCACCCCCCCAACTTCCTGTTCTTCTTCTCATCAGAAAAGGAGGAGCCCCACTTGGGAAACACCCTGCCCTGGGACATCAAGTCCCAGCAGGACTAAACACCTCCTCTCCCATTGAAGCCTAATCAGGAAGACCAGGCAGGGGAAGGGGATCTAATGACAGGCAACAGAGTAAAAGACAGTCCCAGCTGCAGTTGTTAGGGGACTCACATGAAGACCAAGCCGCAGATCTGCTAAAAATTTGCAAGCCCCTGAATATTCTTTGGTTGGTGATTCAGACTCTTTGAGCACCCATGGGCACAGGTTAGTTGACTAAGAAGGTCTTATAATATCCTTGACCCCTCTGGCCCTCTCAGTCTTACCTCTAACTACTCCACATATCTCCATGACCTCTTCCCATTGTTTGGTTTTGGATCTCTGAATCTGTTTCCATAGTGAAGCCTCTCCTGGGTGAAGCCTCTCAGGAAATAGTTGTGCTAGGTTCCTGTCTACAATCATAGCAGAGTATGATTAATAGTATCGGGGGTTGGCTTTTACACATGGCATGGGTCTCAAGTTTGGCCAGTCATTGGTTGGCCTTTCCCTCAGTCTCTGCTCCAATTTTATCCCTGTATATCTTGTAGGCAAGGCACATTTTTGGTTGACGATTTTGTGGATAGATCGATGTCCCCGTCAATCCACTGAAAGTATTGCTTGACTATAGAAGGTGGCCATTTCAATCTCTATATACCCCTCTGGTAGGAATCTCAGCCCCGGCCACCCTCATGGACTCCCCGCAGTTTGCCCAATCCAGGTCTCCAACTACTCCCAGAGATGACCCCCACCGATTTACATTCTCATTCCAAGCCCTCTCCTGCTTCCTCTCCCAGACACCTTTCCTATGAGGACACCATACCCATACCCCTCCTTACCTCCTTTCGCACCCAGTTCCTACTCTATCCACCTCTGATGACTATTTTATTTAGGTTCAGAGTGAGATTCTCACATTTTTCCTTGGGCATTCCTTATTACCCAGTTTCTTTTTTCTTTCTTTCTTTTATTAGATATTTTCCTTATTTACATTTCAAATGTTATCTGCTTTCCAGGTTACCCCTCTGGAAATCCACTACCCCATCGCCCATCCCCCTGCCTCTATGAGGGTGCTTCTTCACCCACCCACTCCTGCCTTCCTGCTCTGGCATTCCTTTACACTGGTGCATCCAACCTCCACAGGCCCAAGGGCCGCTCCTTCCACTGATGTACAACAAGGCCATTCTCTGCCACATATGCACCCAGAGCCCGGGGTCGTTCCATGATTATTCTTTGATTGGTGGTCCAGTCCCCAGGAGCTCCAGGGTGTCTGGTTGACATTGTTGCCCCCTACATGGGGCTACAAACCCCCTCAGCTCTTTCAGCCCCTTCTCCAACTCCTCCATTAGGGACTCTGAGTTCAGTCCGATGATTGGCTGCAAGCATCTGCCTCTGTGCTTTTCAGTCTCTGTCAGAGCCTCTCAGGAGACAGCTATATCAGGCTCCTGTCAGCAAGCACTTCCCAGCATCTGCAATACTGTCTGGGTTTGGTGTCTTTATATCTGGGATGGATACCCAGGTGGGGCAGTCTCGGGATGGCCTTTCCTTTAGTCTCTGCTCCACACTTTGTCTCCATGTTTCCTTCTGTGAGTATTTTATATCCCCTTCTAAGGAGCACTGAAGCATCAACACTTTGCTATTCCTTTTTCTTGAGTTTTAAATACTCTGTGAATTGTATCTTGGGTATCCTGAACTTTTGGGCTAATAACTACTTATCAATGAGTACATACCGTGTGTGTTCTTTTGTGACTGGGTTACCTCACTCAAGTTGGAATTTTCAACTTCCATCCATTTGCCTGTGAATTTCATAAAGACATTGTTTTTCATAGCAGAGTAGTATTCCATTGTGTAAATGTACCACATTTTCTGTATCCATTCCTCTGTTGAGGGACATCTGGGTTTTTACCAGCTTCTGGCTATTATAAATATGGCTGCTATGAATATAGTGGAGCAGGTGTCCATATTAGATGTTTGAGTATCTTCTGAGTATATGCTCAGGAGTGGTATAACTGGGTCCTTAGGTAGTACTATATCCCATTTTCTGAGGAACCACCAGACTGATTTCCAGAGTGGTTGTACCAGCTTGCAATCTCACCAACAATGGAGAAGTGTTCCTCTTTCTCCACATCCTCGCCAATATCTACTGTCACCTGAGATTTTTTATCTCAACTATTCTGACATGTATGAGGTAGATCTCAGGGTTATTTTGATTTGCATTTCCCTGATGACTAAAGATGTTGAACAATTCTTTAGGTGTTTCTCTGCCATTCCAGTTCCCTCAGTTGTTAATTTTCTGTTTAGTTCTGTTCCCATTTTTTGATAGGGTTATTTGGTTCTCTGGAGTCTAACTTCTTGAATTCTTTGTATATATTGGATATGAGCCATTTATTGGATGTAGAATTGATAAAGATCTTGTTTAATCTGTTGGTTGCCCTTTTGTCCTATTGACAGTGTCCTTTGCCTTACAGAAGCTTTGCAATTTTATGAGGTTCCATTTGTCGATTCTTGATTGCATATGATATGATAGTATACTTAAATGACCCAAAAAATTCCACCGGAGAACTCCTAAATCTGATAAGCATCTTCAGCAAAGTGTCTGGATATAAAATTAACTCAAACAAATCAGTAGCCTTCCTATACTCAAAGAATAAAGAGGATGAGAAAAAAATAGGGAAAGGACACCTTTCACAATGGTCACAAACAATATAAAATATCTTTCTGTGACTCTAACTAAATAAATGAAAGACCTGTATGACAAGAACTTCAAGTCTCTGAAGAAAGGAATCGAAGAAGATCCCAGAAGATGGAAAGACCTCCCATGCTCATGGATTGGCAAGATTAATATAGTAAAAATGGCCACACTGACCAAATCAATCTACAGATTCAATGTAATGCCCATCAAAATTCCAACTCAATTCTTCATAGAATTATAAAGAGAAATTCTCAAATTCAATTGGAATCACAATAAACCCAGGAATGTGAAAACTATTCTCAACAATTAAAGAACTTCTGGAGCAATCACCATCCCTGACCTCAAACTGTACTACAGAGCAATATTGATAAAAACTGTATACTATTGGTACAGTGATAGGCAGATAGATAAATGGAATAGAATTGAAGACCCTGAAATGAACCCACACACCTATGGTTTCTTGATCTTTGACAAAGGAGCTTAAACCATCCAATGGAAAAAAGACAGCCTTTTCAACAAATGGTGCTGGTTCAACTGGCAGTCAACATGTAGAATAATGCAAATTGATCCATTCTTATCTCCCTGTACAAAGCTCAAGTCCAAGTAGATCAAGAACCTCCACATAAAACCAGATACACTAAGACTAATAGAGGAGAAAGTGGGGAAGAGCTTCTAACACATAGGTACAGGGGAAATTTTCCTGAACAGACCTCCAATGGCTTATGCTCTAAGATCAAGAATTGACAAATGGGACCCAGTTTTTTGGGTCTTGATAGTAGCATGGTTGTCCTGAACTTTATGGTTAATGTCCAATTATGAGTACATAGGTGGAAATACTCCCTAACTCAATCAATAGTTTAATACAATGAAGAAGGACAATAATTTACCAAAAATCTACAATATGAATGTTGGGATCAGAGCCAAAGGAAATGAATTATACAACAAAACAGGTAGATTTTTAGATTTTCTTGGCATACACTACCAGGTCAATACAGAATTCCTGTACATACTTATATGAGTATATGTAAAGGATTAAGTTGGTGTGTCTCATCCTTTAATCAATGTACTTTTTCCTCCTGGGATTTGTAACTCACTTCATTTCCCATTTGACTTCAGTTTGCCAATTCTGTCCAAGTCCTGTTTTCATTATTCTACCAAATAAGTTATGCTACTTTAGCTTAAAAGCAAATAAAGGTCTTTTAGGAATGTTAGGGCAAGATAGACAAGTTTTGTGGTAAGATACTTCAAATATCATGCTGTAACCTGCAGGCAAATGACTACACTTTTAAAAGCTGCAGTGTGTCATTTGCAGCATGGGTATTGCTTTCACCTTCAATTTCTATCACTTTTGTTATTATAGTCAAATAAAAGTTTGAATGTGATTATCTTTATCTTACCTAACACTATGAACAATGAATATACATTAGTAATTTTAAAAGCCAAGCACCCTTTCTTGATTGTCTTTAATTAAAATTGGACAAAAGGCGATTTCCAATCCAATAACTTGAAGATCTCTCATTCTAGTTCATAGAACAAATCAGGAGAGCACATTGCTTTTAAATGTCCTATATTTGTGTTAAAGATATTCCTCAAACAAAACTGATACACTGTAAAAGGACACAGAAAAAACATTTAAAAATATTAAACATTTTCTGCAACAATGTTGATTGTTCTAATACTACATTTTAGTGTCCACTTTAGTTTCAGAGTAACCACTGAAAAATTGTTATCAATATCACACAAATGAAGAAAACATTTCAAGTTGGACAACCATTCTTCATGGTTGTCCAACTTTCACATGGACAACATGAACTAATAGAATTAACTGTGAAAATGGCTATTTTATCAAACTTTATTACAGATTCATTGCAATACCAATTAAATTCTCTACCTCATTTCTCATAGATATATAAAGAATTGTTATAATATTCACATGGAATCAAGCAAAATAAACAATGCTACATGGATTACAAGATATTAAGCTATATTAAAGAAATATAGTAATTAAAACAATTATTGTATTGGCACAAAAACAGATATGTTGACTAATAGAACAAATTAAAGAACCAAACATAAGTTCACATAACCAAAGAGGCCAAAAACATAAGCTGGAGAAAAAAAATTTCAACACATTTTTCTAGAAAAACTGGATGTCAACAAATAAAAGAATGAATTTATAACTGCATCTGTTACCTTGCACAAAGAAACTATCTTGAATTGAATCAAAGACCTAAATGTGATACCTGAAACTATGAAACTACTAGAAGAAAATATAGTTAGTGCCTCATACAATGTATGTGTAGGGAAAGACTTTCTTAATAAGACTCAATTTGTTCAGCAATTGCAACAATTGGCAAGTGGGATTTTATACTAAATTAAAAATGAAATTTCTGCATAGCTAAAGAATCATAATCTAGGTAGAAATTAAGTCCTCAGGATGAGAGATAATCTTTATCACCTATATGTATGACAGGGATTAATATCCAAAATATATAAAGAACTATATTTTTACAAAAGAAAAAATGATCCATTCATAAAATGGACAAAGCTAGTTCTCAGAAGAAGAAATGGCTAAGAAGTATTTCAATAAAAGTGTTCATGGTCCCCAACAATTATGGTAAAGCAACTTTTAGACTTCGTGCTTTAATCAGTCAGAATGGCAAAGATCAACAAAAGAACACAAATCAAATGCTGAAGTAGGTATGGAAAAAGGGAACCTTCATTCACCTTTGGCAGAATTGCTCATTGATGCATTTACTTACTATGGAAAGCAGCATGAGTAATTATCAAAAATCTAAAAGTGGCCAAAAAACTAGATGCCATACTCCACAGCTCAAATCAGCCATGGCTCATTTCTGCACTATACACAATAGCTAGGAAATGGAAACAACCTAAATGTCCTTCAACTGGCAAATGGTTAATGATATATGGTACATACTACTTAACACTAATCATCAATAATGAAAAATTAAACATTGCTGGTAAATAAATAGAACTAGAAAAACTCATAAAGAGTGAGGTATCCCAGACCGAGAAATACAAATGTTCTATGATCTCTCTCATTACAGGCTCCTAAATCCAAGTTTTCAAATAAAAGTATACATCTGGGTATAACTACAGAAACTAGGAAAGTAAAATGAAATCTTGCCAGAGAAGAGGATGATGGGGCACTAAAGGTGACAAAAGAAAGATACAATTGATCTGAGGGAAAATTACATATATAATCTATATTTATGTATCTATATATATATATATTAGATTAAATTTTCTCATGTATGATGACAATGCTTCCTCTAATAGCCAAAGATCATCTAACATAATCTATAATACCCAGCTAGAGAAGCCTTCTTTCAAATTTTAATTCAGAATTGGCCAAGAAACTCCTCAAACACGCAGGCTATTCCTGCCCTCAGTTGGCCCAAAGGTACAAGTTAAGTCACCGTTTCATTAGTCACCATACACTTCAAACACAGGGTTCTGCGGATCTGTGTTCCAATTAGCTTGATTCCTTTCTCTGGAGGATTAGTTTTCATGCAAGCTTCCAAAGAACCTAAGCAACAAACACACCTATCCAGCTATGATGCCTGTGAATTACAGCGAAGAGCAGTATTAGAGGATAATCCAAAGATTGTAGTAGCAGCATGCATACCTTAGAAATATTCAACTGATCTCTTAACATACTTAAGCCTCTTTAACAAGATAGAAACTGTGCTTGGTATAAAAACTTAACCAAATATAAAGTTACTTTACTAAAGTAAAATATTCTCTAAATACATTCAAAATGTATGCAAACAGATAAGCATAGCCCTCACCATTTATAAAGTAACTTCTGTTTGCAACAGATAGAGACAATTCAAGGTCTACTGTAACTATTAGCCTTTACCAGAGAGACACCTAGTCTTTATCTTAATTGAACCAATAATTCCTGCCAGTAGACAGCATTTCACCCCTTCTCCTCTTTTCTCCTTGTTGAGTGTGTTTTAAATAGGTTTTTGTCACTGTCAACATAGACTGTTAAGTACCTTATAGCTTTTCAATTAAACAGTACAATGACGATTCCCTGGGAACCTCTCAGACAAGCTGTTTTATTGTGAGTTTTTTTTTTTTTTTTTTTTTATCATTAACCGTAATTTCAGTGAGCTGAAGCAATTATCCATGTCCTTGGCAAAGAATAATTATTGGGGAAATGTGATGTACCAAGATATTCAAGTCAAATAGAAACAAGTAAGTTGCACAGGTTTTTGGGGTAGAGATATGAAAAGCTTTGTGAATTATGACAAATAACTATTCAAGTAAACAAAAGAAAAACATAAGAGCCCAGCAAATTAAGAGAACAACAACAACAAAACAATCACATGAAGAAAGGGAAAAGATTTCTCACTCTTCTCTCAACATGGCACTGTATCAGTGTAGTCTAAGTCATGTAGCAGGACAAAAATGAGATTTCTCTCTACCACTGACCAGAGAATCACTGTCCTGTGAATATTGAAAACTTAATTTGAGTACTCTGAAAGCTATGACACTGTCATTTTCTTTTGTTACCCCTGAAAGCTGAACTTCCTCTTTCAGAAAGGGAAATGTGTAACTTAGTCCTGTCCAGCCTGATGCTATGTGCCATGGTCTGTTGTTTTCCAGTGATCTTCCATCTTCTCCATGGATTTACAAGCTTGTCCTCTCTTCTGTCTTTAAGACTATATCTACTCTTTTCTTATTCTGGGTCCTTAGTCTTGGCTTGCCTAGAGGAAACCTTTGGTCTTCTTTTATAGGGAAGACAATATCCATGTTTTAAATAATACATACATAAATAATACATGTTTTAAATACTATTACAGAGGAAAAAAAATCAGTCCAGAAAATGATATGTCTCTGCAGATTTCAGCATAGAATTTTTGGCCACATTTAAAGAAATCCATAATTTAATAAAGAAAAGAATTGAATAAAATTGAACAAACAAGGGGAAGTCATGATCAAACATTCTAAATGTCATAATACTTTATAAAATAAACAGTCTATGAAAAGACACTGAAACCAATCTAGAATAAAATATGGAAATTTTCTATATTGACTATTTAAGCATACATTCCAACTGCCAACAAAATAATATGTAAGTCATATTTTCATGTAACAGAAAACTATATATTCTATTCTTAAATTTTGTATGGGTATAGATGCATATACTTATATATTTTGAAATTGCAGTTAAGTAAAATGCTTTACATATCAAGCAATTGCATGTTGGCCTCAGGCTTCATTTCATGAGAAGTTAGAATCTGTTGTGACTTCATAAAACTCGCTGGAAAATCTAGCTTCTGAATAGCAAAAAATAATGAGTTTACAGTAATTAATCCAAGTGTTGTCTTCAATTAAATAGAAAATGCAG